>CM060433.1:182052712-182221439 GCA_030545235.1 Helianthus tuberosus
TGAATTATTAATATTGTATCATATTACAAAATAATATTAAACTAGATTTACAACCCGCCGCAATGCGGCGGGGATCTGGTTAAAATACAACTCCCAAGTCAGTTTCGAAGACGTCGGATCAAACTTCTATGCTTCCACTTCGATCCACATTGTCTATATCGCATATAGATCACTGATTTCTTCGCATCCTTAAGTACCAGATCCTGCAACAAATTACTAAATACTGAGCCCATAAAATAGAAACAAAAACTGAAACTGACACTAAAATAGTCAAATGTAATATATTAGTATCTAATAGCTTGAAATCACCATCCTCAACACTGGAACTTCACTGAATGGCTGCATATATATATACACTCAATTCATACACATAATGTATAAAATTCAGAAAATATCAAGCGAACAACAGATTAATTGTTGAGAAATCTAGTGATAGGGATTACCGTACGTTGAAAGCAACGAACTGAGGTGTGGTCTGTTCACAGGTGGTAAAATCGACCAGAAAGAACTCGAAGTTGAGATCCTTTTCAAAGAGTGCTACCATAGCATGATATGTTCGGGCTGAACGTAAGATCCCGTGCAATCTGATGGCCTTGGTAGGTTACCGACACCTACAAAACCAAAATCAATTTACATAGTCAAAGTCACAATTCACAATTTGAAACTGAAATTTTTTGAAGCCTACACAGCTTGTTAACAATATAATTATTTTTGAAGTCTACACAGTTCTGTTTCTCTCACTATAAGATTTTTACTTGATTTTTTTTTTTTTTTGAAACAAATGCGTACCAAGAATTTGGTTTGCACGCGGGAAGGTTGCAATGCTAGGGTTAATTCGGGGAGAAGATGACTTGTTTCTAAGCCTATAAAAAAAGCTTAGATCAGATTTAAACATCAAATCCTCGCCAGCACCCAAACCTCTTAACTTCTAGAAAAAAAACATCTACCAGACTCTCGACTTCTGGTTGCGATTTACACATAAAACATAAAGACTATAACATTAGAGGCAATTCAATGAGCTAAAATCTATGGTCTCCAAGTAATTCAAACTATAACATGCAACAAATGACTAAAACATTAGGTAAAAATAGCAAACAAACTCACCTGATAATCTTCCTAACATGCTCCGGCGGCATATCTTCCTTATACGTCTCAACTAATCCAAACTTCCATTTATCACTATACCACTTCGAGTTCAACTGCATCCACTTTCTCGCAATCGTGCCTACTCCTCCAACCATGCCTCCGCTTCCGTTAGAGATGACAACACAATATACGATGGTTGAGCAGCCGTGGCGGTGGCAGAGTAGAGCCACCAACACCTCCGCCCCGGCAGTTCTAGTGACGGTCCTTCGCCGGTTCCATGCAGAGCAATTGATCCGTTATTGTTCCACATCTCCGGAACCTAAGAATAATTTTTCAAACAGTGATTTATAGTCAATTCTCATGTGAAAACATGCATCCATACATTACATCATCGGTAAGAAATTAACATAGAAATTTTTTTATACTTACCATGAAACGAATATATCACCAATTCTTTCAAAAACTGTAAGAACCGCGATGATGACCCCGAGAAATCATAACCAAAGAACCAAGATTCAATTTTTGAGAGATAAGTCAGGGATTTACCTCTTTAAAAGTCCAAGTTTGACCAAAATAATTTATTTCACTAAAATATGTTTTTATATCTTATATGTAAGATTAACACATCAATCATTTAACTTACTACCAGTATCATGGATGGCTAAATTGTAAATAAAAAGAATAAATACTGGACAAATATTGTAAGTTATATAAGGCACCCTCCATTAACTTTGATAATTACCAAGCCTCTAAATTTGACAATCACACTATCATCCAAAGCCATCGTTTTTTCACATGTCTCAGCAACAAAATACACGCAACACAAATTAAAACTTATGTCTTAATGTTCTAGATGTAAAAATCTCAGTAACAAAGTAGAAGTGCCCCTTCATTGTATCAATTCAAGAAATGTAAAATTTGATAATGTTCTTATGCCTAAGCGTTTTAAGTAATTGAACTTCTGAGTATAGACGCTCCAGCTCCTTCGGATTCCTTAAGAAATAAGAAATCAGAAACGTTTATTTGATTCCAAGCTACTTCAATTCCTTCCAATTCATCAAATGCTTTGTATCTAAAACCCAATAATCAAAGAATCTAAAACTTACATGAAATTAAAACATAGACCTATTGATAACCTAATATCAAATAAGATAATGCTAAATAAAGCCACTATTTTAAAAGCCCATTTACCCTGCACTTCTTTATATAGCAAATCATCCATATTTCAACAACTTACAACTCAATATCAAAACTAACAAATATTAGTGAAATCTACATCAAACTTGGACTTTTAAAGAGGTAAAACTCATGATTTATTGTCTTAATATTGTTAAAACATTAATAACAATTCATCTTTTCAGGTCTGAGATAATCTAATCTTCAATTAAATGATACGGATAGAGTTAAGATGGGTACCTGTCATCAAAACCCGCTTAATTCAACCAATAGCTGCAGCAACCATCACCGATTGAGGGCCTTATAAAGAGCTCTGGTTTCAGCCGCATAGCAGAACTAAACCACTGAACCCTTTAAGCCGCCACCATCTGTACGTGCCGGGAACCCGTTGTCGGAGGCACGTCTCTCTCTTTTCCGAATCTACCTTTCTCTCTCTGCAGTCTCTATCTTCCCTTGTTTCTCACAAAGCACATAAAAGTGTTTTGAATAGCTGGCATAAATGTGAGGATAGATGTATGAAGCACAACCACATAATCCATTTTATTTTGAAAAACACCCAAAGCTATGGGTACAACCAAGATAAGCTCAAAGTTGTTACTTATTTATAGGATTTTAATAAATACTAGATTATATTTTTAAAAAATAATGATCAAAATTTTCCTTGGTAACTATTTAGTATTTGGCCTCAAGTTGCACGAAATGTATTTAAATAAAGTGATTAAATTTTCCTTGGTTATTTTATTTTTTTCATGAAAATAGTGTATAAAATGTATTTTCTTTATTGTACACGGTCAGTTTTGTTTACACGGTCGGTTTCATGTAAACAGACCAGATGTCTGGGAGAACTAGCCTTTATTGTCTTTACCTATCAAATATGGTACAAATAGGGGATTAAACTTAGCTCTACAAGGAGAATCCAAGTCATTCCAACCATTAGAAATGGATAGAAGGACGTGTATGTGAACTAACCCTTTTTCAATCGTCAAAGTTTGGCGAATTATTGTTAGCGTTTCTTTCTTTTCTTGTTTTACGAATCCAATCTGTATACATATTAATGCTTCTAGAATTGGAGTGGACAAATCTATATTGAATTACGAATCCAATCTAATCTGTATACATATTAATGCTTCTAGAATTGGAGTCCACAAATCCATATCTATATATCTATACGTACCTAATTATAATAACTAGAATTGGAGTCCACAAATCCATATCAATTGGAGTCCACAAATCCATATCTATATATCTATATGTACCTAATTATAATAACTAGAATTGGAGTCCACAAATCCATATCTATATATCTATATGTACCTAATTATAATAAAAGACTACATCTAATGCCACATGACTTTTTTTCCATCAATTTAATAATATTATTACTAATATCTAATCTAATAATTTGAGTAAACTGCCATTTTGGTCCTTGTGGTTTGGCCAGTTTTGCCACTTTAGTCCAAATCTGAAACTTATTACATCCAGGGCCCTGTGGTTTGCATTTTGTTGCCATTTTAGTCCAAAATCAAAAAACCCTAGTTTTTTGACTGTTGCAACCTCCTATTTTGTCCTGTAGTGCAGGGGCATTTTGGTCATTTTGTTTTTCATTTAACATTTTATTAACCCAGAAAATCCAGAAAATCATCATCAAGAACATCATCATTATCAACCCAGAAAATCAAGAACATGAACATCATCATCATCAACCCAGAAAATCCAGAAAATCAAAATCCAGAAAATCAAAACCCAGAAAATCGAAGCTCAAACGCTCGAAATCGAAGCTCAAAATCCAGAAAATCTAGAAAATCAAGAACATGAACATCATCATCATCAACCCAGAAAATCCAGAAAATCAAAATCCAGAAAATCAAAATCCAGAAAATCAAAACCTAGAAAATCGAAGCTCAAACGCTGCTGGTGCTCAAATCGAAGCTCAAACGCTCAAAATCGAAGCTCAAACGCTGCTGGTTCTCAAATCGAAGCTCAAATGCTCAAAATCGAAGCGCAAATCTGGAACTAACTAACGGCATCTCTCTCACCGGAAAACTGAGATCTGATTGAACCTTCTCTTTCGATATCCCAAATTTATCTTCAGCTTCAATAACCGGCGGTTCAACCTCATACACCACGAGACTCCCTTCAGTTTCCCTATCTTCCGTCTCGTAAACCACCGCCGGAGTTTCAATCTCATACGCCACCGGTTGAATCAATAACCGGCGGTTCAACCTCATCCACACAATCAAACATCAATCTCTACAAACACCACCAAATCAATCTTTCGAGTTCTGTTTTGAGTTTCATCTGCACCTCCGACATCATCTTCATCGCTAACCACAAACAGAGAAATAAAGATGATGATGGTGTGCAATTTCATGGGTCTGATTTCGAACGAGAATGATGGAGGGTTTATGTGGCGGCGGCGGTTTATGTAGAGAGAGAAAGAGAGAAAGAGAGAGAGGTTGGTGATGGTGGTGAGAAGGGGGAGGAGGTGGCGGTGGTGGTGGTGGTGGTGCATGTGGCGGCATAGTGGTGGTGGTGGTGGTGGCGGCGGTAGTTCAGAGAGAGAGATGATGAACTGTTGAAGTCTTGAAGATGAAGGGTAGGGTAGAGATGATGAACTGATAATATATTAATGGTTTTGGGTATT
This sequence comes from Helianthus tuberosus, assembly GCA_030545235.1. Lineage (NCBI taxonomy): Eukaryota > Viridiplantae > Streptophyta > Magnoliopsida > Asterales > Asteraceae > Helianthus > Helianthus tuberosus. The sequence continues at coordinate 182,057,619 of CM060433.1, forward strand.
ATATATATATAATTGAGTTATAATAATTTCAAAATGACTAAAATACCCCTGAGGGTAAAGACAAAATATCATGGTCATTAGTGAGGAATCTGACCAAAATTGAAATTTGGACCAAAATGGCAACAAAATGCAAACCACAGGGCCCTGGATGTAATAAGTTTCAGATTTGGACTAAAGTGGCAAAACTGGCCAAACCACAGGGACCAAAATGGCAGTTTACTCTAATAATTTTAAACATATAATAACAAATAAATATAAATATAAATTAATATGTACTTATTAGTATCTAATATATAAATATGTTTGTTTAGAACTTTAGATACATTCATCATCATATGTTAGTAATAAATCAAATTTGAATTATTAATATTGTATCATACTACAAAATAATATTAAATAAATACTAGATTATATTTTTAAAAATAGTGATCAAATTTTCCTTGGTAACTAATTCGTATGTTGTCTCAAGTTGCACGAAATGTATTTAAATAAAGCGATTAAATTTTCCTTGGTTATTTTAATCTTTCATGAAACTAATGTATAAAATGTATTTTCTTTCTTGTACACGGCCAGTCTAGGTTACAGAGTCGGTTTCATGTAAACATGCCAGATGTCTACGGGTTGAACAGTTTGGTTTATACGGTTTGAACATAACGTTTAAATTTAGCAATAGAAGATTTCTTATGTGTATCTTTTAATTTCAAATTATCAATAATTCAAGTTGTGTAAATGGTAAATCTTAACTTTATGTATTTATTGATAACTAGTATTAAGCCCCCCCGCGTTGCGGTGGGGGGCGTAAATTGTGCCAAGTAGCACCAATGCTATATCCGACCAGCAACACCGGAAAAATGGGTAAAAACAAAATAACAAACAAGGAAAAATAACACCGAACGAAAAATATACGTAAAATCATTGAACCATGCATGCATGTTGTGTCGTGTTAATGCGAAAAAAATTAGACTAAAACGTAAAATATAGAAAAGAATAACTAAGTCGATCTAGGATCCCGCTCATTGCTACGAATCTGTCAAACAGGGAAATAAAGACGCATTGTGACGAGCCTGTCAAATGGAAAAAAATAGACGAAAAAACATTGAACCCACACGCACATTGCGGCATATTCACTCGTAAAATTTAGAACGAAACGTAAAACAAAAAATTTAAAAAAGATGAAAAGTATGGGTGATCAAATTTGAAAACCAAAAAATATTAGGGGTTAACTTGCAAAAGTTGAAAAGGTTTGGTTAAAAGTAAAAAAAAATCAAAGAGGTTAAAAAAATAAAAAATGAAAACCTTTAAATTAAAAATAGAAAGACCAACTTTTTTTGAAACTTTCCCTATGCTTAGATTACAACATTATGAAGCACCAACATGTTATTAATTTATAATATGAAAATTAGCAATAATTCTCTGTGATAAATTGGCCTTTTAAATTGTGTAAATTTAAAATTTATTTCAAAGTTATTATGTTGTCTTTTAAATTTTAAAGAAATAAATTGACATTTTCCTGGTTATGGGTTGTTTTAAGCAGTATTTATGTCATATATACATTTTTTTTACTTATGTGAGATATGAGGCGATCCTTTATAAATGGGGTATGGGCGGCAGTCAGCGCATGGTGTAACATCCCATCGATCTTTGCTTTCGAATTCAAAGATTTATTGGATATTCATAATTCCATTCAGGTAGGGAAGAAAAAGAAAAAAGATTATCCTTGGAGTGATTATTATCTCGTGTTGGAGCATTTGGAGAAGTAGAAACGAGTTGGTTTTCAATCAGTGCAGGAGAAGTCCTCAAAATATTATGATAGAGGTCAAGTCTAGAGGTTTTGGGTGGGTCAAAAATAGATCTTCATATAAATATATTAGTTGGAAAGAATGGTGTAACTACCTATGTATATGATGTAAATTTGTCCTTTGCCCGTTTGGATCGGGGGTGTTGTTTTTTATGGCTTTTTGCCCGTTTGGATCGGGGGTGTTGTTTTTTATGGCTTTTTGCCCGTTTGGGTCGAAGGTGTGTTTTTAATGAAGTTTTATTTAAAAAAAAAAAAACTAAATTAATTTACAATCAAGAACTAAAAAAAAAATATCTATTGTAGGTAGCATTGACTTTGTAGCTATGCACATATTTCCATATCGAACGACGCTTGATCAATCCCTACTTTTATCTTTTTAGCCACCGACAGTGAATAAATGATCCGCAGTTCCTCATATTCATTGCAGGGACACATAACCGTATTTAAATCCACGTTTCTTCTTCTCAAATTAACTCTGGTAGCTAATCTATCCAAGTTATCTCGTGACGCCATAATATTGCATTTAAGGGGAACCCATTTGTACCATTCGAAATTAGGGAGATTGTTATTCCCCTGTCCGGAATACATTTTAGTTATTTTGTGAGGGGGTGCATTCTTTCATTTAAGTTAATGGGCGTGAGTAAAAAGTTGAGCCACATGAGCTTTGAGAGATAAAGAGAAGTTTAGGGACATGTTAAAAGTAGAAACAAAAGAATTATAAATGGATTTAAATAATATTTGTTTCCTTCAATTTTGATGGTTAATCATGTATTTGTTCATCACATGCAGTGGCGGATCTTGCCCGTTGAACGTGCCAGGGCCGAAAGACACGGGCACTAAAAAAGCCCGGGCAAGCCCAGGCCAAACATAGTATATATAAAAAATTTCGATCGAAATGCGGAAAATTAGCACTACGCCCGAAAAACTTGCCCGGGCCGTGGCCCTACCATAAGCTTCTTAAGAACCGCCCCTGATCACATGTCTCTCATGTGATTAAGATTTAACTAGAAGATGGATAGACTTAATCTGGTGTATTGAAATTGCAATAAAAAAGACAACTTTGTATGTAAATTGCAAGACATTTGAATTTGTAAAATATTACAATGGACTATAAACCACACAGAGCAAAACCGCAATTTACTCTTTCTTTAATCAAGGGTTGATTTTTTTCCTTATAATGCAAAGGGGCTTATTGTCTTTGTTATCAAGTCTTTCAAAATAAAATGGAATGCAAAAGTTTATGAAGTTTTACAAATAACCTCACACATTGAAAGAAGAAAAAAGACAAGACACCAAAAGTGAAAAAACCTGGTTTGGTTGTAGCACTATTTTTGAGAAAAAAAAACAATGTTATCTTTAAGAGTTCAATCAAATAAAATATGTGGATAATTACAGTGACTAGATGGAAATATAGAGACTAACATACAGAAAACCCAACACTTTTAAAGAATCGATATTATACAAGCCTGACTGTTCTAGAATTTAGAGAGAATACATCACAAGCAAACTAAAAACCCAAACATACAAATTAACCTGCATGTATATATGTTGGTACTTTATTTACTGTAATTTTTTAGGCTCCATTAATTCTTCCACTTATGCTTTGTGGGTACAAGGCAAAGGGGAACTTTCTTTCCAAGAACGATGGTACCAAAGTCTTCCATGTTCAAGTCTTCACACTTAGTTCCGCTAGCCGGTTCCCAATCAAACCAGTAAAGAAGGTTTGCAATCACAAACTCTAAATTTAACGGAGCTGTTTTCTTGGCTGGACAAGACCTTCGCCCCCCTCCAAACGGGAGCATTTCAAACCCATCCGCTCCAAAATCACCACCAACGTTTTCAAACCTCTCTGGATAGAACTCGGCCGCATTCTCCCCCCATGTGCTTGGGTCTCTTGCTATCCCCCAAGCGTTGATTATAACGGGCGTATTAGGCAATATGTCATAGCCATCAATTCGAGTATGGCTTAAGCTTTCATGTGGAACCAACAATGGGGCAGGCGGGTGCAATCTTAGTGTCTCTTTCACTACCATTTTCAAGTATGTCATTTTTGTGGTGTTCATTTCTTCTACCTTTTGTATTCTTCCCGTGCAATTTCGGATTTCGTTTTGCAGTTTCTGCATCACTCTAGGATTTCTAATGATCTCGGACATTGCCCATGTCAACGCCGTGGCATTTGTATCAATCCCCGCATGAATTATGTTCTGAAACGTTAGTTAAATATTATAGTTATACTATATATTTGGTATAAAAATAAAAATACATACAACAAAATAAAAACTTAATTTACCATCACAAGAGCTTTTACATCTGCAAGATTTGGGCGATAGCCAGAAGCATTTTCTTTGGAAGACATCTCAAGTAAAGTATGGACAAAATCTTTGTCCTCCTCACTTATTTCTTCAACGTTATCTTTAAGATGGTCATCAACGATTGTGTCGATGTAGACATCAAGATTTTTAAAGAGATCATTCAACCTACGGTTCCATCCACTTAAGTGGTCAATAAAAAAACCCAAAACTGGAAAAATGTCACCAACACCTCCGTTTATTAATTCGCTAGTTTCACTAAGCATGACTTTCAATGACGGACCCATCTGTGGTTCTCCTCTATAGTTGTTACCAAAGGCCACCTTGCACAATATCTGCTCTAGCAGTTCTGAAAATATATTGCTTAGGTTTACCTCTGTGTTTGGTGATAGGGAATTGATAACGCTCTCCATCTCTGTCACCAACACATGATTAGACAGTTTAGCTCTCTTGGGACCCAAGAACTCGGACACCATAAGCTTGCGCATCTCTTTCCAGTGACCGCTGTAAGGCGAGAAGGCGATGTCCAGATAGTTGTATGTTAGCCGTTGGGCCGCATGGGACTTCGGGCGGGAACAAAAGATGTGATCTTGAGTTTTCAAGACTTGTTTGGCCATTTCAGGAGAAGAGATGATAAGGAAGTGTTTTGAACCAATATGGAGTTGCATAAGGGGGCCATATTGTTTGGAAAGTTGCCAAAGTGCCTCGTGACGAGGTTTACCGAGCAGTTGGTGCAAGTTTCCGAGTATGGGAAGCTTTGGAGGGCTTGGGGGAAGCTTATAAGCCTTGGACAATCTTTTGGGGTATACAAAAATGCACAAAATGCAGAGGACTAGTGCTGCTATAAGAGGCCATTCAGTGGAGATGTCCATTTGGTTTAATATGGCTAATGATAAGGTACATATATGCCTATTTATAACCGGACTTGATGAATTAATGATTATACAAAAGAAGGAAGGAAAATCATTATAAAAAGGTAATTGGTTTAAATAAAAATTTTATCATTATTTTTTTTTGAAAAGCGGCATTTCATTAAGAACGAACCCTCAAGCAAGAAACTCAAGGGAACACAAAAAAGGAAAACAACCAGACTACAACGAAAGATTACAATAAATCAAAACGACTCCGGTTTGCTTTAGTAACATTCAAACTCTTAGCCCGATGTTTGATCCAAAGAAAGCCTAAGGCTTTAATTTCTCCAATGATGCCTCTGACCGAGGGCTTAGACTTGTCAAAAATGATTTTGTTCCTATTCTTCCAGATTACCCAACAAGAAATGAGCATTATTGCCTGGATAAGATTGCCGCCTTTCTTCGAAAGCCTTAAAGAAAGATGGATGGACATGATGTCTTTGTAGCCAAAAGCAAATATGGGAGGAATCTTTAACCAAGATGCAATTCCAGTCCACACATCGCATGAGAACCTGCAGGCTGAGAATAAGTGATCCAGCGACTCCGGAACCTCTTCGCAGAAAGGGCATAACGGGGAGTCGATAGTGATGTTTCGATAAATGAGAGCGTCTTTTGAAGGGAGCCGGTTGAGAAATAAACGCCAACCGAACACGTTAACTTTAATCGGAACCCACTTGTTCCACACAAAGCCGAAATGGGTCGTAGTCTCGGGTTGCGCGCAAAGGAGCTTTCTGGCAGATTTAACTGTAAAGCGTTTTGTGGGGTCTGCCTTCCAATTCCAAACATCCGGCCTAGAACCAAGGACGAAACCAAAGAGCAGATAGAGACAATTCATTAGATCAATTACTTTATGTTCCGTAGAGGGTTCCCGATGCCAGTCCCATTGCATAAAAGGACCATTAGTTCCCATCTTTATTCGGTCCCTGACTTTAGCACATTTATTCCGCTCCAAGGCAAACAAAGCCGGAAATAAGCCATTCAGAGGACCAAATCTTGTCCAAAAATCACACCAAAAACTTATACTTGAACCGTCGCCAAGAGTTCCTTTAACTTGCCTGTCAAGGTGGACTCCACAAACCTGCAGCTCCTCGAAAATGGCTGCTACATGCTTCCACACACCTGTGGCCAAGCGTTTCACTGGGATCCATGACTGCGATTGGAATTAGAATGGAGGGCATGGATTGTGTTGCTCCATAACCGAGGACCATCAGTTTTGATCTCCAAAGCCACTTCAACAAAAGGCTGGTGTTAAATTATTTAAGAGGGGCGAGGCCAAGGCCACCGTGATTTTTGGGGGAGGTAACTTTGGACCAAGCTACCCAACTCATACAAGTTTTATCTTCCTTGCCACCCCATAAAAAAACGTCTCCTTAAACCATCAAGCTTGTGAATAACCCTTACCGGCGCCTTGAAGATAGAAAAGTAATAAACCGGAAGACATTCGAAAACTGATTTTAGGAGCATGAGCCTTCCACTGATAGAAAGAACAGAGGATTTCCATAGCGAGAGACGCGCCTCAACTAGGTCGACAACCGACCTGTAAGCCCAAATAGATAAAGAGAAAATTGCACAAAACGTCCTTTAAGTTTCACCAATCTTGCTGGTTTCAGCCTTAACCTTTAAAAGTTTCCAAAACCATCCTTTAAGATTAATTTTGTTGCCAGTTCCATCCTTTATCACTAACCAAGTCAATAATTCTTGTTAAATTGCCTCACATGCATAGCATGTGAGGGTAAAACAGTCTTTTCATGCCTTTTATGTTATTAAACCCTTAATAAAATCCCAGAGCCTGTCACTTTGTCATCAGTTCCTTCTTCCCATTTCTTCAACCTCACCATTCTCAAAAAACCCTCATCTCATCGGCGATTGAAATTCCGATCAACAATTATCTCCGATCAAACACTATTCCGATCAACACTCACCATTCTCTTCAAACCCAGATCATTCAAAACCCTAAATGGCTAACAATGGAGGTGGATTTCATATACGAGAAGAAGAAGAAGATTATGATGTCGATGAAATTTATGGTAAAGTTCAAAATTCAATTTTGTTTTATCTGACTTCAATTTTTTTATATCTGGTTTAAAGTTTAGATTGTGAATATTTAAAATGCAGAACTTTATCCAACTTTGTTCTCAATCAACATGCATCATGGAGGATTATTTACAAATAATCCAGGTCGTATGTATTTAAATGGTGCCGTAAGTTTCGTTGATTTGGTAGATAATGAGAAATTTGGGATTTTTGAATTGGCCCTAATGAAGAATGAGTTGGGTTATGATGATGCCGTCCCTAGCTTTTTCCATTATCTTGAGCCTGGGGGTGATTTGGATTCTGGGCTTCATCCATTGACTGAAGATTCCCATGTCCTGCAGTTGTTAGAGATCATTAATGAGGGGAACCAGTATATTGATGTTTACATTGAGCATGGGATGTCTAATATTAACTTATTGGAGATAACCTCACAATCAAGTGTGGTAATAGAAGAAATCAGTGAACTTCAAATGATTGAGAGTAAAAAGAACAACCCAAAGGGACTTGCATTGACCTAGCATGAACCATCAAATGAAAACAATAAAGGTGTGGAATGTGGAAAAAAGAATATTCAAGGTGATACTGAAAATGCACCTTATGTAGTGGATATTGGAAGCTCTAGTGTTGTTACTCCTCAAGTACCTAATCTTGATGTTAGAGTGACCAGTTCTGTTATGAATGATTTTGAACCTTTCTTAGATGATAATGAGGTTAATGATAGGCACACTAATGAGGTTAATGATAGGCACACTATTGAGGTTAATGATAGGAAGGATGTTGATGAGAGTAATCAGGTTTAGGAAGAAGATAGTGATCAGGATAGTGATTATATAGAAGATGAGGAGAATGATATGGAAGAAGATAGTGACCAAGATAGTGATTATATTATAGAAGATGAGGAGAATGATATGGATGAAAGTGATGTTGACATGAGAGATTATAAGTTTATGGTTGACGATGAAGAGGAAGATGAAACTCACCCTGATGCAACAGGGGTTGATGATTTAGAGGAGGTCTTGGACAATGAAAACTTTGATAGTGGTAGTGATATTGAGGATAATTGTCACGGCCATCGGCCCGGTTTGACCTGGTCAGGAGCCGCGGGACAGGAAACCCGTGGTATTTATTTATTTGAGTTTGACAGCGGAAGATTTTAGCAGGATCTTTTAAAAACTTAAAAAGCCCGATTATTTTATTTCATAATTCGGGATAAAACCCCGGTAATTTACAATCAGAAGATTTCACTGGGAAATCTTTATTTTACAAAACATGTTTCTTTATTTATATTGAGCCACTTCCTTAAGCTTGTAGTGCTTCACAACACTTTTCCTGAATCACAACAGATCACCTGATACATGTTTGAAAAAGGTTTGTCAGCAGGGAAATACTAGTGAATCATTCTTTTTATTAAAACGACCCGTCGTTATAATTTACAGTATTAAGAGCGATTATAATGTTTATATATCAACCATCTACCCACGATATTTGTCACTCGACTCGTTTCTGTGACTATGGTCATATCACCCATTGGCTAACCCGTTGTCCAATGGTGACGATTATCAAGTAATGTATACAAAACCCCACATACCGGCTGTAATATGGAGATTACAAAGACTTAATCCCTGTAATTATAACTTTGAAAACATTTGAGAATTTATAAAGCACTTTGATAAAAAGAGAATGACTCACTTTGCAGATTTAACACGGGCAGAGTCTAGTCTACTGATTAACCTTGTTACCTAAATTAATAACATGCACACGAACTAGGTCAGTAACTAATACAACATTTACGATAACTCACCAGATTAAACCCTCACAATAAATGACAAAGTGCGATACTTAAACATCCATCGAATTCACGACGAATGACAAAGCATAACCCTAATGTGGGCAGCACTTAAACATCCATTGGATAGTTTTAATCGATCGGACATTGAATCGTAGCAGCGATCGAGTTAATACCCTGTATCGTAGTAGCACCCCACTATAATAAAAGTAAATTCGACTTCAGAGTAGTGAAACTTCGTTTTTGAAAGTTTTCGTCGACACAGAATGAAAGCCCCTGCTTCAAACTATTTATAGGTGAAAAATAGGGTTCACGCGGCCCGCGTGAACCTTGGCTCAACATTTACGCGGCCCGCGTGGCCGCCTAGTCTATGCGTAGGTCTGATTGGTCACGAGTAGGTTCAACAACTGGTCAATACGTGGATCCGGAACACTTATCCGGTCAAACATGGGTTGACGCGGCCCGCGTAAGACTAAGCCAAAGCTTACGCGGCCCGCCTGAAAACCATATTTCTTGTTTTCTTGATTTTTAGTGCACAATATGGTTTCAGGGGTCCGGGTTTTTACTTGTGGGTCAGTTTAGGACATTTTTTTGAGAGTCCTTACATTCTCCCCACCTTATTTAAAATCTCGTCCTCGAGATTTACTGGAATAAGTGAGGATACTTTCGCTTCATCTCTGATTCCAGCTCCCAAGTGTATTCGGGTCCTCTCTTTGAATCCCATTTGACTTTGACTAGCACTAACCGCTTGTGCTTGAGAAACTTAATTTTTCTGTCTTCTATCTGTAATGGCTTCTCAACAAATTTTAACTTTTCGTTTACCTCTATATCTTGAAGAGGTACTACCAGGGATTCGTCAAATAAATATTTCTTGAGATTGGATATATGAAATACGTCATGTACTCCAGCTAACTCTTCTGGTAGTTGTAAGCGATAGGCAACTGGTCCTATACGTTGGATTACTGGAAATGGTCCTACGTATCGTGGACTTAGCTTTCCTTTCTTACCGAACCGAACTACTCCTTTCCAAGGAGAAAATTTCAAGAGTACCTTGTCTCCTACTTGGAATTCCAACGGCTTCCGTCTATTGTCTGCATAACTCTTCTGACGATCTCGAGCCGTCTTTAGTCTTTCCTTGATTTGAGTGATCTTGTCGGTAGTTTCTTGTACTATTTCAGGACATGATAATTGACTTTCTCCTATTTCTGCCCAGCATACGGGAGTTCTGCACTTTCTTCCGTACAGTGCTTCGAATGGGGCAGCTTCGATGCTTGAATGATAACTATTATTATAGGAGAATTCTATTAAGGGTAGGTGGTCGTCCCAGTTACCACCAAAATCTATTACACAGGCTCTAAGCATGTCTTCCAAGGTTTGTATCGTCCTTTCACTTTGTCCATCTGTTTGAGGATGATATGCAGTGCTCAAGTTCAGTCGGGTTCCCATTGCTTCCTGGAAACTAGTCCATAAATGGGAAGTGAAACTACTATCCCTATCCGATACAATGGAGAGTGGAACTCCATGTAAGGATACTACTTCATCTACATACAACTTTGCCAACCTTTCCATGCTAAAGGTTTCTTTCATGGGTAAAAAATGAGCTGATTTGGTTAATCGATCCACAATTACCCAAATTGCATCATTACCTTTTCTGGTTTTGGGTAACTTAGTAACAAAATCCATTGTTATAAGTTCCCATTTCCATACAAGTATTTCTAGTTGTTGTAGTAGACCTGAGGGTTTCTGGTGTTCTGCCTTAACTTGTGAACAAGTAAGACACTTAGAAATATATCTAGCAATGTCCTTTTTCATTCCTATCCACCAGAAATTATTTCTTAAATCTTGGTACATCTTATTGTTACCAGGATGCATGGTATACCTAGATTTATGAGCTTCTTCTAAAATCTTATTTCTTAATTCTCCTTGCTTAGGTACCCAAATCCTTTTCTTATGGAATCTCCAAATTCCATCAGCTCCTTGCTCTAATTCCTTTATTCGTCCCTTCATTCCTTCAGCAGCGTCCTCTATTGCTTTTTCTTGAACATTTTTCAGTTGCTCCATTAAATCTAATTGTAGATTTAATCTGAGAGCACGAACTCGTCTTTGGTTCTCATGATACTTACGACTTAAGGCATCTGCAACTACATTTGCTTTTCCTTCGTGATAATGAATATCACAGTCGTAGTCACTTAGGATTTCCATCCATCTCCTTTGTCTCATGTTCAATTCTTTTTGCCCAAATATATATCTTAAACTCTTATGATCTGTATAGACAGTAAACTTACTTCCATACAGGTAATGTCTCCAAATCTTAAGGGCAAAAATTATGGCTCCTAATTCTAAATCATGAGTTGTATAGTTCTCCTCGTACTTTTTCAATTGCCTTGAAGCATAAGCAATTACCTTCTTGCGTTGCATTAACACATATCCAAATCCTAATTTTGAAGCATCACAGTATACTTCGAAATCTTCAGTCCCTTCTGGTAATGCTAGGATTGGGTCATTTGTTAACTTATGCTTCAAAATCCTAAAAGCCTCTTCTTGCCTAGGTCCCCATTCAAACTTAACTGCTTTACAGGTTAACTTAGTTAATGGTACAGCTATTTTGGAAAAATCCTTAATAAACCGTCTATAGTATCCGGCTAACCCTAGAAAAATTTGAATTTCCATAGCTGATTATGGGGCCTTCCATTTGGTAACTGCTTCAATCTTAGCAGGATCTACATGAATACCTTCGTGATTTACCATGTGTCCTAAAAATTGCACTTCCTGCAACCAAAATTCACACTTCGAGAATTTGGCGTAAAGCTTTTCTTTTCTTAACAAAATTAAGAGTGCATGCAAGTGCTGACAGTGTTCTTCCTGACTTTTGGAATAAATGAGTATATCGTCGATGAAGAGAATTACAAATTTATCCAAATACGGTTTACAGATTCTATTCATCATGTCCATAAATGCTGCGGGAGCATTTGTTAACCCGAAGGGCATGACTGTAAACTCATAATGACCATACCTAGTTCTGAAAGCAGTTTTAGGTATGTCTTCTTCTTGTACCTTTAATTGATGATATCCGGAGCGTAAATCTATCTTAGAAAAGTATCTAGCTCCTTGAAGTTGATAATAAAGACCATCAATCCTAGGTAATGGGTATCGATTCTTAATTGTAACCTTATTTAATTCCCTATAATCAATACACATTCTCATAGACCCATCTTTCTTCTTTACAAACAATACTGTTGCTCCCCAAGGGGATGAACTAGGTTGTATGAATCCTTTATTTAGTAATTCATCTAATTGCTTTTTCAATTCTAGCATTTCAGTAGGTGCTAACCGATAAGGTGCCTTGGCTATTGGTGTAGTTCCGGGAATTAGATGAATTCTAAATTCTACTTCCCTATCAGGTGGTAATCCAGGTAGTTCTTCTGGGAATACATCTGGGTATTCTGATACTACTGGAATTTCATTAAGTTCCTTTTCCTTAGTGTTAATGATTACTGAAATCATATACACTATTCCTTGCTTTCGTTCATAACTAGCAACTTTCATTACTGAAATGAACTTTAGTGGCTTGCGTGGCTTATTTCCTGTAACCATAACTACTTCTCCGGTGGGTGCACGAATCTCTATAGAGTTCTTATCACAGAGGATTCGAGCATGGTTGGCTATTAACCAATCCATTCCTAACACAACATCAAACTCAGCTAAATTCATTGGTAATAGGGTTGCATGAAATTTAAGACCTGAGAGTTCTATTTCTACATTTTGCAAAACCTTATCTATTTTAACTGAATTCCCATCTGCTATTTCGACTGTAAAAATTTGCCTAAGGTTGGTCAAAGGTAAATTAAGAGCTTGGCAGAAGGAAGTATTGATAAAACTTTGGTTTGCACCAGAGTCAAATAATACTTTTGCGTACACGTTGTGAACTAGGAACGTACCAGCTATCACATCTGGAATGAGTTCTGCTTCTTGAGTGGTCAGTTGGAATGCTCTGGCATTCTTCTTGGTAGCTCCGTCAGCTGGCTTGGCTTTATTGTCTGCTGGTTTAACCAATTTAGGGCATTCTGATTTAAAATGTCCTACTTCTCCACAGTTATAGCAGATCCTTGTTTTCTTTCTGCAGTCTTCTTCGCGATGTCCTACAACTTTGCAAAAATTGTAGGTTACATTACATCTTCCATAATGTTTCTTTTTGCAATTCCTGCAGAACGGCGGAGTTGAGGATTGCCCTGTTCCTCTTTTCTTGAAGTTGCTATTATTACCCACACGAAATCCTTGGGTAATTTTCTGAGCCAGTTCCTCTTTCCTGTTTTCATCTCTTGTGCCTATCAGCTCGTCAGTTAGGGTGTTAGCTAATTCTACCGCATCGTCAATAGTGCGAGGTCTCGCAGCTATAACGATATTACGGATTTCGCTAATTAATCCCCAAATATAACGAGAAATGAGCACCGACTCTGGCGAAGCTAGGGTTGGTACTACTCTCGCATATTCGAAGAATGTCGAAGTATATCCTCGACAGTCTACATTCACCATCCGGTGGTTCAGAAATTTATTCGCCATTTGTTCCTTTTCATATTCGGGACAGAATTTTCTTTCTATCAGACTTTTAAATTCTTCCCAATTCATGGCATAGGCCATATTTCTTCCTTTAGCTTGAAGTACGGTATTCCACCATTCTAGCGCCCCTTCTTTGAAAAGATTCGACGCGTACATGACTTTGTCGTTTTCGGCACATTTACTTATTATGATTACTGCCTCGGTTTTCTCTAACCAACGCAGTGCCGCAGTCGCTCCTTCATTGCCTGCAAATTCAGGTGGTTTACAAGCAAGAAATTCTTTGTAAGTGCAACCAGGCGTTGCAGCTTTCATTTTCTTAGGAAGCGGAGCTTGCCTCCTATCATTGTCGTTATTAGTATGGTTACCGCCTCCGTTTACACTATTACTAAAATTGTCACCTTGTGTGCGTTTGCTAGAAATAATTTGTTGAGGTTCGACAGGTTTCTGGGCAGCAGCAAGGATTGCTGGAATAGCAATAGCTATCCCTTGAGCAACGATATTTTCTATATCTTGCTTAGTCATAAAGTGATCTTCCTGGTGTTGTTCAGATTGGTTAACCTCGTTAACTGGTTCATTATTAGCATTTTCCATCTGATAATTAATATATATAATTTATTAGTACAGAATAAATAACAATTATGCACAAAATAATCATACAACATAAATATATATATCCAAAATTATCGATTTCTCGATTCCTTTTTATATATCCTATTATGCATTCGTACACATCATTATGTTACAAAGTTTTATTTCTAAATTATTTTACAGACTTTATATTTTTATTTAGTATGATTATTATTATTATACAATCCACAGTTTCACCATCACCCTCGTCAGTTAGCACTTTAGTAATGACGTTCCATTTCATCGTACTTCTAGGAGATCTGTTCTCCCACTTCCCTGATCATATTCCCTGCATCCACCAGCTCTTCGCCAAAATGATGGAGTTCAGCTAAGTTTTCATTGCTCATTGGCGGGCTTGGTATAGGTTCTGGGTCAAATTGAGGGAGAAAGGTATAAGGGTAATTGAGAAGGTTTTGAAACTGCCAATCGTTCGTCCACCACTCATCCATTTCGCCTAAAGGTTCAGTATGGATTAAAGGTTCTGGAATGGCTGGTTCCAAATTTATTGGAAGTTGAGTTTCAGTAGGATAAGGATAAAGGTTGTTGTTTATAGACCTGAGAATATCGTAGCTTGCCAGTACGCGATCCAATTCCTCCTGTAATGGCAATTCCTCGACTTGCTTAGAATTTTCCCCAATTTCCATTTCTACTTGCCTAGAATCTTCCCCGATTGCAATTCCTTTTCCTTTATCTATGGGATTCTCTATTTTTGGAATCTTCCTAGTTGTTGGTTTCCTCCTGCGTACACGTCTCCAACCTACAAATATTCTTCTTTTCTTGGGCTTTGGTTTTTCTGGAGGTGGAGCATTGAATTCCATAGGTTCTTCTATATCGGGTATGTAACCAGTAAAGTCTCTGGAAACTTCTATTTTCACCAGATAAAGATTGAGATTCTGAAGGGATTCAGATAACTCATTCATGCTGTTTAGCATATATGAAAAATACTAAGTTAAAAATTTTTATAACAAAATTTAACAGATAACCTTTAAGTATTATTGCATACCGTGTGACTAATTTAATACAAAGGATAACAGACAATTAAACATACGAGGATTTATGGTAAACTTATTTATTTACTGGGTAAAGTTTCTGGATTGTAGGTGATAAGGATGCTAATACTAGGTCAGGGTATTTTAAAGATTTGCATTTATTGTTACAGTGGCTAGCATATAGAGATCTGCCCATTTTTCATCTAACTGGTCTTCCCATGGTAGGTTACTGCCTAATTTCTGGATTTCCTGATTAACTCTCATTTCTTTTGATTGAGATTTCTTTATTTTCTCCTGACTTTTCCTAATAATCAAACTTCTTTTATTAGGAGAAAGTGGTTCCTCACAATGGCCTTTACGAACAAATATTCCCTCCTCAGTATCTACTGAGTATCTTGAGAATTTTGATTGGGATGAACATCCCTTCTCTTTTGGTGTACTAGCTAATTTAAGATAGATGTTCGAAAGCTTTTGCTTACCCATACTGTAATTAACAAGTAGTCAGTTAATAAAACACATAATTACAAAATGGTAATCAGGAAAATTAAGTATTTCTCAAATACATAATTAGCTTAACTCAGTGCTCTGATACCACCTTTTCCTGTCACGGCCCCCGGCCCGGTTTGACCTGGTCAGGAGCCGCGGGATATGAAACCCGTGGTATTTATTTAATTGAGTTTGACAGCGGAAGATTTTAGCAGGATCTTTTAAAAACTGAAAATGCCCGATTATTTTATTTCATAATTCGGGATAAAACCCCGGTAATTTACAATCAGATGATTTCACTGGGAAATCTTTATTTTACAAAACATGTTTCTTTATTTATATTGAGCCACTTCCTTAAGCTTGTAGTGCTTCACTACACTTTTCCTGAATCACAACAGATCACCTGAAACATGTTTGAAAAAGGTTTGTCAGCAGGGAAATACTGGTGAATCATTCTTTTTACTAAAACGACCCGTTAGTATTAAGAGGGATTATAATGTTTATATATCAACCATCTACCCACGGTATTTGTCACTCGACTCGTTTCTGTGACTATGGTCATATCACCCATTGGCTAACCTGTTGTCGAATGGTGACGATTATCAAGTAATGTATACAAAACCCCACATACCGGCTGTAATATGGAGATTACAAAGACTTAATCCCTATAATTATAACTTTGAAAACATTTGAGAATTTATAAAGCACTTTGATAAAAAGAGAATGACTCACTTTGCAGATTTAACACGGGCAGAGTCTAGTCTACTGATTAACCTTGTTACCTAAATTAATAACTTGCACACGAACTAGGTCAGTAACTAATACAACATTTACGATAACTCACGAGATTAAATCCTCACAATAAATGACAAAGTGCGATACTTAAACATCCATCGAATTCACGACGAATGACAAAGCATAACCCTAATGTGGGCAACACTTAAATATCCATTGGATAGTTTTAATCAATCGGACATTGAATCGTAGCAGCGATCGAGTTAATACCCTGTATCGTAGCAGCACCCCACTATAATAAAAGTAAATTCGACTTCAGAGTAGTGAAACTTCGTTTTTGAAAGTTTTCGTCGACACAGAATGAAAGCCCCTGCTTCAAACTATTTATAGGTGAAAAATAGGGTTCACGCGGCCCGCGTGAACCTTGGCTCAACATTTACGCGGCCCGCGTGGCCGCCTAGTCTATGCGTAGGTCTGATTGGTCACGAGTAGGTTCAACAGCTGGTCAATACGTGGATCCAGAACACTTATCCGGTCAAACATGGGTTGACGCAGCCCGCGTAAGACTAAGCCAAAGCTTACGCGGCCCGCCTGAAAACCATATTTCTTGTTTTCTTGATTTTTAGTGCACAATATGGTTTCAGGGGTCCGGGTCTTCCTTGCCACCCCATAAAAAACGTCTCCTTAAACCATCAAGCTTGTGAATAACCCTTACGGGCGCCTTGAAGATAGAAAATTAATAAGCCGGAAGACATTCGAAAACTGATTTTAGGAGCATGAGCCTTCCACTGATAGAAAGAACAGAGGATTTCCATAGCGAGAGATGCGCCTCAACTAGGTCGACAACCGGCTTCCAGTTTTTGAACAACTTCATATTGGCCCCGACCTGTAAGCCCAAATAGATAAAGAGAAAATTGCACAAAACGTCCTTTAAGTTTCACCAATCTTGCTGGTTTCAGCCTTAACCTTTAAAAGTTTCCAAAACCATCATTTAAGATTAATTTTGTTGCCAGTTCCATCCTGTATCACTAACCAAGTCAATAATTCTTGTTAAATTGCCTCACATGCATAGCATGTGAGGGTAAAACAGTCTTTTCATGCCTTTTATGTTATTAAACCCTTAATAAAATCCCAGACCCTGTCACTTTGTCATCAGTTCCTTCTTCCCATTTCTTCAACCTCACCATTCTCAAAAAACCCTCATCTCATCGGCGATTGAAATTCCGATCAACAACTATCTCCGATCAAACATTATTCTAATCAACACTCACCATTCTCTTCAAACCCAGATCATTCAAAACCCTAAATGGCTAACAAAGGAGGTGGATTTCATATACGAGAAGAAGAAGATGATTATGATGTCGATGAAATTTATGGTAAAGTTCAAAATTCAATTTTGTTTTATCTGACTTCAATTTTTTTATATCTGGTTTAAAGTTTAGATTGTGAATCTTTAAAATGCAGAACTTTATCCAACTTTGTTCTCAATCAACATGCATCATGGAGGATTATTTACAAATAATCCAGGTCGTATGTATTAAAATGGTGCCGTAAGTTTCGTTGATTTGGTAGATAATGAGAAATTTGGGATTTTTGAATTGGCCCTAATGAAGAATGAGTTGGGTTATGATGATGTCGTCCCTAGCTTTTTCCATTATCTTGAGCCTGGGGGTGATTTGGATTCTGGGCTTCATCCATTGACTGAAGATTCCCATGTCCTGCAGTTGTTAGAGATCATTAATGAGGGGAACCAGTATATTGATGTTTACATTGAGCATGGGATGTCTAATATTAACTTATTGGAGATACCCTCACAATCAAGTGTGGTAATAGAAGAAATCAGTGAACTTCAAATGATTGACAGTAAAAAGAACAACCCAAAGGGACTTGCATTGACCTAGCATGAACCATCAAATGAAAACAATAAAGGTGTGGAATGTGGAAAAAAGAATATTCAAGGTGATACTGAAAATGCACCTTATGTAGTGGATATTGGAAGCTCTAGTGTTGTTACTCCTCAAGCCCCTAATCTTGATGTTAGAGTGACCAGTTCTGTTATGAATGATTTTGAACCTTTCTTAGATGATAATGAGGTTAATGATAGGCACACTAATGAGGTTAATGATAGGCACACTATTGAGGTTAATGATAGGAAGGATGTTGATGAGAGTAATCAGGTTTAGGAAGAAGATAGTGATTAGGATAGTGATTATATAGAAGATGAGGAGAATTATATGGAAGAAGATAGTGACCAAGATAGTGATTATATTATAGAAGATGAGGAGAATGATAAGGATGAAAGTGATGTTGACATGAGAGATTATAAGTTTATGGTTGACGATGAAGAGGAAGAGGATGATGAAACTCACCCTGATGCAACAGGGGTTGATGATTTAGAGGAGGTCTTGGACATTGAAAACTTTGATAGTGGTAGTGATATTGAGGATAATACAGGGAATGTTAGGGGGTTTAGTTTTTTTTTTTTGGGGGGGGGGGGGTGTGGTGGCGGGGGGCTAGGTTTTTGGTGGTGTAGTGAGTTTATTTTGTTGTGTTCACATTGGTTCTCGCAATAAAGGTGTTTCTCGCATGAACCCTACCCCGTATATATATAGGGGATGGTTCAAATGAAAACCACTTTTATTGTGAAAACTCAAAAACTAACTAAAAAAAACCTAAAAACACAATTTTTTTTCAATTTTTTTATAAAAATCGCAGGTTTTTTTATATATAAAAAAATAAAATAAAAATTGTTGTAGTACACATGTGTAATACTGCACATGTGTAGTACATATGCACTACAAATTTTTTTTTTGAATTTTTTTTTTGTATATAAAAAGCTAAGAAAATTGGTATGCAAAAAAAAATTTGGTATGTTTTTTTGGCTTTTTTAATTAGTTTTCACAATAACTAGTAGTTTTCATTTGAACCTTCCCCTATATATATATATATAAGGTCAGGATTTAGGGAAAACGGTGAAAAGTGTGAGAATGTTGAGAACGCCTATGGATCGTCAGATCAAAACAATATATGGACTATATTGGCGCGGTGACGTTTTCGTAAATAACATCAATTTTATTACTTGGAAAGTGCTTCATTTAGGGTAAAAGGGTAAACATCATTTCTTACATAAAACACCAACTAAATACAAAACTCCAAATAAAAAAAAAATATTTTTCCTGCGTAGTTTTTTCGGTGTCTTAGTTAGTGTATTTTATAATCTTGGCCTACAAAAACGCCATAAAATATAGACAAAAGATCAAATGCAAATAATTTTAACATACAAAACGTATGAACTGAAGGTTTTCCTGAAAAAACGCGGTGGTATTTTCGTAATTATTAGTAATTATCAAAATTACTCTAAAATGTTCCTGTAGAGTAATTTTGATCTTGTAGTGTAATTATCAAAATTACTCTACAAGTGTATCAAAATTACTCTACAAGTTTATCAAACAACGTACAATTCAAAATTACTCTACAAATGATCCTGAAGATTAATTTTGATCCTGTAGAGTGATTTTGTAAAATGATTCTGTAGAGTAATTTTGATCTTGTAGAGTAATTTTGTAAAATGTTCTTGTAGAGTAATTTTATATTTTTTTTTTACCATTTAGTTATGGGGTTTAGCTTTATGGTTTAGTTTCTATCAATTAGTTTGTGTGTGTGTGTGTGGGGGGGGGGGGGGTTTAGGTTTTTTTTAGGTTTTTGAGGAGTGGGGGGTTAGGTTTTTTGGGGTTTTTTTTTTGGCAAGGTATAGTTTTTTATCAAGATTACTCTATAAGAACATTTTACAAAATTACTCTACAAGATCAAAATTACTCTACAAGAACATTTTACAAAATTAATCTACAAGATTAAAATTATTCTACATGATCATTTGTAGAGTAATTTTGATAACTACCCTACGAGCAAATAATTATGAAAATGCCACCGCATTTTTTTGTCTTTTTTATGCTATTCATACGTTTAGTATGTTAAAGTTATTTGTACGGGAACTTTACTCATAAAATATAAAACACCAAACTTGAAAGATGGGACGTGTTACAGACTTAACAGATAAAGCTAAGCAAAACAGTAAATATTAACAATAACTGAAACGACGGATACTTTATTAATTGCATTTATTATAATAATATCCTGTTTAAACTACGCGCCAAAGACATCCTATAAAGAGAAACGTCTCAGCACCTTCCATTGATCACACCAAAAAACAAACGCCATGGTTCCTAAATACCACTCACTGTAAAAAACCAAAAAAGTTAAAAAATTAAAGATGACAAACATCGTTTCTTGGATGTTCAGTATTGTTCTGTGTGAAGTTTCACTGAATGGATTGTTAGGTGAGGGGAGTAACTCAAGAAGATTTTGCTGCATGAGATGCACAAATCTTCAAGAAAAAGAGACCGATGACAGTCATATGTCATTTTGTCTTCTTTGTTCTTGAAGAAGGCTTGGATGAGAAGAAGCGACCGATCCCAGTGTAAATGCTATTTTGGACTCCATGATGATAAGGAAGATTATGAGCAAATAACATCCACCCACACGACGACGATCTATGTCTCCAACATCCAGAAAAGCCACTTCATGACAACAATAAAATCACGCCAAAACCAAAACGCCATATATTTGTGACAGTTCTTGTAGTTTCAAAAGAAGAAAGAGACGGATGACAGTGAAGATTTAGGAGATAAAGTGGATTCGGATTTTTAATTTATTTTTTTCGCTTCTATTTTTTTGTCTAATTTTCCGCTAAAAAATACATTATTTCTCTAAAAAATGCTTGTAAAACGCCAAACTCCCAAACTATAATAAAATTACTTTGGACAATTATTATTAAAAACCCCAAAAAATGTATAAAAAAATATGCAAGAGAATAGAAGAAAGTGTCATCTTTATCTAAACCGCATTAAAATACAAAACGCCAAAATCTAAAAGATGGGACATGTTGCAGCCATAAACATATGAAACTGAACAAACAGTAAACTGAAACAACATAAACTTTATTACTAACATTTATTATATTAAAAGCCACTCCATGGGTACTTGAATTTATTTATTTTTTCAAAACACCATAATTACCTGTCACGTTATAAGACTGCATCCTACATGGCGGCAAAAAAAGTCATTATATAAGTAGAACTAGCAAACAAAACTTAACACTCTACACATTATCTAACACGCCACACATTGTCTAAAACGCCATACAACTTAAAAAATGGAGCAGGTTATTGCATGGAGGTTTGAGAGGTCGGAGAAACGTTTCGTTCTAAAGTTCTCTGATAGGAGAAGGGTGAAGGTCAAGACAATCAAGGCCTTACTTAGTATGGATGAAGTCGTTCAGAGGGATATTCTGGCCATTGGGATTCCAAGGGCCGACGATTGTGAAATGACTCGAAAGGTAATAAGAAGATTGAAGAAAAAATTTCCAGCAGATGATGATGATATTGACGATACTGGTCTACCAACAGTTAGCAGTTGGGGTTTTGATGAACAAGCAAGAACGGTTAAAGTGACTTATCGACACGGGGTGGAATATTCATTGCCGATGGATGAAATGCTGAAGACAGAGATATTACATCTTCTTGAACAACTCTGTGATTTAGCACCTTCGAACGATGCAAGATCCAGGGTTGTCATGATATTTAAGTATAGGCTGCAGCAAAGACGAGACGAGATAATGGCGTTATACGCCAATGCACAATATGATGATGATGAATCTGAAGAAAATGATGGGTACATCTCTGATATAATCCCATACACAGAAGACTAGTAGTTTGTTTTGATTTCGTCTTATTGTAATATTTTGAATTATTAATGAATTTTAATGAATTATTAAGAACGCCATAAACGCCAAAAAATTTAGCTTTATAACATATATGGGATTAATTCAACTGGTAAAATCTACAAAACGCCAAAAAAATTGTAAAGCTTGAATTATTAAAGGTATATAAGGAATTTGGTAACACCATGGACGCCAAGAAGTTAGAATTATTAATTAATTTTAATGAATTTGGGAACACCATAAAAACCAAAATATTATCTATGTGACACAAAAACGATTAATTCAACGAGACAAATCTAAAAAAGACCAGTAAAACGCTAGGTGGTTATTGAATCTAACTAAACACCAAAAAAAAATCGCTAGACGCCAAAAATGAAGCAGTATTGTGACACACGCATTGGAAAAAAAGAAGATGAAAAAGACAAAAAAAGCCCCTCTGCCCTGATTATATCCCGCGCCACGTGTTCGATTAGGATCCGTTCTCACACTTTTAGGCATTTTCTCCTGATCCCGTTTCTCTCTCTCTCTCTCTATATATATATATATATATATATATATAATGTGAGGTTAATTGGGGAACACTAAAAAAGTGGGGAACAGTGGGGAACCGACTCAAACGAACTCCGATTGGACTCATTCCAGCGGCGTTGGAACCGGCTCGTCGAACCCTAACTAGGATCTCTTAACCCTAAACCCTAAATCATAACCCCTAAACCCTAAATATATTAGGGCTTGGCTTTTAGGGTTTAGCCTTAGGGTTTAGCTTTAGGGTTTAGGGTTTAGCCTTAGGGTTTAAGGTTTAGCTATAGGGTTTAGCTTTAGGGTTTAGGTTTAGGTTTAGCCTTTAGGGTTTTGCTTTTAGGGTTTATAGTTTAGATTTTACGGTTTAGCTTAGGTTTTAACCTTATTTTTTAGCTTTAGGGTTTCGAGTTTAGGAGTTAGGATTTAGAGTATAGGGTTAAGAGATCTTAGTTAGGGCTCAATGAGCCGGTTCCAACGCTGCTGGAATGAGTCCAATCGGAGTTCGTTTGAGTCGGTTCCCCGCTGTTCCCCACTTTTTTAGTGTTCCCCCAATGAACCTTCCCCTATATATATATAGAAACGGGCTCGGGAGAAAACGCTCAAAAGTGTGAGAACGGTGAGATCGCATCCTGGACCAACACATGTCCCACACCATAGAGAAGGGCGGAGGGGCTTTTTTGTCTTTTCATTCTTCTTTTATTTTTACAACGCGGTATAATATTTTCTGGCGTCTAAGTTTTTTTTGGCGTTAATTGTATTTATTAAACTTTTTGGCGTTGAATTAATTGTTTTTGTGTCACATATATAATTTTTTGGCGTTATATCATTTTCTGGTTAATTTTTCTGGCGTTTGTGGCGTTTTGTATAATAATTCACTACGAGTAATTAATATTTTCATAAGATTAAAATAAGACCAATTTTTCTTTTGGCGTTTAGTGATTTTTTTGGCGTTTTAATACCCTTTTAGAAGGTGCTTTGCCAGCAGTTGTTCTCCCAATTTTCATTCTACTAGCGTTTTGGTGTTTGTATTTTTTGGCGTTTTATATAATAATGTATATTATTTATAGAGAATTAGATAACAAAACAACATATAACTTGAAATCAAAGCAATATAAAATGAAAACAAAAATGATTAAAAATGGTAATCTAATTTTTCTTTCCAATCTTCAATGTCATCGGCCTCTTCCTTCTTGAATTTGTTTTTGGCGTTTTGAATCTTTTTTGAATAATTTAGTTAGATGCCAACTTTCCTTCATAAACCCCGTCTTTTTCAGAAGAAGCTGCTTAGTGGCATCCTGTTTTTTGGTGTGATATTCTTGTTTAGTGGCATGTCATTAAAGATCAACTCTTGCTTGATGCTATTTGTAATAATGGAGTCCAAAATAGCATTTTACACTTGTGTTGAACCCTTTATTCCATCTATATAATCATCAAGAACAAAGCTCACATTATGTCATATCACTGTCATCAGTCTCTTTTTCTTGAATATTTTTCCATCTCATTCAGCAAAATATTATTGAGTTAACCTCCGCAGAAAATAGATACATTTCAGTGAAAGCTTGCCATCTGTGGCGTTTTAAAGGGAGTGTTTTCTAGAGGATATGACGTTTTTGCGTTTTCTGGGTGTGATCAATTTCATTGTGTATAGACCCCTCTCTTATAGGAGTTTTTAGGCGTGTAGTTTAAGCGGGACTTTTTTATTGTAATAAATGATAGTAATAAAGTAACTGTCTTTTCAGTTACTGTTTTTGTATTAACTCTGTTGATAAGCTTTTGTCAGTTTTATAGGTTATAGACGTCCCATCTTCTAATTTTGGCGTTTTTTTAAATGGCGTTATGCAGACCAACATGACAAAATACACTAACGGAGTAAATAAATATTAAGCAGGAAAAATATTTTTTTGTTATTTTTGGCGTTTTGTTAGGTTTAACAATTTTTAGTATTTTTTGGCGTTTTGCTAATAAAGATAGGAATATATCATTTAATTATCAGAAAATAGATACATTTCAGTGAAAGCTTGCCATCTGTGGCGTTTTAAAGGGAGTGTTTTCTAGAGGATATGACGTTTTTGCGTTTTCTGGGTGTGATCAATTTCATTGTGTATAGACCCCTCTCTTATAGGAGTTTTTAGGCGTGTAGTTTAAGCGGGACTTTTTTATTGTAATAAATGATAGTAATAAAGTAACTGTCTTTTCAGTTACTGTTTTTGTATTAACTCTGTTGATCAGCTTTTGTCAGTTTTATAGGTTGTAGACGTCCCATCTTCTAATTTTGGCGTTTTTTAAATGGCGTTATGCAGACCAACATGACAAAATACACTAACGGAGTAAATAAATATTAAGCAGGAAAAATATTTTTTTGTTATTTTTGGCGTTTTGTTAGGTTTAACCATTTTTAGTATTTTTTGGCGTTTTGCTAATAAAGATAGGAATATATCATTTAATTATCTTAAAAAAAGATTACATAGAAGAAAAAAAAGAGGAAAAAAAATTAAAATCCTTCGTCAAAAGATACTTTATCCGAATAGAATCTATCACTTGTGTCATCTTCTTTCTCCTCGGAGTCTTCATCTGGATCTTTATCCATGTCATCACATTCACCTTCATCAGCTTCTTGTTCCTGAAGATTTTGAAGCCTCCACCTGAACATGTCTTGCATTAACCTCAATTTTGAGTCTATTTCTGTGTTGGTACAAGTGGAGTTATGCAATTCTTCCATGAAACCCAGTCGCTGCTTTGTCATGATGTTCTCTAGCCAGTAGACTTCCTGCTCTCCGCTGTCGTACGTAACCGTCACCATGTCTGTTTCATCATCAAAACGCCATGATGTCATGACAGGGTCTGGCTTCAGATCTCCTTTGATTGGTCTAAATTTGCTGGTTAATGCTTTCATAAGCATATGCATTTCACGGCATTCGTTGTCTAGAGCGATGCCAATGGATAAGATTTGCCACTGTATCTCTTCTTCCATCTTCAGAATTTCCCTGACAGTCTTGACATACACCCTCCTTCTGTTGTCAAAATGGAGGACGTATCGCCTAATTCCCATAGTGTATCTCCACGAAACGATTGTTGCCATTTTTGGCGTTTTGTTTAAGTTGGCGTTTTTGGTTAATGATTTTTTTTTTTTGCAGAAAATGGATAGATTGAAGTGATTATGGAAGCTATGTTTTACCTTTGTTTATATAATGATGTTTTGGCCCGCGTAATTTTGGAGGGAATTTCTTCTAATAAATGTTAATAACTGAAATTCAGTTATTTGTGTTGTTTCATCTTCCTGTAATATTCAACACGTTTTATTACTAATTTTTGGTGTTTCGTTTTTAATGGCGTTTTATTTTTTTGTATGGCGTTTTATCATTTGATAGCGTTTTGAATATGAGCGATAAAAGACCCTTTTACCCTTAATGAAGCGCGTCCCACATAATAAAATTGATGTTATTTACGAAAATGCCACCGCGCAATCTAGTCCATGGATTGTTTTGATCGGACGATCCATATGCGTTCTCACACTTTTTACCGTTTTCTCTAAATCCTGACCCTATATATATATATATATATATAGGGAGCCGCTAGAATGAGAACCACCACGAGTTATGAGAACCGCGAGAACCACGTGCCACGGGGGGGCGTTGACCACGATTTTTTTTACAACTAGATGCGTATATTTTAACAACATTCGTAAAAAAAAATTTCAAACGGCGCGGCCGAGGGGGTAGTTTTTTACACCCAAAGTTTGTAAAAAAAAAAAGAAAAAACAAAAAAAAATAAAAACACCAAACTTTGGGTGTAAAAAACTACCCCCTCGGCCGCGCCGTTTGAAATTTTTTTTACGAATGTTGTTAAAATATACGCATCTAGTTGTAAAAAAAAAATCGTGGTCAACGCCCCCCCGTGGCACGTGGTTCTCGCGGTTCTCATAACTCGTGGTGGTTCTCATTCTAGCGATCCCCTATATATATATATATAGGGGAGGGTTATCTTGAGAACACTCATTTTTGTGAGAACGCTAGGAACAATTTCCATCCATAGATCATCCAAAATTAAGGGCTAAGATTAGAGGGGGTTTAAATGAGGAGAAAACTTAAACTAAAAGACAAAAGGGGCATTATTGTCAAAACATAAAACTCAAAAACCCATCAAAATCCTTCAATAGCATCTCTTAAAAAAACCCTTCAAATTTCTAAACCACGATGCTGGAGATTTCAACAATCAAAAGAGGAATATGAAGAATCAATCTCGCCCAATTTGGATTCGCTTGAGATCATTTTCAATTTGACTGATTATGAACGACTGGCTGATGTAATAAGCGAAAAAATTTACTCGTCTTTGTCATGTACTGGTTTTGTTGTGATTTAGAACTGACTGACGGTTTGAATTATGATTATTTCCTTGGCTGATTTTATAAGCGAAGAAAGTTTACTTGTCTTCTTCAGGTACTAATTTTTGTTGTAATTTGGATTTGATTGATGGTTTGAAGTATGATTATTTGGTTTATGTTAGTTACATATGAAATTGTTAGGATTGTTTGGACGTTTATGTGATTTTTAGTTATGTATATGGAGAATTGGTTGAATCAGGATTTCTATAACTAAATTTGAGTATGAAATTGTTAGGTTTGTTTGGACATTGATGTAAATTTTAGTTATGTATGTAGAATATTGGTGGAATTAGGGTATCTATGACCTAATGTAAGTCTAAAATTGTTAGATTTGCTTGGAAATTGATGTGAATTTTAGTTATGTATATAGAATATTGGTGGAATTGGGGTTTCTATGACTTAATGTAAGTCTAAATCATATATATGAAGCTTTACACGTGTGTAAGTCATAATAATTTTAAAAAATAAGCATAGATATGAAAGTTTACACATGTGTAAATCATATATACGAAGGTTTACACATGTGTAAATCATAGTAATTAATAGAAATAAGCATAAATATGAAATTTTACACATGTGTAAATCATATCTACGAGGATGAACATGGGTACCGGACCGATACCAAAATACCGATACCGAAAAACGACAATAATGTGTACCGGTGTACAATATCAGTATTTACCTGTAAATCAATCAAAGTAGCGATTGTATTGTTTTTCTGTGTGTTGATTTTGGTATTATAGCTCTGAAAGATTATGCTAAGCTGTCTTGAATGTTAGGTCATAGTTATTTGGATTGTTAGGTTATGGATCTGAATAGCTAATGTATTTACTTTTTGTAGGTGTGGTTATTTGATTTGATAAAGTGTATGTATGTGACAATTTATATGATTTTTGTGGTTCACTTGAGTTAGGGATTTACTTTAAAACATGAAAGCTAGTTAGAACTGGTGTGATTGTATTAAAATTATAGTTTATTGCAACTGTATGCTGATTAAAATCTAAAGCTGAAACAATGAAGTTGTATATTTTGAATTTAAATATTTGACTATTTTTGTATTATAGTTACAATAGTGACAAGGAAGTAGATATCATGAGTTCTTATTGTGTATAATATTTAAAATGTTGCAATAGTTAGATGTGCATGGTAAATACTTTATAATCATGTTTTTATTAAATGTTTCTTTGATATTTAATTGAAATAGTTAGCTTGTTGCAATGGTTTTTTTTTAAATTAGACATAAATTGTTGTCTTGTACTTACATTATTAGCTTACTGCAGTAGTTTTCTAGTGGAGGAAACCATGTTCTCCATGTTCCTGCATTTACACTAATAAGTGGTGGAAAACATTATGGGGAAATTTTGGTTATACGAGTAAGTTGGTGTTTGACTCTACTCTATATCATTAAATTTTGTGGATTCGGTCTTATTTGGTGCACGGGTCAAGCCTAGATACTGTTATGACCTCTAACAAAACAGTTGCATGTTTTCAAGGGAAGTAATATTGACACTATACATTGATTCATTGTCCATACGGTAGAATGGTTGTCTTAGCATGTGGGAACCATATGGACATACCCATGTGTTAGTAGTCGATGCTATGTATAGATGTTGGGATAGAAGTTTTATGAAAGCTTGTTTAGGAACAATTTCATCTTCTTATTGTTCTTTATTTATTTTCTTAAAGTTCTTTGTTGTATGTTTGTTTGGAGTTTGGGCAGGTTGAGGAATGAGGATGATGTTGTTGCTTGGTCAAGTTCAAGGTTTTTGGGAAGCTCAATATGGACTCTCAGATGTTATGCTTTAGATGTTGTTTTAATGTTTTGGTCGTGTTTGATTGTTTTTGTTTTTTGGATGATTTAGGTTGTCTGAAACTTGATTGTATAGATTTATTTTTGTGTTAGACTTGGGCAGAGTTTGGCTTTAATTCTAGATTAGGTTGTTTGTTATTTCTAGTTTAGGTCATGGGTGGGGCCTTGCTAGGTTCTAACTGTTAGACCATAGCTAATGGTTTGGGGTTGGTGTCTTCCTTGGCGTATATCACGGGAAGCCCAATGCCCGTAGGTTGTAAATATATTTAGTTATCAATAAAATTTACTAGGGTTCCGTCCCCTTTTACATAAGATACTATCTTGTTTAATTCTCAATTTGCACATGTGTAAAGGAGCAGTAAATGTGTAGAACAAAAACAATAATTGACAGGGAACAATTTACATATGTGTAAATGAGCTTGAAATGTGTAAAACAAAAACAATTAAGTGACCACATAACAATTTACACATGTGTAATTGATCTGAAAATTTGAAAAACATAACCAAATTAGTGATAGGGAGAAATTTACACATGTGTAATTCAATTGAAAATGTGTAAAACAACAATTTACACATGTGCAATTCAGCTGAAAATGTGTAAAACATAAACAATTAATTGACAGGGAACAAATTTACACATATGTAATACCTCTTAACATATGTAAATCATAAATAAAATAGTCATGGTGAACAATTTACAAATGTTCAAAATGTAAAACAAACACTTACACATGTGTATATCACGTCTCCACCACCAGAAGAGATATGAAGATTTACACATGTGTAAATCATATTAGCTTAAAGTAATATGCATAAATTGAAGGTTTACACATGTGTAAATCATTACAATTTTTTTAATTAGCATAGACATGACGGTTTACACATGTGTAAATCATCTTAGTTGATATTGAATTTGTGTGGTTAAGCAATTTACACATGTGTTAATAAGATGTTTACTTTTCTAATGTATAATAAAATTTACACATGTCCACAATGAAAAAATGGTATTAGAAGAAATAAGTATGATTAAATAGGTGTAATTGTGCAGTGAATAGCTTACACATGTGTAAATCAACTGCACATATGTATAACAAACAAATAAATGTGAACTGAACAGTTTACACATGTATAATTCAACTGCACATATGTAAAATAAACACAAATATGTGATAGAGAAAAGTTTACACATCCGTAATTCAGCTGAACTTATGTAATACATACATAGACATGTAACAGTGAACAATATGCACATGTGTAAATCAGTTACACATATGTAAAACTGAGACAAATATGTATCAGTGAACATTTTACACATGTGTAAATCAGTTACACGTATCTAAAACTGAGAAAAATATGTGACAATGAACAATTTATGCATATATAATTCAACAACATATAATTAAAACAAACAAAGATACGTGGAAGTGAATATGAACCATATATGTTTCTAAATGTATATGTCTATCTCAAATGTAACAAAAACTATTGTAAAAACAGCCTGTGAAAATGAAGGTTAACATCATAAAAATACATGACACTCACACATTTGTAAAATATACACTTACATATATGTACAATCATATGTTACATGTACATATATATGAATACACACATAAAAATCCTTGCAGCACCATCAACATTCGCATTCATCTGATGCAGCCTTGTAGGCAACCTTTTCACTTTAGTATCTCGTATGTATGTATGCATACACGTCCTCATATCTTCCAGCATTAAAATAGTCTTCTACAATAGTAGCATATGTTAAAAGTCTTTGAACATGACTTGTGTTGATTAACAGTCATAACTTTCGTTCGCCAGTGATTCTTTTTCAGGCCCCACCAGTACCTATATGATTTTCGCCATCGACTAGTGATAGTGAACAAATTAACACATGTATAAGATCAATTACATAAGAACAAAGGAACTTTAGTTAAAATAAAAAAGCTTTGATGCAAACTATTACTTACATAAGCATAAATTGGTTTAAACGTTGATTTAGCTAATAGGATATTGAATTTATAAAATACTTTTGGCTACTAGAGTTTAGGGATGAGCATTCGGTACCGGATATATTCGGTATCGGTACCCACTTTCCCCGTTTTTTGGTACCGGTATTTACAGGTAAAACACGATAAATACCGGTACCACTTTTACCATTTTTTGGTACCGGTTCGATACCGAACGGGTACCGTGCTCATCCCTACTAGAGTTTTATTTAAACTATGAAATTAGAAGCAAAACACAAAACTCATTTGGCATTTTAACAAACAGGTCATGTGCATTGAGAAATGATACGATAATTCATTCAATGCCCATATTATATCTCTAAATTTAACAAAATCAAGACATTTAATGGAAAAGATGAAAGAATTAACCAAAGAAGATATAAAAAAGACCCAATAATCTCAAGGTTCATGAACAACCTGTTTAAAGATATTCATCATTTAATCTATAATAAACTAATCCTTCATCATTATCTAGTTGATAACCAAGTGCCAATTGTCAAGATTTCAATATATATTATATAAATACATCACAGAACCATCTAAATCAGTAAATCTACAATCATGATATTAAATTCTTGGTGAGTATGACCCAAAATTTGTTGTCACCATAAAACCAACTAATATCAAAATCCACTATCCACCAATTATCATCCAAAATTGAAAAAATAAAACAACAATTATGTCAAATTTAAGAGTAAAGCAGCAAATACACAATGCAAGTTGCAGAAAACTAACTAACAACAAGCGATTTAAGCAAAAACTTCAAAACAAAGATCGACCGGCAAACATCAGAGATCGATTGATACCCGACTTAAACGATTCAAGGATTGGTCGACAAAAACTATAGATCGATCAGTTCCTCCGAAGGTCCTGTGCATTCCATGGCGGTCGACGGCTTCAAAATTGTTGTTGGTGCAGTGTAGGAGATGAAGATATCAGGTGGGGTTTTTCATGGAATGATTCTTAAACAATTTTACCAATTTACCCTTATAATTAAGAGTTAAATGCCATTTTAGTCCCTGTGGTTTGGGCCATTTTGCCAGTTTAGTCCAAAGGTTTCATTTTTAACCTGTGGGTCCAAAAAGGTTTCACAGTTGCCATTTTAGTCCACTGGGTTAACTTCATCCGTTTTTTCTGTTAACGAGAAGGCCAATTTGGTCATTTTGTATGTAATTCTGTTAACTAAAAGGGCAATTCAGCCATATAAAATGACCGAATTGGCCTTCTCGTTAACAGAAAAAACGGATGAAGTTAACCCAGTGGACTAAAATGGCAACTGTGAAACCTTTTTGGACCCACAGGTTAAAAATGAAACCTTTGGACTAAACTGGCAATATGGCCCAAACCACAGGGACTAAAATGGCATTTAACTCTATAATTAAAACACAAAGGAAATAAATGAGTGGCTGAGATTTGTTCTCATGGTTCTCACAAAAGATGAGTGTTCTCATTTAAACCCTCTCCTATATATATATATATATATATATATATATATATATATATATATATATATATATATATATCTAAATCTAATAAAAAACTCCAATTAATGCCACATGACATTTTCTTATTTAAAGTTTCAACTAATGCCACATGACATTTTCTTATACAAATCATTAATAATATTATTTAATAAATATCTAATTCTAATTAGTGATTATTGTTAATAATATTATGCTATTTATATTAATTAAAATTCAAGATTGATAATTAAAAAAATACTTAAATTTTTTATTAAAAGAATACTTCAACTTTTCTTTTAACAGCAGTTATCTATAATTTTAAAAGCTATGATTTTAATACTTTTAAAATGAATAATTATGCTTAAGTTTTTTCATATGATGTATAATTCTCATATTGTACATATTAGTTGTGGTTTCCCATTTATTCTTGTGTTTTACAATAATTTATGCTTAAGGTGAATACGAATGAACTACTCAATTCAATCATATATTTGTAATAGGATTTTTGTTTCTCTTTTAATGGAAAGTGTTTGAATCTTATCTATCATTCTTTTCATGTTGTAACGGGCTCATGTCAAAACGAGTGATTTTTTACAGGTCAAAAGGATATGAGTCATGTTAGACCAACGTTTCAACAACATTTGTGCATTCTATTTTTTATATATAGACATTTTGTAATGTTTGATGTAATGACTGCGAAAACAAATTATCAAAAGTATGACATATGATTTCTTTTTAATAAATCGATAGCATTCAAATACTTTTGACACATTTGGTCATTTCAGTTTTTTGTTTTTTTTAAATGAAACATGTTATGCGGTTGAATCTTTCCGATAAAACACGACTCTAATTGACCGTTTCCACTATCATATATAAAAGGGAAAGGTTATCATACAAAACCCCTTATCGTACATCATGTACGCGACAGCGCCAACCGTCGGATCAGGGAAAAATCACGCATGGAACCCTAGTTTTTGTGATAATCACGCATGGAGGTACAAAATCACGCATGGGAGCCTATAATCACGCATGGGATACAAATAACGCACGTTATACTGGCAAAAAAAAATAATAACGCACGTTATATAGTCTGTCGCGTACGATAATGTATGATAAGCAGTTTTGTACATTATACTTTCTCTATATAAAATGTAATTTCAGTTCTATAATGTATTTAGAGATTTATAATATATACATATATACACAATCCGTGTGTAATACGTTAGTTTATAATATAGTATATATGAAATACCTTATCCAGTTAAGAAAACTTTAAAAAATCTTTATGTGATCCAGGTTCAGCCACATCTCCATTGTTACATGAGTGGTGAAGGGAATTTTCAGAACGATATTTGTTTATAGAATGCAGGTTATATAATAAATGTATTCAATTCATTGGTGACATGTGCTTTGGCCAAACATGATGATATTAATAATGAATGTATTCAATTCATTGGTTACATGTCGGACTCACTTCAAGAACGTTCCCGACACTTAGACTAAAGGGAGTGGGGCGTTCTCCCCCTCCAAGACGCCTAAGGCCGCCCCGCACACTACCCCCATTAGGCGTTCCATGGGGCGTCCTCCCTTTGGGCATCCTCTTCTCGTCGCCAAGCTCCTCACACAAATCAAGAATTCCCCCCTCCAACGGCTACTTTGACCAATTAAATGAGTGCCACGTGTCGCAAGACGCCCTACCCAGCAAAGTTGCCCCACTCCCCCTTTTTTGCTCAAAATCCTCTAATCTGACGTGGCGCCACGTGTCGCAAGACGCCCTCTCAAAAGGATGCCCCACTCCCTTTAGTCTTAGAGCATTCACATTCAACCCACCATATTTTCACCCTAAATTACACTAAAAAACACTACAATTTCTCTCTCATTTTCAATTAAATAATATTTTTTATACATTTTTCTCTTTCCTTCACTCACAGCCACTTTTAAAATATATTTAAAAAATTATAGGGGGTGAACAGTGTCCCCCAAATATACAGATAAACAGTAACATTTTCTCTCTCCTCCACTCACAACCAATTTTTATACTCTTTATATTTTAAAAACACCACACACACTTTTTGATTGTTTGAATGTGAATGCTCGAGCATCTAGAAGGAAATTCACGGGGATCCACACACCATCCTTTCTAACTTTAAACTTCTAAGTTGTTGATTTGGAGAAGAATGGTAAGTGCATCGAGTCTAGTGGCATTTTAGGGATAAGATAAGGCTTTGAGACTATCAGGTTTTGAGTTCGATTCTTACAAGGGGCGTTTTTCCCATATTTATTAGATTTCCTTCTTAATTAGCTCCTAGTGGAGATGGATATGATCGGGTGGTTCCGTTGGCACGATGATACTCTAGTGGTCTGTCAGTTATCCAAATTTGCCGTTAAAAAAATGATAAGTCCAACAACATCAGAGTGAGGGGTAAGACCATGGGCGAGGCTTTATTGGGGCGGGGGTGGCCCCGGCTCACACCGATTTTTTCGTTCGTTATGTCAATTTTATCAATTTTTTTAGTGTAAAATATTGGATTTAATTTTAAGAGTGCGGCCCCCCCAAGTTTTCGTTCAAGTTTTAAGTTAACATTTAAATATCAGATATGCAATTGAAAATTTAGGTTTTGTATCGAAAGACAGAATGTAGTTTCTTTTTGAGTTACGGAAATAATTTTAATTTGAACATGTGGCAAATGAATTTATAAAATGGGTGCTACTTAATCTAAGAATATACAAGGTTTTGGCTCAAATGTGTAATATGGAAATCATATTAGCAAATTCACACGAAGGTCATTTTTATTGATAGAAACTCTGAAAATGGTTGTGTATGTGTATTGATGCATCTCTTGAGAATTGAGAATTTTAATTTTAGCAAAGTGTTAGTTCGCCATCAAAGCGACACATTGCGCCTCATCGCCCGCGCGTGTGCGAGCTGGGGTGCGGACTTCGCGAGTACACTAGTGAATGCTTCCATGAAACAATAAGGATAGAGAGTTCCCACTTAAATACCCCTTTAAGTTTCATCTCTCATCCGATGTGGGACAAGGTGCCACTTTCCCACTTATTTCAGCATTCAAGTTTCAAACACCAAACTTTGAGCATCGATATCTCATTCATCTTAGCTCCGTTTTGGACGTGGTTTAGTTCGTTGCGAAGCTCTTCCGACATAGAACACAAACCCACAAATAAATATATAAAACCCGCTCATTTTGTTATATTTATTTCTAGTCCAAAATAGGAAAAAATCATTTTCCTATATTTGTGAAAAATGTTATTTTCACAAATTTCCAACAATCATTTCCCTTAATGCTATTTTGTAGTAACGTTACTTGTTAAAGCCTGATGTTATAATCTTCTTTTATCGGTCGGTTAATTCTAAAAACACATGCTTTAAGTTAGTGAAGTATCCTAATAATGTGGAATGGGTTTCAAGAATGACGGAAGCTGTATACATATTTTTGTTGGGTTATTGAGTACACATATATGTTTTGACTTTTAGAATTCACAACTTCAATCTTTACAAAAAATAATGTGTCAACTTTTTTATTTGGTAATTGGAATTGAACTCTAGTTTTCAGTAGTTAAGTTGCAACTTTTTATCATATTTTTTAATCGTCTTAATTTTTTTAGGAACCTATCCTTACTTTACTAGTTACTACCAAAATGAATCACAATCAGCAATCAAACGATGTTAGACATGATGATGAAAACGCACTCTCGTTGCTTCCTTAACGGACTACACCCCCAACTGTAAGATTTTTGAAAGTGTTATTTATTCAATCTTTTCCATTTTCCGGCAAAGGTTTAGCGAAAATTAACGTAAGATATTTGTTTTTTTTTTTATATCCGTTGAGATTGAGAATAAAATGGTCATTTCATTGATGGATAGATATTTGTAGTGTGAACTGCTATTTTTTTTTTTGTTTGTTTTGAGATTATATTGAATTCATGAAGCTCGAGCTCGGCTCGATTCGAGTCTTTATTTGAGCTTGAGCTCGGCTCATGAGTAAACCAAAAGCTCGAGCTTAGCTCGACTCGGCTTGAGTTCACTTCAATACGCTTAAATGAGCCAAAACTCGGCTCACCAATGTTAGTTTAAATCATATGAGGCTAAGTTGAAACTGACTTGGGCTTTTTAGGAGTCGGTTATAATCATTATTATCATTATAATATATAAAAATAATTAAAAAATTTGGAATCAGCCTAAACGAGCTTTGTATTTCAGGCTCGGGCTCGTTAAGGCTTGGTTCATCCGAGCTTTTAACCAAGCCAATCACAAATAGTTCTCGAGCCTCTGTATTTGTTTACACCCCTATGAATGTCATAAACACGATGTGAACTAACCCTTTTTTAGTCGTCAAAGCTTGGAAAAACTTCGTTAGCGTTTATTTCTTTACTTGAAGTACGAATCCAACCTGTGTACATATTAATGCTTCTAGAAATGGAGTGGACAAACAAATTAAATAGAAATCCAAAACTCTATTCTCCTGTATTAGAATTTGACTCTAAAGTCTAAAGCAACACTAGAAATAAAAACGACCAATATACTTGCTACAATTAATCAATCATGCCCATTAAAATTCCACAAATAGTGAAGCTATTAATAGAGTTTGGGGAATATGGAATGTAGACACACATTACCTCTACCCCTAGAGATAAAGAGGCTGCTTCCAGTTAGAGGTGCACAAATCGGTTAATTTTAATAACCGGTTCGGTTAACCGGTTATAGCGGTTAATTTGACCTTTTGACTTTAACCGGTTAATGCTTTAACCGGTTATTACTTTAACCAGTTATTTTTTTAACTGGTCCGGTTAATTACTTTAACCGGTGTGGTTAATTAACCGGTTATTAACCGGTTTTTTTGCCTTTTTTTGGAATTTTTCGGTTTTTTTTCGGTTAACCAGTCTACCGGTTAAAAAAACCGGTTAATAACCGGTTCCTAACTAAATACTTATAACTGGTTACTAACCTACGGTTAAAAATAACCACTAATCGGTTATTCCTAAATCGGTTATTAACCGGTTACGGTTTCGGTTAATAACCGGTTACGGTTAGTTAACCGGTTATTTTGTGCACCTCTACTTCCAGTGAGACCTCGGCTCCAAAACACCTAAGAAAAAAAAAGAACATGAGGTGTGTGTATGAAGCTACCAATATAACATGAGTGGTGAAAGAGTACATGGTAAACAAGACAAATATAAGAGCACAAACACCCTATACACATAGATACAAGATAAGAAACGCATGTAAGTTCCACCTAACATGTAAGCATATCTACGATCATACACTACACCTAAAACACAATTGTACCCTCCCATAGAAATCCTTAACCTTAATCCTACGTCTTCACGAACTCCTATCATGGACCATGTTCTCACAGAGGTGCAATCTTTGCAAATCCTGCCTAATCCTCTCATCCCAAATAATTTTGGGTCTGCCTCTACTCCTCCTCCCCTCCACCTGAGGGTTTCAATCACTCTAATTGGCTCTACTGTTTGCCTCCTCTTCACATGCCCAAACCATCTCAATCTTCCCTCCTTTATCTTATCGGATACACTAGGTACTTCTAACCTCTCCCTAAAAACATCATTTCTTCTCCGGTCTAACCTTGTTTGCCCGCACATCCACCTTAGTATTCTCATCTATGCCACCTCCATCTTGTGTGTTTGTACTTCCTTAATGTCCAAACAGTCGGTTCCGTATAACTGTTAGTTGCATTTTTAGGCATGTTTTATAGCACTATAATATTAAAATAACATCACATATCATGCATATATCATAGTCAAACATCATTATTTTATGAAACACTTGTTTTTGGTGGAATGAAATCTACTTTGGTTGGTTTTATTTTGTAGGTGTGGAACGATCACTAAGGATTACAATGGGAGTTGGAAAGAAGTGGAAGGATTTGTGACGACAAAGATCTCAAAACAAGCGAAACGACATGACGAGTGAACTTTCGTATGAATTTTATTTTATTATTATTATGCATCTTTTTAATTGAAGGTGTATAATTTAATAGTATAATGTTTGGAGTTTAAAGTTCATAAAAAATATAAAAAAGTTTGGGCCTAATCGTACCAGCACCCACATCAATAGATTGATGCAATCTATTTTTTTAGTGGGTTAGTGGACTGCTAGAGAATTCACATGGGCTGAACCACACATGGAAGGAAACAACAAGAACGAAATATGAGGAAAACAATATCTGGGGACGGCTGCATTTTTCGAAAAAAGAAAAGAAGAAAAAGAAGGATTATTTTTTTCTGGGGCTGGCATCTATTTTCATTTTCAACATATACAATTCACGTGTGCGGGAATAGTGCTTTGCAACCATTGGTTAAAATGGGCGGCCGCCCCTTATTTATTGAACCAACCAATTTATTATTTTATACACGCATTAAAATTACGGTTTTACCCCAGAATAGTGTTTCTATGCCATTGGTTCAAATGGGCGGCGAACAATACCCATTGGACCAACCAGTTTATTATTTTATACCCACTTGCTTTGTAGCCATTGGCTGAAATGGGCGGCCGCCCCTTCCTTATTGGACCAACCAATTTATTATTTTATACACGCTTTAAAATTACGGTTTTGCCCCGGAATAGTGTTTCTCTGCCATTGGTTCAAATGGGCGGCGAACAATATCCATTGTACCAACCAGTTTATTATTTTATACCCACTTTAAAGTTAAAGTTTTGCCCCCCGTTAAAAAATACGGTTTTGCCCCAGCTTCAAAATACATTTACCCTTTTGCCCCGAGCTAAAAAATACGATTTCGCCCTCGGTAAAAAACATACGCTTTTACCCTCAGCCTAAATTACGTTTTCGCCCCGGTTAAAAATAAATTTTTTTCCCCCCAGCTCAAAAAACTAATTTACACCAGTTTATTATTATATACTTACTTTAAAATTACGGTTTTGCCCACAGTTTAAAATTACGTATTTGCCCCCAGTGCAAAATAAATTTATGCTTTTGCCCCCAGCTAAAATTTACGAATTTCCACTCGGTTCAAAATTACGATATCACCCTCAATTCAAAATTACGCTTTTGCCCCCATGAAAAATAAAAATATGATTTTCCCCTAGCTAAAAATTAGGATTTTACCCTCGGGAAAAAATAATTTTCCCCAAGTAAAAATAAAAATATGACTTTGCCCTAGCTAAAAATCGTGTCAAAAAGCTGCTTAACACTCTTTTTACTTTTTATTTCTATCAAAACTATAGTACTGTTTTTCTAATTCGTTAAGAATTGTTCGGCCATCGCCCTGCAACGCGGGCTGGGCATTACCTCGTATATATTATATGATAATAGGCAAGTTGAATGAACAGTAAAATGTCCTTTTTGTAATTCCATTTTATAACCAGTCACGCATCCAAAAAAACCCGCTTAGCCCACCGCCCCTTCGCCATTGTTCAAAAACCTACCACACCGGGGGGAGAGAGAGACAGAGCATACCGCACGGGAGAGAGAGCATGAACGGACGGTGGGCGCTGATGAGGACGATGATGGTGGATTCCAGGTAACAATGAGGGTTTACAAGCGAGAGGAACACCAGCCACCTGATCTAGGGTTTCTGGAAGGGTTGGTTGTCTGGCAAGGGTTCCAGCAACTCCTCCGACGAAGGTTTGCCTGTAAGTTAGGGTTTATTGCTGCTTTTCTGTGTACCACCGCTAAAAAGCCCTGAAACCCCGATGACCAACTGATTTGAGGTAATTTGATTTATTTGGTGTATTTTGATTTACAATCTTTCTGATCTCTCTCATCGTTCTCTCTTGCGTGTAATCGGCGGTGTGTGGGGGTGCAGTACGTTTAGGGTTTTTGATTAATTCTTTGAGTGTTCATTTGGCTGTTCAGCTGGTGGGTACACTTACAGTAACAAGATGGAGGCGGCGCGAGCTACGGTTGTTACGGGTCTCTGTTTGACTCCGGAAAGAATTCTGGTAAGCCTCGGTTCAATTGCATGTTTCTTTTATAGTTAGATTGATTTTCGTTAACTTATTTTTGGTCTTATAGAACTCCAGCGAAGCTCCAATGAGTTCTCCAGTGACCGATATGGTTGTTGTTGTGTAAGTTTGATGCGTTGTTTGCTGTGGTTTGTTGGTACTGGTTGTGATTTTAAGTTCATGATCTGGTTATATGATTTGTATTAATTCTTTGTTGAGATTATAGTTTGATTTTAGTATTAAATGATATTTTAGAATCCAGATCTCTATTATCTTACTGTGAACGAAGTATTTGATTTTACTTGTAAATGTATATTGGTCAGTCAATCTCGCTATTTGATCTAAACTGTCATCCTTATTTTTTTGCGTTGATTATCTAAATTTAATGTTCGTGTTTTGAGATGTAGAGGAGTATATGGGTTTAGTAACATTTATTACGATTTTGGTATGAGGTGATGTTTCAGTATCCAGATATGTGTGCAGTCGGCTAAGGGTGCAGCTTTAACACCACCGTTAATTAAAGTAAGGCCTTATCGAGTCAGATGGGAAGCAACAGAGAGAGAAAGAGCAAAGTCGGATGGCGGAGTTACCGCGTTACTTCGACAATAACCTCACTCCAGTGACGGCGACATGCGACGGCTAGGACTTCTAAGATTCCGGTGAGTTCACCTGGCATACACTTTTTTAGGCGTTAATGATATGGTTTCCGCCAAGGTATATATTTAGGGTTCATTGGTTGTATGACATTGCATATAAACTTTAATATTATTTTGTAATTTCAATTTATAATGCGCAAAAATTACCTCCAAAATTCGTTAACACACTCATGTCATAGTGTGATGTCATATTTAGGGCTCATATTGTTCTTGGTGCTTGCTAATTTGTTTTTTTTTTAAATGTATGCAGACTTACCTTTGTTGGTCTTATTGTGATTTAAGCTTCAGAATCGATTTGCAGTGTTTCATCTCAGTAAATCAATTTTAGCAGCTATCTGGTGGTTTCTTTGTGTTTTCGCAATTTATTTGTTGGGCGTGAATCGTCATTTGATTATAAGATTATTAGGCTAATCAGTGTCAATTTGGGAGAAAATCAATGTTGCGAAATCGTTGTTTGATTTTTGGTGAATTGGGAAAATTAATGTCGATTTCAATGTGTGAAACTTCTGATATGAATGGGGCTCCTTTGAATCGTAAAATATATGGCATTGATTTGATCTTTGAATCAATGATGATTTGCAGTTGTTCTCTCTTTCTTGTTGTTGAAAAGGAATTTTACATTCTATTTTTTATATGTTTGCAGCCACCAGGAACAATATATGCTTTGAAGTTTCTGAGCTTCAACAACTAATGCAGGAATGAACATGTATGTACTGCTTTAATAATTTTTTTGTTCTCAGCTTTGCTAGAGGTGAAGTGGAATTTATAAGTGTAGTCCACATCCCAAATTATAATGTTTCACTATAAATTATTCAGAGAAATCGAATTGTGTGTTAAAAATATCAATATCTCATATTTATATCTATTTGATTAAAATATATTATCTTATAGACTTAAATTGTACACATCCTTTTGTTTCTTGTACTACAGGTAAGAATAAAGAGGCTTATTAGAAATTTCTTTAACATGATACAAGAACTTGCTGACAATGAGAATAGAGAGGTTAGTAAAGATTTTGTTTTCTTTATTTGTTTTCTTTATAGTGACGTAGTTGGTATCATCATAGACAAACAACACAATATATAAATGCACAGCGGAAGCAAAAATAGATTCATTTCAACTTTAATAACGTGTAATATTAAATAACACAAATAGTTGAAACGGATCCACAGGCGGATCAAAATAAAAGATGATATTGTTCAACAGCTTAAATGACATCCAAGCTTGCGAGACTTATTGTGAACGCTTAGAAGACAGCCAACCTAATACGAGTAGTACCTGCACTCAACCTTTTGGGAAAAATACGTCAGTTTACACTGGTAAATACAATTTAACTGACTAATTTTGAAAAGGTTGAAAATTGATTTGAATGCACGTGGCACAAAACATTTTTATAACTTGGGATAATTATATGAATATAATCTTGTAAGGGAATTACATGTTACTTATGCGTTCAGTAGCCCGATCCGTAGACCGGGTTAAAGATTAATAGACACACCACAATATTGAGTTATGCACTGAAAGGTGTACGCCTACACCCCGTGCTCAGGTCGTGGCCATCTCGTAAGATGATGCCAAGGATATCCGGGACATGGTCATTAACCCCCCAAAGGCTTTAAGCAAACAAAACACATTCAAAACATAGCATATCAATAAATTTAACCTCTATTCGATTAAAGAATTCAATGCCGGACCAAGCGGTATTTTATATACCGTACCCCAAGCCCGTATAGGGAAAATAAGTTAAAAGTATTTACCTTGGTAAGTATAAATCACAATTAGCAAGTGAAGGTAGCTTTTACTGGTTCTTCTTATTCTGGAACAAAGGTTTATAATAACCTATTAGATTTCTAACGGGTCTTTATTTAAGCCTAAGCTTAGACCGGCTAGTTTTAAGGACGATACGGTTCAAACGCACGATTAAGCGAAGACCGGATAGAATGTGATTTAGACCCGACAAGTTCGAATACTTGTATAATATGGGTATACTAAATACATTCTGGATTTTGAGACAAAAATGATAATGTTTGACCCGTTTCGGTCAATTTATGCAAACTAGTTACATAAACCGAACCGAACGCGAAAAGGGCGTCACGGGTAACCAAAAGAGTCATATGCAAGTTCCCTGAGTTAAAATGCCTTAAATATGTTATAATATCAGTAAGATATCTTCTATTATGCCCAAAACGGATTTAAACACAATTTATGCCTCATAAGGGCATTTTGGTCATTTAAAAGATTATAAAAGAGTTTAATTAGTAATCTGAGTTACAGGTCTGATTTATACAGTAAATACACTTAATTTAACATGCTATAACAGTAGGGTATGACCTATACGTGAAATTTATCACTTAAAACCAAACTATGCACCTTAGGGGTATTTTGGTAATTTCACTTAGGCTTAAAAGGTCAAAATTGGAAACCTGAGTTTATAAACTCTTACTTACTGTTATTATATAAAAATATACTAAAATTATCAGTAGGTATCAACCTTATATGTTTAATATGGTTATAGCACATACTATGTGTTAAAATGCTTAAAAAGGCGATTTGGAGCCATTTCCGGGTTTTTAATGGAAAGCTGATATTTTTATAGTTCCAGAAGGCTCAAAATATTTTATTTATCAAATAGGATCAGTAGAAAAAGGTTTGGGATCAAAAGGATCTGTAAAACTCATTTTATGGCTAAAAAGGGTAAAACCGACATTAACCGAATTAAACTTAGAGACCTATGTTATGCTCAGCCAAAAATTAAATAAAAATCTTTAAAAATCCCAAAATATTATATTACATCAGTGGGTAAAAGGTTTGATATAAAAAAGTGGGTTTAGATAGGCTATACGCTAATTACGCCATTTACTTAACATAAGGCTTTCAAATTACGCTAATGAGCATAACTCCTAATCTAGACCTCAAACTGATGTCAAATTTTAGGTGCAAGTTTATAAATCAGTAACTAAGGTTTCTACTCTTTTACTTTATCAAAAATCACGATTTATAGTCAAAAGGGCATAATAGTCAACATTTAAGCATTAATCGGAAACATGCATATGAAACGGATAACTAATGAACCAAGTTGTGTGACCTCAGGGGGTTACACTAATATGAAACCTGGTCCAATTAAGGCTCTAAGGCATTTCTAAACAATTCTTAAACGGGTCAGAACTGAAAGTCAAAGCATAAGTCAAACTATGCGACTTTCGGTTCCAAACCGAGCCTAAACTGAAAATTGTCGAGTTGAACATGTTGGGACATGTTCTTACATTAATTACCAAGTTATATTAATGACCAAACAGGTTGCAAGTATCCTACATTGCTAATTATGCTTTAATTTGAAAATATACATTCTGTTGACTTTTTAAAGTAAGCTTTGACTCGACAATTAACATAGTTAGAGTGGGAATCTGAAAGTACCCTTTTAAGGGTTTGTTACCCACATAAATACCTACTTAAAGATACTTTTAATTCGTGATTAGACTAAGCACATTTTAATT
The DNA here is from genome assembly GCA_030545235.1 of Helianthus tuberosus. Classification (NCBI taxonomy): domain Eukaryota; kingdom Viridiplantae; phylum Streptophyta; class Magnoliopsida; order Asterales; family Asteraceae; genus Helianthus; species Helianthus tuberosus. The sequence goes on from CM060433.1 coordinate 182,101,904, forward strand.
AATCACGAAGTCAAACCTTAATTACGACGGTTTGACTTTTAGTTAATTAACTAAGCTAAACTAGATTAGAAAGGGTTAAGGCTACTTACAAATGTCCTAATTATGATTAGGGACCACTAGGATGATTGCTTGCTGATCAGGAGAGCTCCAGAACCTCACTTGTGAATGTTGCAAGTGCAAATGCCCAAATGTTGCAACTTCCATTTTCTTATATAGTGAACCCCATGAGCTAGGATCATGCCAACATAGTCTAGGAAGGTTACAAGATGTCCCCAGGTGTCCTATAATGCTAAAAACCAGATATAGGAGCCCCTGGTTTCGAAAACTACCCTTATAAGTCGGTGCAACCGGTTATACAGGCAGCTGTCAACAAAATCGCCCAGATGCACTGCTTACGCACCGCAACGTTCTGAGTGTTGCGGTGCGCAAGCAGTCTTGCGCACCGTAGCGTCCTGGTTGTTGCGGTGCGCAAGCTATCGCCAGAGACCAAAATTTTGTTTTCATTCAAGCTATGACCATGCACCCTTTTCAACTCCGAATCTCATGCACTTTAGTCAGTATAGGGACCATGTTTCCAGCCATTGCATGTCATGGCATGTAATTACACTCTTTGGCACTATGTGGGAGATTTAAATTGTCGGACAAACCAAGAAATTTGATGTTGAATCCATGTCTAGAGTTTATAACCATTTATTTATTTAGGATGACCAGATTTTAAGTATAATTCAGATGTGGATAAAATATATCCTGGTTAGGGATTTATTAATAGGTCGCTCAGAGGTATAAATTAACATGTCGACGTCTTTAAATCCTACCGTACATCTTTATCTGGATCCGTATTTACAACACGTTTGCATAACATGACACGTGTCCTTATTTTATTGGACATGAATTTCCGAGGTGTTACATCCTCACCCCCTTAAAAGAAATCTCGACCTCGAGATTTACTGGAATAAATGAGGGTATTTTTCCTTCATGGTAGACTCCACCTCCCAAGTATATTCGGGACCTCTACGGACATCCCATTTGACCTTAACAATAGGCACATGCTTCCTTCGAAGCTTCTTTACCTGTCGATCCTCAATCGACAATGGTTTTTCCACAAATTTCAAACTCTCATCTATATGTACATCCGTATGCGGTATGACCAGCGAGTCATCCGCTAGACATCTCTTCAGATTGCAGATGTGAAAAACATTATGGATAGCACTGAGCTCTTCAGGTAAGTTTAACTTATAAGCAAGTGACCCGACACGTTCGATAACCTCGAAAGGTCCTATGTACCTTGGGCTTAGCTTGCCCTTCTTACTGAAGAAACACTAGATAAATGGTCGGAACCGAGATATCTAGGGGGTTTGAATCCGCATAAAAGGGTTAGCTCTCTCTCGATTGATTCAGTTGCAGCTGATCTTCTTCTCCGATGGTTCTGCAAAAAAGAACACCGTTAGCCTCGCCAAGGGGAGAAGAGGGTTCTCTCCTTGACCCGACTCCGGTGTGAGAATAAGTATTGGTAATGGAGAAGAGAATGTATTAGAGAAGTGTGTGTAATATGCCTTCATACCTGAACAGTTCTTGTATTTATAACCGGGAGTTTGGGAGGGAAAACCTGTTATTGAAAAGATGACGGAAGATGCTAACGCCGTAGCGGTTACATTTCCTTCCGTTAAGTTCTTTGATCCAACGTCAAGTTGTCTCGATCCGATGTGAATGCACACGGATCGTGGTTTGATCTATGGCTGGGGAGTTGCCACGTGGAAAGTGTTTAAGTGGAGATTTATTCTCCAATTGCATGCCTTCGTTGTGATTTCAGGGGCGTTTGTGGTGATGACACGTGTCCAGACGGTTATAACCGTCTGGGTGGTGCACGATCATATTCTTTCTAGAAGATTACTGCTGTAATCTACTGTGGCACCTTTTTGTGTGGAGACCACTGAATAAATCCTAAGTCTAAATTATCCAGGTCTGGATATTTAGGCGGAAGTATTGATCCCAGGATTTTTATCCTTTGCTAATGGGAGAAGGCACAAGGATTTATGTTTTCCTTTGGGCGCGCGACTATAGATAGCTGATTACTTTCTTCCTTTTGTAAGACCAATGCGCGGCCGCGCAAGGTTAGAAGGTTGAAAGGCCAGTTTGTGGTATGGTCTCAAATACTTATTATGAGGTTTTTGGGACCTTACCCCTTCAAGTCCCCCCAGTCTAGTGTTGTACTTATGCAAATAAGTGGAGCACTGGACTTATGAGAGGAAAATGTTTTTTGGGTGCGAGAAATAAGAAATCTTTTATGAGAAGATTTGAATTTTTTGATTGTGTAAAGATTTTTTATGGAAAATCTTTGGCTTGAAGCTGGTGCAGTAAATTGATTTTGACAACCTGTCATTGTCAGTTGTTTTTTACTGTCCGTGTCTTACACGTGCGCGTGTAAACGCATGTGTGTTCTGACATCTCCTTTTTCTGTTGCTTGGGGAACTGTGATACCCGGAACAGTCGCTGTGACGGTTACCGATGCTATTTATTGCGATAAGTATATATAACGTCTGGATAACCTCTTTTGTATAATCATTGTCTTTGTTGAAAAAACTTTCCTTATTTCTTTTTCTACCGAAAACTTCGTTACTCCTTCTTTATGTCAACCGGAGAACATCAAGAAGATCTTACTGAAGAAATGACGACTGAACTCCCACCGTTGAAGTGGACAAAGGCGTCCTTTGAGGGTTTGATTCAGAATCTCAAATTTCCGGAGAACTGGGGTGCTTTGTATCCTGAAGAGGGGCAAACGGCGGCGGACGCTCCGGCCGGATATATTACCCTCTTTTGGGATTTTTTCTGTGACGGTAACTTTCGCTTGCCTGTTACTAGATTTTTCCTTGACGTTCTTGGATTTTACAAACTTCATATTTCCCAACTTCACCCTATTGGTATGGTTAGGGTTCGTCATTTTGAATTTGTGTGCCGGACGATGCATGTTGAACCAAGTGTTCTTCGATTTAGGGTTTTTCATCAGATGCATTGTACCCAGGGGTTTTATTCGTTGTTCAGAGGGCTTCTGCGAAAAAGATTCTACTGCAACCCCCAAAATCCTTCCATGATTGGAAGCAAAAATTCTTCTTTATCAAGGCCGGAGTGATTCCGGTGAAGATGATTTTAAGGGGAAAGAACGACGTTCCGATTGAAACGCTTCAGACTCCTGTTGATGAGAACTGGTACCAAGATCTGAAAGATGTGCCCAATATTGCGTTGCCGGAGAAAGCTCTTGTCGGAGCCGGCATGAGTTTGAACTGGAAGATGGAACGTGATGATAAACCCGTATACACAGAGGATGGTCATAGTAAGTTTGGGGCTTTTTTCACTGTTCTTCTTCTCCTGTTTTTTTTTTTTTTTTTTTTTTTTTTTGACCTGTTTTCTTTTTGAATGTAGTTGTCTCTTTGTATGTTGTTGCCTTCAAGAGGGAAGGCGGAAGGATGGGTACCATCAAAAAGAAACCTGAAGAAGAGCTTTGGTACCATCGCATTGTAAGGAATTTTGTTCTTCCGCAAGATGCGGATCTATCTGCTCAACCAGCTGGTGATGCTGGTAAGTTATTTCTGCATTTCTTTTCCTTTTATTCTTTGTGGGTAAACCTTTGCTTTGCGCTTTTGTAGGTGAATTGTTGAATTTGGGCATAGGCCCTGAAAAGAAGAAACGCGCAACAACTTTCACTTCTTTGCCCAAAAGGAGTGAGACTGCTAAAGCTCAAATTTTGAAGGCGAAGAATGTTGGAGAGAAGAAAGGTACGCGCCGTTCCTCTGTCCCCAGGTGTGATTATGTGGTGGTTTCTGACTCTTTGGAGGGTCTTACTCCTGCAGTGATTATGCGAGAACCGAAGCTTGAACCCAGGGATTCTGCTGATATTCCCCCATCCAATCCCAATGAGTCCATTGACCTGGACTCTAGTCCTGAACACTTGGTGCATCGGAAGGCTGGTAAACGGAAACAAACTGATCCTGACGCAGAGGGTCAACCTCCTAAAAAGGTGCAGAGGAAGAAAATTACCAGAAAAGGAAACCTTGATGCGTTTGTTTCGGAATCTGTTCCTGGTAAGTGTTGCTCTTCCTTGTTTTCTTTAAGCGGACGGAATTCTTACAGACTTTTATTTGTCTAGAAGTTCCTGTTTCCCCTGTTCCTGTAGAAGTACCATCTGTGGTTAATGAAGAACTTCCCTCTACTCCTCCGCGCGCTGCTGTTGCAGACCCGCTAGAGCCTTCAGAGATTGCTGGGGAAGGTGTGGAGAAAACTGCTGGGGAAAGCGTAAAGAAGACTGCTGAGGCTGAGGAGCCTGTTGGTGTTGATACGGAGGCTGAAAAGACTGTTGAACCGAGCGTGGTAGATGGTGCTGATAATCCACCAACCCCGGAAGCTGTTGTTCAAGATTTGGGAAAAGAGCATACTGCTGAAAAAATTCAATCTTCTTCCCCTAGACCTTCTGATGTTATGCCTGAACATACTGAGAGGGTCACAACTGGGGAGACAAGCTCATCTGCTGGTGTTGATAAGCAATCTCCAATTCGTCCAGAAGAAACTCTGAGAGAATATTATTACCGTACTTATACGGAAAAAGATGCTTCTGATCCTCATGTCCCTGTTTGGAATGTGAAGAAAGGCGATACCTTCTCGGATTGGCGTGTATGCCAAGATTGGTTGCAGGGGATACTTCCGCCTGGTGATATTAAGTTTCAGGAAAATCAACCTTATGAACAGACCTATCAGTCTTATCTTGCAGAAACTGCTTCTCATGTTTCTACTACTCACCGCATAGTGCGTGAGTGGTATAGTATGCATAAGGAACAGGCATCTTTCATGGCATCTCAAAAGAAGTTTGCTAAAGATGAAAAACATGTAGCTCAGTTGAAGGCTAAATTAGAAACTGAGCGAGCCAAGTTTGAAGCTGAGCGCAAGACTGAGGAATGGTCTGTTGCTGGTTGGAGGAGAAAGGCGGAAGCTGAGGCTGCTCTCCTGTCTGAGGAACGCAAAAATTGGAGGAGGATTTGCGAGAAAGATAACGCTGAGAAAGCAAATCTTCGTAATATCATTAATAACCTCAAGGCTGAGGTTGAAAACCTGAAGAATCAAGATGCGGAGGTAGAAAAATTGAAAAAAGAGAAAGCTGATATGGAAGCTATGTTGGCGGAAGCGCGTTCTCATAGGGAGCGTAGTGAGCAACGGGAGGTACAAGCTTTAGCCACTCTTGCCCTTAGAGATAGAGAGTTAGAGGAACTTACTGCTTTGGTTTCTGATCAGGAACAACTGAAGAAGGATCTGGAGCTTGCGCATTCCGAGAATACTGAAACCTCCCGCCGTTTGACTGAGGTTGAAGAGAAACTGGAAAATTCAGAAATGGCGCGGGTTTCAGCGGAAAGCGAGCTTGAACCTTTAAAGAATGATATGGCCTGGTTGAAGGACCGCGGGATTGCTTGTGTAGCTTTCTTTCCTTCTTCGTGTTGGGAAATCATGTATGCTCTTTTTACCTATTTTCGCTTGATTGCATAGGTTGCTGAGTCTGTGTTAAACTCTGAAGAGCTGGATAAAACTGTTGCTAATTTAATGGTTGCTGCGCGACGAGATGGGTATGCGCAAGGTTATGCAGAATGTTCCCAGCATGTGAAAAGTGCGTTGAAGGTTAATTGGGATGATAGCAAGTCTGCAACTTTCGGCGTAAATACTGCTGCCGCGCTTGCTTCCATGAAAACAGAGTTTAATAATTTGCAACTTCCAGTCATGGAATTGATAAATGTGGCGCTGCAATCGGACGATCACGTGGCGCAACTTAAAGAAATCTTTCCGGATGAGGGTGAAGATTTAGAATAGTTTGAAATTGTATTGAACAATTTTTTATATGGGGTGTAAATCTCTGATTGATGGTGCGCTGTTGCGCAAGTATTTCTAAACACTGCCGTGTTTTTGGAGCGTATCTGTACGCTGAAAATAGTATGTTTCTATTTGTTTTGTTAAATGACTTTACAATATTTTGCATGAGTACAATTGCTTTTATTGAGTAAGGCGAATGAAGTTGGCGTAAAGCTCATGTGTGAATTTTTGGTCGTTTGTGAAGTGATCACTGACCGCGCATGGAGCTTGTTTTATACTACCATAATGTTTTTGCGCTTACTAAAAGAAATTGCATGCACTTTGTAAACAAAAAAAATAATAGAAACTTTGTAATTTTATTCATGGATAGAGCTCAGAGGCTTACAAAGTTTTTCTGATAATTAAATGGAACTTAACTTACTCTCTGATAGTTCCGCCGTATTTGATGGGTCATGTCTTTCTGCGGGAAACTTATAGAGTCGTCACTTAGGTTTTAGCCCGTTTTCTTGGGCCTTCTTCTCCCCGGGTAATCTGCTTAATCTCCTTGCGCATATTCTGGAGTAAATGTGTGAGTTCTCCATTCTTGAGGGCTTTTTCTATCTCTGTGCGCAGAGATATGCAGTTGTTAGTGGTATGCCCGTTGTCTTTATGATATTCGCAGTATTGCGCCGGGTCTTAACCACGTTTACTCTTCATCGGAATCGGGGGTTTGAATTGATAGTCCTCAGTACTTAGAACCTCCGCCGGGGTCTTTGTTAGGGGAGTCCACTGCCTCTCCCTATTTTCTTGTTTGTTTTCCCTTTGTGCAGAGAGTTTGTTAATTGTTGTGCGGGCATCTTCAGGGGAACGACTTCCTGATGACTCGCGCCATGATTTTTTGAACCTCCTTTCACCGGTTAAGCTTAAATCCGCGGGCCTGTTGTGCGGTGGTGGCGGCCTGTTTGTTGTGAGATTTTTCTCAGTTTACGCATAAACTTTGGCCGCCGCCATTATCTTTTCCCAACTTGTTGGAAGGCCCTCTGTTCCGGATAAGACCTTAACCATATCATCACACCTAACCGCGTACTTAAACTGAGCACGAATTAGTTGTTCATGAACACCGCCAATTTCTAACACTTCCTTATTGTATCTAGTGATGAAATCCTCTAGATTTTCGTTATCACGACGCCATATATTCATGACGTCGGAAGTGTCTCTGATGGAGCGCCGCTGCTGGCTGAAGTGTGTTAAAAACTTGTTACGCAGATCCTTCCATGATTCAATCTGTCCAGTTGGTAGGTTATCAAACCAGATTCGCGCTGGGCCAGTTAATGTTTGTACAAACAAATGACACCATAGCGGAAGGGTCCAACCTCCAAACTAAACCCGCGCTGGTAAACACTCTCAGATGATCATCGGGGTCTGACAACCCATTAAACTTCCCTATGTTGGATGGTAATTTTGCCTTCTCTAATGGAGCTAGAGCTATTTCCAGTATGAACTTCGAGTTTTCCGCTGCTTCTGCAGGGCGGTAAACTAAGTCATAATTATGCTCTGCCTCAGGGTTATAAACCGCTCGAGGTCTGCATTTGTTGTAGTTTGGCTGCAGTCTGTTGAATACACTGGTGTTTGTACTCAAATGATATGTTTGATCGGATTCATCGGTGTGAGTGTCCCGTTGGGAGCCCAAACTATCATGAACCGATTGTCTTCGACGAGGATGTGGTTCATCATGGTGTTGTCTCTGGTAACCGCCTGTCTGAGTGTATTCTCGTTGTGATGTAGATCTGGCATGAACTTCTGTATCATCATAAGTTGATTCTTCTCGCTGGGATGCATGAGCTCTAGATCCCGGCCTCTGTGATTGAGTCAGAGGAGCAGTCTGAGCACACAACTGTGTGTATACTGCGTTTAATGCCCCTTGGGACCGGACATACCATGATATCGGAGTTTCTCCTGGTGGTAAGATTGATTGAGCAGGGTTTGCTGGTAATATTCCTGGAGTAACAGGATCATTTGCTCGATTGGATTGAACCTCATTATCGTCTGAGGCCTTTTCTACGATTCCTTCTACTTGTAAATTGTTTCCGATATTTGGTCGAGGACCAGGTTGCCGGTGAGATGACGAATTTTCTGCCATGTGCAAAACAGAAAAATGAAATGAACTGAATCGAAACGAGATAGAAACTAGAAAACTGAGGAATCGGTGGGCGCCAATGAAAAAACACTAGATAAATGGTCGGAACCGAGATATCTAGGGGGTTTGAATCCGCATAAAAGGGTTAGCTCTCTCTCGATTGATTCAGTTGCAGCTGATCTTCTTCTCCGATGGTTCTGCAAAAAAGAACACCGTTAGCCTCGCCAAGGGGAGAAGAGGGTTCTCTCCTTGACCCGACTCCGGTGTGAGAATAAGTATTGGTAATGGAGAAGAGAATGTATTAGAGAAGTGTGTGTAATCTGCCTTCATACCTGAACAGTTCTTGTATTTATAACCGGGAGTTTGGGAGGGAAAACCTGTTATTGAAAAGATGACGGAAGATGCTAACGCCGTAGCGGTTACATTTCCTTCCGTTAAGTTCTTTGATCCAACGTCAAGTTGTCTCGATCCGATGTGAATGCACACGGATCGTGGTTTGATCTATGGCTGGGGAGTTGCCACGTGGAAAGTGTTTAAGTGGAGATTTATTCTCCAATTGCATGCCTTCGTTGTGATTTCAGGGGCGTCTGTGGTGATGACACGTGTCCAGATGGTTATAACCGTCTGGGTGGTGCACGATCATATTCTTTCTAGAAGATTACTGCTGTAATCTAGTGTGGCACCTTACTGTGTGGAGACCACTGAATAAATCCTAAGTCTAAATTATCCAGGTCTGGATATTTAGGCGGAAGTATTGATCCCAGGATTTTTATCCTTTGCTAATGGGAGAAGGCGCAAGGATTTATGTTTTCCTTTGGGCGCGCGACTATAGATAGCTGATTACTTTCTTCCTTTTGTAAGACCAATGCGCGGCCGCGCAAGGTTAGACGGTTGAAAGGCCAGTTTGTGGTATGGTCTCAAATACTTATTATGAGGTTTTTGGGACCTTACCCCTTCACTTACCAAATCGCATCACTCCCTTCCAGGGTGATACTTTAAGCAATACTTTGTCACCTACTTCGAAGTGAAAAGATTTACGCTTTGGATCCACATAGCTTTTCTGCCTATCCCTGGCAGCTTTCAAACGATCACGAATCTGGACAATCTTGTCCGTCGTTTCAAAGACCAAATCTGGTCCTGACAATTGAACTTCTCCTACTTCCGCCCAACAAATAGGTGTTCTGCATTTTCTACCATATAATGCCTCAAAGGGCGCAGCCTTAATACTAGTATGGTAGCTATTGTTATAGGAGAACTCGACCAATGGCAGATGCTTATCCCAACTGCCACCTAAATCAATCACACATGCACGAAGCATGTCTTCCAATGTTTGGATGGTACGCTCACTCTGTCCGTCTGTCTGTGGATGGTAAGCCGTACTAAAATTCAAGCGTGTGCCCAGACTGTTGGAAAATTTTCCAAAAATGAGAGGTGTATCTCGTATCTCTATCCGAGATAATTGACAATGGCACGCCATGCAACGCTACAATTTTATCTACGTACAATTGAGCTAACATGTCTGAGCTGTAAGTTTCCTTAATGGGTAGGAAATGTGCTGACTTCGTCAGTCTATCCACTATGACCCATATAGTATCATTTCCCTTTCTCGTCTTTGGCAACTTGGTGATGAAATCCATAGTCACCATCTCCCACTTCCATGTGGGAATTTCAGGTTGTTGTAACAAACCTGACGGCTTTTGATGCTCAGCTTTGACTTGCGCACAAGTAAAACATTTAGCTACATAGGCAGCTACAGACTTTTTCAGACCAATCCACCAGTAGTTTGCCTTTAGATCCTGGTACATCTTATCGGCTCCAGGATGAACAGAATATTTGGAATTGCGGGCTTCCTGGAGGATAACATCTCGAAGTCCTCCATAAACTGGAACCCATATTCATCCATTCAATCTTAGCATTCCGTCTTTGTCATAGGATAACTGCTCCTCAGTTACTCCTAGTTTTTCTTCAGGATAGTTAGCTTCCAGCACAGCTTCTTTCTGTGAAGCTAACACCCTCTCGTTCAAACTATTCCTTATTTCAATGCGCTTGGCATTGATTCTTATCGGTTTTACTCTTTCTTTTCTGCTTAAGGCGTCAGCAACTACATTTGCCTTGCCTGGATGGTATCTTATTTCACAATCATAGTCATTTAGAGTTTCCATCCAGCGTCGCTGCCTCATGTTCAAGTCCTTCTGATTGAACAAGTGTTGAAGGCTTTTGTGATCTGAATAGATCACACACTTGGTTCCATACAAGTAATGTCTCCATAATTTCAATGCAAATACAATGGCACCCAGCTCCAAGTCATGGGTGGTGTAGTTCTTCTCGTGTACTGTCACACCCCGAATTCCACGTGTCACCGGTGGGCCCGGTGGGGAGTATCGTGACGTAGTTGATAACATCATAGTCAAACAACACAATATATATAAATGCACAGCGGAAGCAAAAGATAAATAATATTACATTCCGAATATAAAGTAATATCCAGTACTACAACGGAAGGTAAAGGATCCACAGGCGGATCTTAAAACATATCACTTGTTCAACAGACTTTAGACACCTAGAACTTGCAAGATTCCTTATTAGCGCCTTGAGCTTCCAGCCAATTACGTTCAGTACCTGTCACTTAACCTTTTTGGAAAATACGTCAGTTTTCACTGGTAAATACACTCAACCGACTCATTTGAAAAGAGTTTAAGAAAATTGATTTGAATGCACGTGGCACAAAATATCTTTTATAATTTGATTAAAATGCACAGAGGCATAATTAACCTTTTTTTTTTTTAACTTGGAACAATTATAGTTATAACCTTGTATACAGATTTACATGTTCGTTATACGTTCAGGGCCCGATGTAGAAACCGAGTCAAGATTAACAGACACGCCACAAGTATAGGCCCACAAGAGAGTGAGATACCGTTATTACTTAGTAACTGTCAGGTGTATGCCTACACCCCGTACCTAAGACGTGGCCATTTTATAATACAATGATGTCAAGGATATCCAGGGCATGGTCATTAACCCCTAAAGGCTTTTATTTCAAACAATACAGATTAAACCGGGTTACCTCAATAATTTAACCATAATAAGATTAAATATTCAATACCCGACCAAGCGGTATTATTATACCGTATTCCAAGCCCGTATAGGGAAAATAAGTTAAGAGTATTTACCTGAGCTAGCTCCTGTCTTAACTAGCAAGAATCTAATAACTCAGCCGTATTCACTTAAGTAAGCGTAGGTACCATTTACCGGAATTCTCTAGACTAGAAAGATGGTATAAATAATCAATTAGAATGCTAACGGGTCTTTGATTAGGCCAAAGCTTAGACCGGTTAGTCTTAGGGAAATATACGGTTCAAACGCACGATTAAGCGAAGACCGGATAGAATGCGATTTAGACCCGACAAGTTTGAAGACTTGTATAATATGGGTATAGTAAACACATTCTGGATTTTGAGACACAAATGATGATGTTTGACCCGTTTCGGTCAATTTATGCAAACTAGTTACATAAACCGAACCGAACGCGAAAAGAGGCGTTACGGCGACCATAAGTGTCATATGCAAGTTTCCTGAGTTAACATGCTTTAAATATGTTATAATATCAGCAAGATATCTTCTATTATGCCCGGAATGTATTTAAACTCAATTTACGCCTCATAAGGGCATTTTGGTCATTTAAAAGTTATAAAAGAGTTTATTCGTAAATCTGAGTTATGGGTCTGATTTATACAGAAAACATACTTAACTTATCATGTTATAACAGTATGGTATGACCCGTAAGTAAAACTTATCATTTAAAACAAAACTATGCACCTTAGGGGCATTTTGGTAATTTATCAAGGGCTAAAAATGCCAAAACTGGAAATCTGAGTTTATAAAATTGTACTTACTGTTTTTATATGAAAATATACTAATTACATCAGTAGGTATAAGTCTTATGTGCTTGACATGGTTATAGTATATACTATGCGTTAAAAAATGCCTAAAAAGGCGATTTAGAGCCGTTTCCGGGTTTGTAAAGGAAAGCTGAGATTTTTATACTTCCAGAAGGTTCAACATACTTTATTTACTAAATAAAATCAGTAGGAAGTGGTTTGGGGTCAATCGGATTTATAAAACTCATTTTATGGCTTAAAAGGTCAAAACCGGCATTAACCGAATCAACTTAGCGACCTATGAAACGATCAGCCAAAAATTAAATAAAAATCATCAAAAATCCCAAAATATTATATAACATCAGTGGGTAAAAAGTTTTATATCGAAAAGTGGCCTTAAATAGGTTATACGCTAAATGCGCCGTTTATTTAACATGAAGATATAGTTTTACGATATCGTCCATATCTCAAAATCTGGACCACCAACTGATCTCAAATTTTCGGTGCAAGTTTATAAATTAGAAATAAAGATTTCTACTCTTTCACTTTTCCAAAAATCACGTTTTATATCAAAAAGGGCAAAATAGTCAACTTTTAAGCATAATCGGAAACATGCATATGAATCGGTTAAGCATAGACTCAAGATGTAAAAATTCCAGAAAGTTATACATAAATAAAAATGGTCAAAAATAAACTCTAGTACAGATCTCAAACATGCATGCACGGATCCGAATCGAGAGTCAACGAAAAAGTCGTTTTATAAGACTTTCGGTTCCGATCCGAGTTTATACTAAAGATTGTCGAGTTGATTATGATAAAACACATTCTTATATTCATTATAAGTTATTTATGATGATCAAACTGATTGCATGTCATCTACATTACCATTTATGCTATATTTCACAAAAACGATTTCTGTTGACTTTTTAAGAACATCTTTGACTCGACAAATAGCATGCTTAGAGTGGGAATCAGAGAATACCCTTTTGAGGGTTTGTTTCCCACATAAATACCAACTTATAAGTGGTTTCAATTTGAGAAATGACAGAGCCAATTTCGTTTAATCGAAAAGTCAAATTATATGAACAACGGTTTGACTTTTAACTAATAATCTAAGCTATAACGAATTATAGAATGATATGAATGCTTACAAAGGTCCTAATGAAGCCTAGAAAACACTTGGAGGCTGCCTTGTCGATCAGATTGCTCCTGGAGAAGTCTTGTGAGTTTTTGCAAGTTGTGGGTGTTCTTGTTACTATCACAAGAACTCAATAAAATGGAGCTTTGATCAGAATTTATGGAGAAATCAGATGTTGTAGGAGCCTCACAAGTGTCCAAGACATGCATGCTCATCTATTGGTGAGAAATGGAGGTGATCCCAGCTGTTTTGCACTAAAAATTCGGACCAAACAGCCCCTGATCGCAAAAAGCTGCACCTGGGGCTGCCAAACTTTGATTAAAAATGGCAGCTTTGGTCCCTGTCTTTGCACGCGAGGTTTCGGCTATTTATTTTGACTCGTAAACCCCCAAACTTGGTTTTTAAGAACCTTGGGACATTTACCAACATGGTAATGTCCTCGGATAACTTTGCGCTCACCCGAAAAGTCATGAAATTCGACGTTGACGCTTTTAACCCCTCAAGTACGGTTTTGGCCATAACTTTCTCATACGTTAACGAAACTTCATGAAATTTTTACCACATATTCTAGTGAGTATATTCTAGCATTACAAAGCTTCGGGGCTGCCAAAAGTTCACTCAGAGGTATAAATTCAACATGTTGACACTTTTAGTCCCTATAGTTTGTAATTCCTCACTTTCGTGCATTTTCCGCTTCGTATGATCCATGATCCATCCGTTTAAGGTTATAAACATTATGTAGGGTTATTGTAGAGCCTATTTATCAATCGTTGACACTTTGAACCCTTGAATTCACATAGTTTCACCGTTTGTCAACTTTAGTCCCTCTAAAGTATGTTTTCACATATTCAAAGCCCATGACACGTGTCAATACATTATTGGACGTAAATTTTTCGAGGTGTTACATCCTCACCCCCTTAAAGAAATCTCGACCTCGAGATTTGCTAAAATGCTGGAAGTACTTTTTGTCACATAACGGACTTAACTTCTATAGCATATCCGGAGTCTCTCCAAGCTCCCAATTTAACCTCTATAATAGGCACATGTATCCTTTTGGAGCTTCTTAACCTGTCGATCTTCAATCGATACAGGATGCTCATCACATCATGAATCTGCATATCCTTACGTGATAATGCTTCTTTACATATTGGAGAAACATATCCTTAAATCATTATTGTGGGTCACATTGTGCGTTCCACCAAGCTCCTTAAATAGGTTTTAGCTTATAAGCTACTTGATCTTGGTACATTCGATTCCTTCGAATGATTTTCTATATTCAGAGCTTAACTATTCTGATAATTAATAAATTGGCTCACCCTTCCGGGGTGATATCTTTTGTTGAACCCTATTCCTTAACAAGAACTTAGGAGGGTTGCTACTATCATAAATCTTTGATTTCCTGCCGTATACTGGCAACTTACAACTAATTATGGATTTGTATGATCTTATTCGTTGTTTCCAATATAACTTCCAGATCCTGATAAGTGGGCTTCCCAAAGTCTCGTCCATCAAGCGGATGTTCTGATATTTCATCTATACAAGGTTTCCCAAAAGAGCCACCTTGATTCTTATATAACGACTATTATAGAAAGCTTATCTTAAGGTGAAATGGTTATTCCAACCACTGCTTAGAACTAATCCCAAGGAATAGTTAATCCTTGCGCTAGTCGATCAAATCGACGATCCTGGGCAGCTAATGATAATTCTTAATTGTTGTCCAATTAGGGTTGCGGTAATCAAATGCATAAGCCAAGTGAACCGTCTTTCACACTTAACTATACCGAATTCTCCGGATATTGAGTCAGGCTATATGAATCTATATCTTAAAATTTACTTAATCAGGGTTTCGATCATTCCATGATCAACACGGAGTTCCTACCACTCTCTAACCTTAAGCGGGATGTTAATCTTAACTCTATTTGCTTCTCAGAAGGTAAACAGGATAGTCTTAGGAGAAGATAATTATGACACACAGAGATGTCAGAGGTGTCTGTATATTTTCAGGCTTGGGTTTATGATGTCGGTGTCAGATAGATGACACATTCTCTTTATAATGCAAGGATGTCCTAAGTAGAGATACTTATAAGGACATTTTTATATTGGATATCTTCCTTGAATACTACTAGTCGACTTTAGTACAATATGACCATCGGGATATCTCAGAGGTTCCATGTATTAAACCTCCATACTGATCAGGCATGGAAGCAATCTATGGGACACACTAGGATACGCCAATCCTCATATGGCACTTTTTATCAAACATAGTTTGGCATTCGCAGTTGATAAAATCAATGAGGAAAATAATTAAAATAACATATCTAGTCGTACTCTACTCGAAGAAGGAGTACTCTTAGATTTTTCAGAGAGGTCATAGCTTAGAAGAATAAAAGAACAGTCTCTGTGGTTTCATTAGTAGGTTCTACCTCGAGGATAATCTAAAAGTTTGCTAAGCTTAGTTTATGAAGGATTTATTGGTATCTGAACCAAAAAAAATAAAAATAAAAACTCTTAGCATTCATATCGTTGATAAGTGTTAAGGAAGGTACCTGATGCCATTATTTATGAACTGGTCTAGGCATTTTAGGCGCTTTCAATCTTAGGCTTTACTTCCTTAGCCGTCTTTTCTTTGACAGATTCAGGGCACGTGGTCTTGATGTGGCCTTTCTCATAACAGCCGAAGCAGACTGCATCCTTCATGTACTTGCAGTCCAACGTTTTATGATCCTTCGATTTGCAGATCCCACAAACCCTCGACCGTGATCGGGATTTTGGTTCGAACCTGCACTTCCCATAATGTCGCTTCTTGCAGGTCTTGCATACAGGTTTCTGGTCGGACTTTTGTATGTTCTTTTTCTTAGAACTCTGGGAGTTATTTTCCTCCCTTTTCCTCTTTAGTTCATCCACTGCCTTAGAGGTATGAACGAGATCCTTCTCGTGAGTAAGGTCGTGTGGTTTTGGATGTGACTTTGAGCAAATAGCATTGGGCTCCTTGAACTTTTTCACGGCCTTCTCCACAGCTTTTCCAACAGTTGCGTCTATCATAGTTTGAAGGACATTGTTGGAAATTCTAAGGTTCACAATTGTAGTATCATTGGCATGCGTCGCATCATCCATAGTACGATCAACGGCTGCCTTATCTGAGTTTGCCATAACTGATATTGGTTCCTAACATTGATGAAACAATTACTTAATTGCAATCCAACAACCGCTATTCATCATTCTGGCAATTCATCATATACTATCCATGGTACCATTAAACCATATAGGACAATATAACACAAACATTCTTAATGAACATTGTTTAGATATGTATACTTATTAATTTTTACTTAGCCTAGGCCATAAAAGACCATTGAGGGCATTTAGGGTCTGGACCTAGTCCATCACCCTTTTTGACAGGGAATCGAAATGTCACAACTGTCTTTATTATATTGATGAATTTGGATAGCTTGAAAGCTTGCCATAAGGATATCAGAAAAAAATGATTCGTAACAGATATAAAATATTAATCTAATATTTGTTGGAGCGTTTCCTAAAGTATCATCGGTCACTTTCTACCGCGCATTAAATGACCGGAGTCTTAATCAGGTGGAGACAACAGTTCTCAACCTTTATCATTTATAATATAATTATATGTGCCAATATCGAATAAGTTTCTACATAAACTTGCTTGATAAGGAAAGGTACATGCTATACTATTATCATTCTGCACCATTTCTTGGGCGTTCAACCTGAAAACTCATACGTTTGTTCACTTGGCCTCTTCGGGCTTCTTCTGATTCCTAGGACAGTTGGTCTTGATATGCCCCTTCTCGTTGCAACCATAACAGGTTGCATCTTTCAACTTTTTGCAATCCAGGGTTTTATGTTCCCTAGACTTGCAAATTCCACACGGTAGAGGCTGAGACTCAAATCTGCACTTCCCAAGATGGTATTTCCTACAGGTTTCGCACCTGGTCTTCTCTCCCGACTGCTGGCTGTCTCTCTTAAACCCGGAACTCTTCTTATCTTCAGAGTTCCTCTTCCTATCGGGGCGATGAGAATTCTCATCCTCCCTTTTTCGCTTTCCATCTTCCGAGACTCTGGCAGCCTTGTTTCTGACCACATCGAGTGTGAGAGATAGCGACAGATCTGCCGCTGACCTGAATGTAGTAGGTCTTGAAGCCTTAACACTGGCCTTGATTTCTGGGGCTAAACCCCCAATGAAGCGAGAAATTCTCTTGGGTTCTGGTGTAACCAAATAAGGAACTAATCGTGACTTGGTATTGAAGCTTGTAAGGTATGCTTGACAATCTAAGTTCTCCATGACTAATGTCAAGAATTCAGTCTCAATCTTCTCAACTTCATGCTGAGGACAGTAATTTTCTTTGATAAGAGTAACAAACTGATCCCAAGTCATCTTGTACAAAGGGATCTTCCCCGTAGCTTGAATGAGAGACTTCCACCATGCTAGTGCCTCTCCCTTGAATGATTGGGATACATACTTCACTACATCCCTTTCAGCACAACCGCTTATATCGACAATTGTGTCCATTTCATCCAACCAGGTCATACAATCTATTGCCCCTTTCTCCCCAGTGAAGTCCCGGGGTTTGCAGGAAACAAAGTATTTATAGGTACAGGACTTGGTATGCGGTTCATTATCGAACACTATCCCCTTGGATGGAACACTGTGTTCATTAGAAGAATATCGATCATCATCCTTCTTTGGTTCCTCTTTCTTAGAGGGCGGCTTGTTATTTGGCTCAGAATGAGTTTTAGGGATGGATTTAGGGTGGGGTACAGATGAGGCGTTACTATGTGTCTCACTATATTCCGTAAACCGTTCCTCTATAGCTTTAGATACAGCTGCATCGATCAGTGAACGAAGCTCTCCTCTGGTTATATTAATCCTTTCATCATCGCGGTTTTCCAAAGGATGACTGTTCAATTCTTCCGACCTAGCCATGTAGTTTTAATTGCTACACAAGAAAATAAGGCAAGGTTTATACGGAAGTTTATACAGTTTCATCGTTCTAAACGATTTATTAACCATGGTAATATAAACCATATTGGTCAATTTGTTAGTTACATTTATTTAGCATTTTTATTATAATTTATCCTAGTTATAAAACGTTAAGGATATTAAAGTAGCGTAAAGGCCTAGTCACATGGACAGTTTTAAATTTACAAGCCATGATTTCAGAGAATCAAGGCATTAAGATTTTAGATATAGCACAAATGGCCTAGTCGCGTAGACAGGTTTAATTTATAAGCCATGATTTCGGAGAATCGAGGCATTAAGGTTTTATTGGCACAACAGGCCTAGTCACAAGGACAGTAATAAATTTTAAGCTATGATTTCAGAGAATCAAAGCATGAAGGTTTGAACCTAGTTCATTACCTTTATCTGACAGGGAGTCATTGCTACCACTGTCTTTAGCTCATGTAGAAATGAGCGAGGGCCCGTAGGCATTATATTACCACGTATGGTCAAAATATGATCCCCTTAATTGATGATGTAAATCCATGATTCAGAGATCATTAAGTTGGGTTAGGGATCTTTTTAAGGAATCCATATATAAAATGACGCGCGTGATTTTAATGAATCACGTCTGCCAGGAATGTTAATCATATTTACAGATGTTAACAGGGATTCGAATCTTTTAAACAGGTCTTACCATCATGGCCCGGCCTTAAAATGACCCGAAGGCTAGGTTTCACTCTTAAGATTCTTATTAATATTTAACGCAGAACAACCCTAAATTGAGGTGCTAAATATGGACCTGAACCTAAATTGAGGAACTGCCATCTTGGCCGGTCTTAATATGACCCGAGGCTAGGTCTTGTCCTTTTTAGATTTTTGCCATTTTATTACAATGGTAGATCTTATAATATAGGATTGATACTTTGAATATATAATCGTTCCTAGAAAAAAATTAACAAGTATATGGTTGCCCTAAACGGGACTTCTAATAAAAATGACTTGCCCATGCAAAGGCTAATAAAAAAAATGACCAATGAATCAAATAAGGTCAAAATAAAACGAATTTAGAGTTTGTCCTATGTTCTTGTCTAGACTCAAGAATGTGCAATTGTGTAACTGAGATTAAACACAAAAGGCTAGTGTTTAATTCACTCAGTGTTTGGCTCTGATACCAACCTGGCACACCCCGAATTCCACGTGTCACCGGTGGGCCCGGTGGGGAGTATCATGACGTAGTTGATAACATCATAGTCAAACAACACAATATATATAAATGCACAGCGGAAGCAAAAGATAAATAATATTACATTCCGAATATAAAGTAATATCCAGTACTACAACGGAAGGTAAAGGATCCACAGGCGGATCTTAAAACATATCACTTGTTCAACAGACTTTAGACACCTAGAACTTGCAAGATTCCTTATTAGCGCCTTGAGCTTCCAGCCAATTACGTTCAGTACCTGTCACTTAACCTTTTTGGAAAATACGTCAGTTTTCACTGGTAAATACACTCAACCGACTCATTTGAAAAGAGTTTAAGAAAATTGATTTGAATGCACGTGGCACAAAATATCTTTTATAATTTGATTAAAATGCACAGAGGCATAATTAACCTTTTTTTTTTTTAACTTGGAACAATTATAGTTATAACCTTGTATACAGATTTACATGTTCGTTATACGTTCAGGGCCCGATGTAGAAACCGAGTCAAGATTAACAGACACGCCACAAGTATAGGCCCACAAGAGAGTGAGATACCGTTATTACTTAGTAACTGTCAGGTGTATGCCTACACCCCGTACCTAAGACGTGGCCATTTTATAATACAATGATGTCAAGGATATCCAGGGCATGGTCATTAACCCCTAAAGGCTTTTATTTCAAACAATACAGATTAAACCGGGTTACCTCAATAATTTAACCATAATAAGATTAAATATTCAATACCCGACCAAGCGGTATTATTATACCGTATTCCAAGCCCGTATAGGGAAAATAAGTTAAGAGTATTTACCTGAGCTAGCTCCTGTCTTAACTAGCAAGAATCTAATAACTCAGCCGTATTCACTTAAGTAAGCGTAGGTACCATTTACCGGAATTCTCTAGACTAGAAAGATGGTATAAATAATCAATTAGAATGCTAACGGGTCTTTGATTAGGCCAAAGCTTAGACCGGTTAGTCTTAGGGAAATATACGGTTCAAACGCACGATTAAGCGAAGACCGGATAGAATGCGATTTAGACCCGACAAGTTTGAAGACTTGTATAATATGGGTATAGTAAACACATTCTGGATTTTGAGACACAAATGATGATGTTTGACCCGTTTCGGTCAATTTATGCAAACTAGTTACATAAACCGAACCGAACGCGAAAAGAGGCGTTACGGCGACCATAAGTGTCATATGCAAGTTTCCTGAGTTAACATGCTTTAAATATGTTATAATATCAGCAAGATATCTTCTATTATGCCCGGAATGTATTTAAACTCAATTTACGCCTCATAAGGGCATTTTGGTCATTTAAAAGTTATAAAAGAGTTTATTCGTAAATCTGAGTTATGGGTCTGATTTATACAGAAAACATACTTAACTTATCATGTTATAACAGTATGGTATGACCCGTAAGTAAAACTTATCATTTAAAACAAAACTATGCACCTTAGGGGCATTTTGGTAATTTATCAAGGGCTAAAAATGCCAAAACTGGAAATCTGAGTTTATAAAATTGTACTTACTGTTTTTATATGAAAATATACTAATTACATCAGTAGGTATAAGTCTTATGTGCTTGACATGGTTATAGTATATACTATGCGTTAAAAAATGCCTAAAAAGGCGATTTAGAGCCGTTTCCGGGTTTGTAAAGGAAAGCTGAGATTTTTATACTTCCAGAAGGTTCAACATACTTTATTTACTAAATAAAATCAGTAGGAAGTGGTTTGGGGTCAATCGGATTTATAAAACTCATTTTATGGCTTAAAAGGTCAAAACCGGCATTAACCGAATCAACTTAGCGACCTATGAAACGATCAGCCAAAAATTAAATAAAAATCATCAAAAATCCCAAAATATTATATAACATCAGTGGGTAAAAAGTTTTATATCGAAAAGTGGCCTTAAATAGGTTATACGCTAAATGCGCCGTTTATTTAACATGAAGATATAGTTTTACGATATCGTCCATATCTCAAAATCTGGACCACCAACTGATCTCAAATTTTCGGTGCAAGTTTATAAATTAGAAATAAAGATTTCTACTCTTTCACTTTTCCAAAAATCACGTTTTATATCAAAAAGGGCAAAATAGTCAACTTTTAAGCATAATCGGAAACATGCATATGAATCGGTTAAGCATAGACTCAAGATGTAAAAATTCCAGAAAGTTATACATAAATAAAAATGGTCAAAAATAAACTCTAGTACAGATCTCAAACATGCATGCACGGATCCGAATCGAGAGTCAACGAAAAAGTCGTTTTATAAGACTTTCGGTTCCGATCCGAGTTTATACTAAAGATTGTCGAGTTGATTATGATAAAACACATTCTTATATTCATTATAAGTTATTTATGATGATCAAACTGATTGCATGTCATCTACATTACCATTTATGCTATATTTCACAAAAACGATTTCTGTTGACTTTTTAAGAACATCTTTGACTCGACAAATAGCATGCTTAGAGTGGGAATCAGAGAATACCCTTTTGAGGGTTTGTTTCCCACATAAATACCAACTTATAAGTGGTTTCAATTTGAGAAATGACAGAGCCAATTTCGTTTAATCGAAAAGTCAAATTATATGAACAACGGTTTGACTTTTAACTAATAATCTAAGCTATAACGAATTATAGAATGATATGAATGCTTACAAAGGTCCTAATGAAGCCTAGAAAACACTTGGAGGCTGCCTTGTCGATCAGATTGCTCCTGGAGAAGTCTTGTGAGTTTTTGCAAGTTGTGGGTGTTCTTGTTACTATCACAAGAACTCAATAAAATGGAGCTTTGATCAGAATTTATGGAGAAATCAGATGTTGTAGGAGCCTCACAAGTGTCCAAGACATGCATGCTCATCTATTGGTGAGAAATGGAGGTGATCCCAGCTGTTTTGCACTAAAAATTCGGACCAAACAGCCCCTGATCGCAAAAAGCTGCACCTGGGGCTGCCAAACTTTGATTAAAAATGGCAGCTTTGGTCCCTGTCTTTGCACGCGAGGTTTCGGCTATTTATTTTGACTCGTAAACCCCCAAACTTGGTTTTTAAGAACCTTGGGACATTTACCAACATGGTAATGTCCTCGGATAACTTTGCGCTCACCCGAAAAGTCATGAAATTCGACGTTGACGCTTTTAACCCCTCAAGTACGGTTTTGGCCATAACTTTCTCATACGTTAACGAAACTTCATGAAATTTTTACCACATATTCTAGTGAGTATATTCTAGCATTACAAAGCTTCGGGGCTGCCAAAAGTTCACTCAGAGGTATAAATTCAACATGTTGACACTTTTAGTCCCTATAGTTTGTAATTCCTCACTTTCGTGCATTTTCCGCTTCGTATGATCCATGATCCATCCGTTTAAGGTTATAAACATTATGTAGGGTTATTTTAGAGCCTATTTATCAATCGTTGACACTTTGAACCCTTGAATTCACATAGTTTCACCGTTTGTCAACTTTAGTCCCTCTAAAGTATGTTTTCACATATTCAAAGCCCATGACACGTGTCAATACATTATTGGACGTAAATTTTTCGAGGTGTTACATGTACCTTTAACTGTCGTGAAGCGTAGGCAATAACCTTGCCTTTCTGCATGAGTACACAGCCCATACAAGTGTGGGATGCATCACAATACACCACGAATTCTTCTATACCATCGGGCAATGTTAACACTGGTGCATTGCTCAACTTTTTCTTAAGAATGTCAAAGGATTCCTGCTGCTTAGGGCCCCAATCAAACTTAACCTTCTTACGTGTCAACGAAGTTAGGGGCTCGGCAATCCTTGAGAAATTTTCGATAAAGCGCCTATAATATCCTGCTAAACCCAGGAAGCTACGAATCTCAGTAGGTGTCTTTGGTTCTTGCCAATTCCTAACTGCTTCTACCTTAGCGGGATCCACTTGGATACCACGCTCACTTACCACATGTCCAAGGAATTGGACTTCTCGAAGCCAAAACTCGCACTTCGAAAATTTGGCGTAGAGTTTCTCATGATGTAGAAGTTTGAGAATACAACGAAGGTGTTTCTCGTGGTCAGCTTGGTTCTTCGAGTAAATAAGGATGTCGTCAATAAAGACGATGACGAATTTGTCCAAGTAAGGCTTGCAGACGCGATTCATGAGATCCATGAATGCGGCCGGTGCATTAGTGAGTCCAAAAGGCATCACTAGGAACTCGTAATGACCATAACGAGTCCTAAATGCAGTCTTGTGCACATCTTCATCCTTGACCTTCAACTGATGATAGCCTGACCTCAAGTCGATCTTAAAGAGGTAGCTTTCCCCTTGTAACTGATCGAACAGATCGTCGATCCTGGGCAAAGGATACCTATTCTTGATACTGACTTTATTAAGCTCACGGTAATCAATGCATAGACGCATCGATCCATCCTTCTTCTTGACAAACAAGATCGGCGCTCCCCAAGGAGACGAACTAGGTCTAATAAAACCTTTGGCTAGCAGATCATCTAACTGCATCCTTAACTCCTTCATCTCCGTAGGTGCTAACCTATAAGGTGCTCTCGCTACTGGTGCATCACCAGGGATGATGTCAATTCGGAATTCTACTTGCCTATCTGGTGGTAAGCCAGGTAGTTCTTCAGGGAAAACTTCAGGGTATTCCGAAATAACAGGGATGTCTTCAATCTTGGGCTTTGGCTCATCTATAGTAACTTGTGCCATATAAATGACACAACCCTTCTGCAGACACCTGGATGCCTTGAGCATGGACACTTGCTCAGGAAATCCATGCTGGGTATCCCCCTGAATGGTAAGTGACTCACCAGACGGAGTTTTGACTACCACTTGCTTTCTGTTGCACAAAATCTGGGCTTGGTTATGTGATAACCAATCCATGCCTATCACTATATCAAAACCGGCTAGCTTAAAGGGAAGTAAGGACAAAGGAAAAGAGTGATTCCTAATGGATATAACACATCCATCTAAAACAGTTGAGGTGATTTCTATGGTTCCATCAGCTAATTCCACCTCATACTTCACATTTAAGGCTTTTACAGGCAATTTTAACAACTCACAAAACTTATTATCTACAAAAGACTTATCTGCTCCAGAATCAAACAATACTCTAGCAAAAACATCATTTACGAGAAAAGTACCTGTGATCACGTTGTCATCCTGAACAGCTTCCTTAGCGTCCATCTTGAAGACCCTCGCATTGGTCTTTTTCCCCTCTTCGGTTTTCTTGGTGGTCTTTGGGCAATTGGACTTAATGTGCCCTTTTTCATTGCAACCGTAACATGTTGCATCTTTCAGCTTCTTACACTCCAAAGTCTTATGATCCATAGACTTGCAAATTCCACAGGGTCTCGAGTGAGAGTGGGATTTCGACTCAAGTCGACACCTCCCAAAATGGTTCTTCTTACAAGTTTTACATTTGGGCTTATCCCCCGATTGTTGCCCATCCTTCCTAGATCCCGACCCTTTCTTGTGGTCGTTATTTCCTCGGTGTTTCTTATCTGATCTTCGTGAGGTATCGTCCTCACGCTTCCTCTTACCTTCTTCTGAGTTCCTGAGAGCTCTCAACCTGACTACGTCCAAGGTAAGAGATAGAGATAGATCAGCTGCTGATCTGAAGGTTGCAGGCCTTGATGCCTTAACACTTGCTTTAATCTCTGGGGCTAAACCCCCGATGAAGCGAGCAATTCTCTTAGGTTCTGGGGTTACCAAGTACGGAACCAACCTAGATAGGGTATTGAAAGTGGTGAGGTATGCCTGGCAGTCTAAATTCTTCATCACTAACGATAAGAAATCTGACTCAATTCTCTCAACTTCGTGCTGCGGGCAATAATTATCCTTAATGAGAGCAACGAACTGATCCCATGACAAGTTGTAAAGTGGGATCTTTCCAGCAGCTTGTATGAGAGACTTCCACCATGCCAGTGCTTCTCCTTTAAACGATTGGGATACGTATTTTACTACGTCCCTTTCAGCACAACCGCTGATGTCTACAACCGTATCCATCTCGTCCAACCAAGTCATACAATCTATTGCTCCTTTCTCCCCGGTAAAGTCCCGGGGTTTACATGAGACGAAGTATTTGTATGTACAGGACTTACCACACGGTTCCTGTTTATGCTCGACCTTCCTTGACGGGACACTGTGTTGGTTCGAGGAGTGATGATCATCAACATCCTTCTTGGGCTCATCTTTCTTAGGTATATCTTTCTTAGAAGGCGGTTTGCTATGAGCCTCCGAGTGAACTTTTGGCTTGGAATGTGGTGCAGATCGTGTCCTACTTCGGGTCCCGCTTGATTCACTATATTGCCTCTCGATGGCTTTGTTAACAGCATTTTCCACTATTGCTTGTAACTCCACACCAGTTACAAGTATCTTAGTATTTTCAGGGTTTCCCTCAGGACGACTGTTTATTTCTTCAGACTTAGCCATGTAGTTTTAATTGCTACATAAAAATAAGGACAAGGTCTATTTAGAAGCCTAAACAGTATTATCGTTGTTGACGATTTATTAACCAGGGTTTTAAATAGCCATTTAGTTAATTTATTAAATATATGATTATTTAGGATCTTTATCATAATCTAAAACCATAAATTAGTAATAATAGCACATAGGCCTAGTCACGTAGACAAATTTCTAAATTATAAATTTAGATCTTATAGGATTAAAGTTTGAATAAATAAGACAAATCAATCCTTTTCTTGGCAGGGAGTCTATAAACTACGGCTGCCTTTGTTTTATATGACATTAATTATAACCCGTAGGTATTTTGTCACAATCAAATATATATAAAATATAAATTTGGGTAATTAATAAAAAGGGTGACATGTGTGATTTCGCGGATCACACTAGCCAAGAATGTTAACATATTTGCAGATGTTAACAGAGATTTGAATCTTTTTAAACAGGTTCTACCATATTGGCCAGGTCTTTAATATGACATTCAAGCTAGGTTTTACCCTTTTTAAGATTCTTATTATTTTATTTTATTAAAATGGTAAATCGAAATATGTTATTTTTCATTTATTCACATATTATATTCATGCATAATTTAAAAATGAAAAACTTAAATTAACCATTCCAAATAAAAATTAAACTAGTACGAGTTTGCCCTAAACGGGAGTTTTACACAAATAATACGCCCACGCAGGGGCCGAACAAACAAACAGACAAACCCACGGAGGGGTCAAATAAGAAGACATGCCCACGCAGGGGCAGAACAGAAAGAAAATATGCCCACGCAGGGGCAGAGTACAGAAATAAATGTCCTCGTAGGGACATGATTACAACTAAAATAAATAAACAAACAAAGGAATTAGTGATCCTTCTTGCTTTTTCCCTTGATCAAGTTCACCATCTTCTTGAACATACCCCGGTTATGCCTTCGTTCTTCTCGCAACTAATGCTGCACCTCTTGTCGCACCTCATTTATCCCTTGAAGGATTTCTTGAAATTGTGGCGGTGACATCACCGGTGTCCGCGGTGGTTGCTGATGATGCTGAGGTGGAGGAGGCGGTGGTTGCTGATAATGCGGAGGTTGAGGAGGCTGCGGTTGATGATACCCATATGGTGGGTATCCATAGGCCGAGTGTCCCGTAGCCCAGGGACCTTCCGGACGGAGAGTGTTGAAGCTCGAAGCTACCCAATAGGGATCCTCTGCAAATTTGTAATTTGTGTGAATCGGCTGCTCGAAGGGATTGTATGCTGCCGCACCAGTGTAAGTGGGAATTGGGTCTCCAAAACCCAATGGTGGTTGTGGCGCGACTGGCGCAGAGACTACCTCTGAGACGGGGTGTGAAGATTCTCCCATCTCTGGTTCTTCGTGGACAGGCGAGTACCGGCTGCCACTTGAGTGTGGAGGGGTGCTGATGCGTATTCCCCCTCGTGCGGATATTCGCAAGGTTGTTCTATTTCGCCTCGGGGGCGAGGGAGGCTGAAGCTGAGGTGGTGCTGCCGGCGGAGTGACCGCGACTAGTTGGGAATCCTCGGAAGGATTCTGCTGCTGCTGTGGCTGGTGTAGGGGAGAGCTATGGTGTGGCTATTGCAGGGGAGAGCTGTGGTAGCTAGGGGTGAACACCCCAGTCATACTGCCTGAATTTCTCCTCAAAGCTGTCGGGACCATGGTAAGGTGATCCCACAAACGGTGACCCATCAGAAATTTCTATGGGATGGTTCAGAGTTCCAGATGGTGGCATTGAAGGATCGGTATCCTCATCGATATCCATCGGGTTACCACCAGAAAAGTGGTCTTCGGGTCCAAGTGGGTTAAAACCCACTGGTTCTCCAAGGTAATCAGCAGGGTTGAACTAGCCCTGGAAGACGGGTGATAGGTGGTCAAAGGGTGAATTGTGTTCTTGAAGAGGTATGAAGGACTGGTGAGAGTTTTGGGGTTCATTTTGGGAATAAGGCCCAAAAGAGTGTGGGATTGATGGGGAGGTACTCAGTGATACTGAGCGCCTAGCAGGCTCAATAAAAGACCTCCAAAGATCTTGAGCATCTGAGTTATGGGGGTCCGAAGGTATTCGCCGGTGTGACGGTCCGGCCTCGTGGTCATTTGGGGCTACATGTGACCCTCTCCCTCTTCCTCTCATCCTTGGCGGCATTTTTGTCAACCTGTCAAAAACAAACAAGTGATACAACAAAAGAAATATATATAAGACAAAGTTAGAAATAAAACCAAAAATTTGGAAAATTCCTAAGTTCTTTCTCTAGACTCGAGAATCGAGGAATGTGCAATTGTGTAACTGAGAATAAACACAAAAGGCTAGTGTTTAATTCACTCTTTCTTGTTGTTGAAAAGGAATTTTACATTCTATTTTTTATATGTTTGCAGCCACCAGGAACAATATATGCTTTGAAGTTTCTGAGCTTCAACAACTAATGCATGAATGAACATGTATGTACTAATTTTTTTGTTCTCAGCTTTGCTAGAGGTGAAGTGGAATTTATAAGTGTAGTCCACATCCCAAATTATAATGTTTCACTATAAATTATTCAGAGAAATCGAATTGTGTGTTAAAAATATCAATATCTCATATTTATATCTATTTGATTAAAATATATTATCTTATAGACTTAAATTGTACACATCCTTTTGTTTCTTGTACTACAGGTAAGAATAAAGAGGCTTATTAGAATTTTTTTTAACATGATACAAGAACTTGCTGACAATGAGAATAGAGAGGTTAGTAAAGATTTTGTTTTCTTTATTTGTTAAGGTGTATGTCTAGAACTCTATGAAATAACTATGTGACTACAGGAGGTTCTGGGAGAAATTTGGCAAGGATACTACATAATTTAAGCATTCTCAAGCTGCCTAATAGTAGCTAAAATGTCCTTTACAAAATCACATTAGCTTATTTATCATATTTCTACGAGTTAGGCTCATAAGTGTCACACCCCTATTTTCCACGTATCACTGGTGGGCCCGGTGGGGAGTATAGTGACGTAGTTGGTATCATCATAGACAAACAACACAATATATAAATGCACAGCAGAAGCAAAAATAGATTCATTTCAACTTTAATAACGTGTAATATTAAATAACACAAATAGTTGAAAAGGATCCACAGGCGGATCAAAATAAAAGATGATATTGTTCAACAGCTTAAATGACATCCAAGCTTGCGAGACTTATTGTGGACGCTTAGAAGACAGCCAGCCTAGTACGAGTAGTACCTGCACTCAACCTTTTGGGAAAAATACGTCAGTTTACACTGGTAAATACAATTTAACTGACTAATTTTGAAAAGGTTGAAAATTGATTTGAATGCACGTGGCACAAAACATTTTTATAACTTGGGATAATTATATGAATATAATCTTGTAAGGGAATTACATGTTACTTATGCGTTCAGTAGCCCGATCCGTAGACCGGGTTAAAGATTAATAGACACACCACAATATTGAGTTATGCACTGAAAGGTGTACGCCTACACCCCGTGCTCAGGTCGTGGCCATCTCGTAAGATGATGCCAAGGATATCCGGGACATGGTCATTAACCCCCCAAAGGCTTTAAGCAAACAAAACACATTCAAAACATAGCATATCAATAAATTTAACCTCTATTCGATTAAAGAATTCAATGCCGGACCAAGCGGTATTTTATATACCGTACCCCAAGCCCGTATAGGGAAAATAAGTTAAAAGTATTTACCTTGGTAAGTATAAATCACAATTAGCAAGTGAAGGTAGCTTTTACTGGTTCTTCTTATTCTGGAACAAAGGTTTATAATAACCTATTAGATTTCTAACGGGTCTTTATTTAAGCCTAAGCTTAGACCGGCTAGTTTTAAGGACGATACGGTTCAAACGCACGATTAAGCGAAGACCGGATAGAATGTGATTTAGACCCGACAAGTTCGAATACTTGTATAATATGGGTATACTAAATACATTCTGGATTTTGAGACAAAAATGATAATGTTTGACCCGTTTCGGTCAATTTATGCAAACTAGTTACATAAACCGAACCGAACGCGAAAAGGGCGTCACGGGTAACCAAAAGAGTCATATGCAAGTTCCCTGAGTTAAAATGCCTTAAATATGTTATAATATCAGTAAGATATCTTCTATTATGCCCAAAACGGATTTAAACACAATTTATGCCTCATAAGGGCATTTTGGTCATTTAAAAGATTATAAAAGAGTTTAATTAGTAATCTGAGTTACAGGTCTGATTTATACAGTAAATACACTTAATTTAACATGCTATAACAGTAGGGTATGACCTATACGTGAAATTTATCACTTAAAACCAAACTATGCACCTTAGGGGTATTTTGGTAATTTCACTTAGGCTTAAAAGGTCAAAATTGGAAACCTGAGTTTATAAACTCTTACTTACTGTTATTATATAAAAATATACTAAAATTATCAGTAGGTATCAACCTTATATGTTTAATATGGTTATAGCACATACTATGTGTTAAAATGCTTAAAAAGGCGATTTGGAGCCATTTCCGGGTTTTTAATGGAAAGATGATATTTTTATAGTTCCAGAAGGCTCAAAATATTTTATTTATCAAATAGGATCAGTAGAAAAAGGTTTGGGATCAAAAGGATTTGTAAAACTCATTTTATGGCTAAAAAGGGTAAAACCGGCATTAACCGAATTAAACTTAGAGACCTATGTTATGCTCAGCCAAAAATTAAATAAAAATCTTTAAAAATCCCAAAATATTATATTACATCAGTGGGTAAAAGGTTTAGATATGCTATACGCTAATTACGCCATTTACTTAACATAAGGCTTTCAAATTACGCTAATGAGCATAACTCCTAATCTAGACCTCAAACTGATGTCAAATTTTAGGTGCAAGTTTATAAATCAGTAACTAAGGTTTCTACTCTTTTACTTTATCAAAAATCACGATTTATAGTCAAAAGGGCATAATAGTCAACATTTAAGCATTAATCGGAAACATGCATATGAAACGGATAACTAATGAACCAAGTTGTGTGACCTCAGGGGGTTACACTAATATGAAACCTGGTCCAATTAAGGCTCTAAGGCATTTCTAAACAATGCTTAAACGGGTCAGAACTGAAAGTCAAAGCATAAGTCAAACTATGCGACTTTCGGTTCCAAACCGAGCCTAAACTGAAAATTGTCGAGTTGAACATGTTGGGACATGTTCTTACATTAATTACCAAGTTATATTAATGACCAAACAGGTTGCAAGTATCCTACATTGCTAATTATGCTTTAATTTGAAAATATACATTCTGTTGACTTTTTAAAGTAAGCTTTGACTCGACAATTAACATAGTTAGAGTGGGAATCTGAAAGTACCCTTTTAAGGTTTTGTTACCCACATAAATACCTACTTAAAGATACTTTTAATTCGTGATTAGACTAAGCACATTTTAATTAATCACGAAGTCAAACCTTAATTACGACGGTTTGACTTTTAGTTAATTAACTAAGCTAAACTAGATTAGAAAGGGTTAAGGCTACTTACAAATGTCCTAATTATGATTAGGAACACTAGGATGATTGCTTGCTGATCAGGAGAGCTCCAGAACCTCACTTGTGAATGTTGCAAGTGCAAATGCCCAAATGTTGCAACTTCCATTTTCTTATATAGTGAACCCCATGAGCTAGGATCATGCCAACATAGTCTAGGAAGGTTACAAGATGTCCCCAGGTGTCCTATAATGCTAAAAACCATATATAGGAGCCCCTGGTTTCGAAAACTACCCTTATAAGTCGGTGCAACCGGTTATACAGGCAGCTGTCAACAAAATCGCCCAGATGCACTGCTTACGCACCGCAACGTTCTGAGTGTTGCGGTGCGCAAGCAGTCTTGCGCACCGTAGCGTCCTGGTTGTTGCGGTGCGCAAGCTATCGCCAGAGACCAAAATTTTGTTTTCATTCAAGCTATGACCATGCACCCTTTTCAACTCCGAATCTCATGCACTTTAGTCAGTATAGGGACCATGTTTCCAGCCATTGCATGTCATGGCATGTAATTACACTCTTTGGCACTATGTGGGAGATTTAAATTGACGGACAAACCAAGAAATTTGATGTTGAATCCATGTCTAGAGTTTATAACCATTTATTTATTTAGGATGACCAGATTTTAAGTATAATTCAGATGTGGATAAAATATATCCTGGTTAGGGATTTATTAATAGGTCGCTCAGAGGTATAAATTAACATGTCGACGTCTTTAAATCCTACCGTACATCTTTATCTGGATCCGTATTTACAACACGTTTGCATAACATGACACGTGTCCTTATTTTATTGGACATGAATTTCCGAGGTGTTACATCCTCACCCCCTTAAAAGAAATCTCGACCTCGAGATTTACTGGAATAAATGAGGGTATTTTTCCTTCGTGGTAGACTCCACCTCCCAAGTATATTCGGGACCTCTACAGGCATCCCATTTGACCTTAACAATAGGCACATGCTTCCTTCGAAGCTTCTTTACCTGTCGATCCTTAATCGACAATGGTTTTTCCTACAAATTTCAAACTCTCATCTATATGTACATCCGTATGCGGTATGACCAGCGAGTCATCCGCTTGACATCTCTTCAGATTGCAGATGTGAAAAACATTATGGATAGCACTGAGCTCTTCAGGTAAGTTTAACTTATAAGCAACTGACCCGACACGTTCGATAACCTCGAAAGGTCCTATGTACCTTGGGCTTAGCTTGCCATTCTTACCAAATCGCATCACTCCCTTCCAGGGTGATACTTTAAGCAATACTTTGTCACCTACTTCGAAGTGAAAAGATTTACGCTTTTGATCCGCATAGCTTTTCTGCCTATCCCTGGCAGCTTTCAAACGATCACGAATCTGGACAATCTTGTCCGTCGTTTCAAAGACCAAATCTGGTCCTGACAATTGAACGTCTCTGATGTGTGTAAAATGCAACATATAAATTACATCAAATGAGGCATAAAACTAACCCTTTTTAAGTACTAATATTGGAAAAAGAGTGTTTTTGTCTTCCTTTTGTATTTTCAGGATTAAATGAGCTCAAAAACACAAAAGAAGCAAAAAGACAGCTAAATCCAACATAAATACAAGGAAAGGAACATAAGTGGACTGCCCGACCCCTCAACGGCATCTTCCCAAGCAAAATAGAGAAGGCAGAAGACTGAACACGCCCCGTGCTCAGCCAGCACGGGGGCGTGCCCAAGAAGCAGCAGAAAAGACAAATCTATAGAAGCTTCTATTGCCCACCACAGGGCCGTGCCCAGTGAACACGGGGGCGTGTCGAAAGTACAGCAGGCGCATTAATTGTAATTGCGAATTACAATTAATGAGGAGAGAGAGTGTCAGACAGGCACGGGGCCGTGCCCAGCGGACACGGGGCCGTGCCAAGCTCTCTGTTCAGCCTATAAATAGGAGTGCTTGGATTCATTTCAACTCATCCCTTGGCACACCACCTCTCTCACACTTCATCCACCACCCACCACCATCACAACACCATCATCCACCACCATCATCCATTGTCCATCGTAGAGTGTGTGAGTCGTCTCGGGATCCAAGATTGATCGTAAGAGTTCTTGACAATCAAGGCCATGTTTGCCTAAGTCTCTTACATCACTTAGTGAAGACAAAGTGTCTAGTATAATACTTTTTATTTCTAATCTTTTGCACTTTTTATTTGGTTTTGTATTAATGACTTTAATAACTAGTTACTTATGTTGAAGGTGATCTTTCCTTATCGTTTGTCCGTGGTGTCTTGGCATTATTTTACTGTCTATATAAAATAAAGGAGTTTCACCATTCATATCTCCACGGTCTATATGGAGGTATGTTGGCTACCTGGTCGGGGGTTAAGGGAATGGTTTGGTAAAGGTCTTGCCATTGTTCAGCGTTTAGAGGTCCTGCAATGGACCTGGGTCAAATTTAGTAGGACCTCCTTCAATGCTTCACGGTATTGGATGGCGGGGGTCCAAACTCTTTGATCCCATCATAAGTTAACTACTATTAATACTATAACCCGGCTATTTAGGACTGTATCCCAGCTGACTAAGACTACTTAGCCGAGGGTAACGTCGCCGCCAAAAGCGGGGCCTACCACAATACTGCATTAATAACTTAATTCATTATCTTCCAATAATCCACCCTTTTAGGATTGTATCCTTGCTGACTCAAACTACTGGGGTGAGGGTAACGTCACCTTCAAAAGAGGGGCCTACTACAATAACTAAGATAATCTCTTAATTATGTGCAAAAGTGCGGAAATAATCAAAGGTTATACTAGATACGAGTCGGAACCAAGTGATTCATCTTGTCTATCTGTTTTTATTTTATTTTTATTTTCAGCATTTTAGTTAGTTTTTATTTTTCTTAGTTTAAAACATTTTTCTAAACTTTTTATTTTGATTAGACGTTGAGGATAAACCGGTACTAAAAGCTCTTGTGTCCTTGGACGACCTCGGTATCTTACCAACACTGTACTACGCTCAACGATGGGTGCACTTGCCCATATGTGTGTTTAGTGTTAGTGAAATATCGTGTTTTATAAATTTAAAACTTGGCAAAAAATAAGTGTTAAAAAGGGCTTCAAATATACACCTAATATATAACACTTCGCACGCATCAAGTTTTTGGCGCCGTTGCCGGGGACACAAGGATTTTAAGAAAGTTAGGAATCAACGGCCTAATCATTTTTTATTTTTCTTTTTAATTTTTTTTAGGATTTTCTTAGTTTTTTAGCTTCTGTAGAGCTCAGCACGGGTCGTGCCCGCTGAACACGCCCCCGTGCTAAATCATTGGAACTGGCAATCCTGTTTTACGTCAGACAGTAAGCTGAACACGGGGCCGTGCTCACCCAACACGCCCCCGTGCCCAAGATTCACTTACTGAAAACAGAACCGTTAGATCCCGGCGGTAGGTGGCAAACATGAAGAAGTAAAATGCTACTTTCTAAATTATAGGCCCCACTACATGGACCCACCGACTTCTTATAACCTTAAGAGGGGCGAAAGTAAAAATAAGCACTATTTCTCCCTCGAATGCGCCCAGCCAGATATTCTAGGGGAGATGCTCCTTGATGAGTTATTTCAACTAGAAAAGCTAATTCTGAATTGGTTAAAAGAGCTTAGGAAGGATTTTATTGATCCACCCAAAGACGATGACCATGACGAAATGCTGGAACCGCATTCCGACAACCTCTTTGCTCCCGAAAATACCTTCGTACCTAGCAAAGACTTGGACGATAGTCGTCCCTGTGTCGATTGTGCCGTGAAGGACTCTCCATCGACTTCGTTCGGTGCATACATAGACCTGAGCGATTCGGCATACACCTTCTTTAACGAGAGCCCGGAAAAGGGTTGGACTTGTCCACCTAGAATGAAAATAGGAATTACCCTCACCGACAACCTCTTGCGTTCTCGCCTTAGTCTAGGACAATTAAGGTATATTAGGCACTTTGGGGTTGTTCCAACCAGTAAGGAACCACCCGATATCGACGAGATCCTTAGAAGTAACAAAACTCCATGAGACAGCCTCCCGACACGGGGCCGTGCCCAGGTCAACACGCCCCCGTGCTCATCAAAAAGATTCTCTGCTGATTTTGTCAGAATACGGACAAAATGTGTCAGGATTTCCTCTGCACACGGGGCCGTGTCCAGTGCGCTGTCGTTTTCTTTAAATGCAGCCTGAATCCTGCTCATTTTTTACCACTTCAATTGACAGAGATTCCTGGGATCTTCACTCATACCATCCTAGGTAAGTGCTAAAAGAAGGTTCCAAACGACCCTCTTATCCCTTCCACTTTTATTCATTTCCTCTTCTTTTAAAATTTTTTTTTCAAAATTTCCTCCATGGACGCTTGGAAATCCCATGATTCCAACCCTCTATGTGAAGTTTGTAAGATTATTTGCTAAGGATTTTTGCTTAAAGTTAGTTGTATAACTTTATTTTAAATTATCTAAGCCTAAAAACCAGATAGAAGTCATGAGAATAATTTAAAACTCCAAGACTCCTTAGCCTAAAATCCTGCAGACAGATGGACACGGGGCCGTGCTCATCGAGCACGGGGCCGTGTCCGAGGCTCTGTTTTGTAAAAATTTAGCTTTCTTCGGTTTCCTTCACAGAAAATGGCAAGCAGAACAAGCGGATCATCTTCAAGAAGTAACCGACAAGGGAGGAGATCTTCAACAACAGAAGACTCTCTTGTAAACTATGTTTACGCTCTAAGGGAGGCTATTGATGAAATGACGGGAGTGGAGGAAGCATTGGTCGACCGTATCAACCATCTTACAGTGGGGCTGGAAGGCTGTCTCCATGAAGTAAACCTCTTGCACCAGAGGTTGAACCTTCTCGCCTCCCCGCCTTTGGTACCTATAATAACCCAAAGGGCGTGGAACGTGGTACCCGAAGTTATCATTCCAGCCGAATGGTACGCCATGCACCAAGAGCCTCCGCGAAGAGTGGTGCAAGGAGTCCCGGTGAATGTTCCCCCTCAACCACCAGCTGCGGAGGAAAATGAAGCCGCATTCTTCCTTCCTAGGGAGATCGAAGAATGGCTTTAAACAACGTTTAGGGAAGAATTCCTTCGGCTAAAAGTCCTACTATATCGGGAAACTATTCTCGAAATTTTCTTAAAATAGTAGAACTCCTTATGATAACCTCGTGTACCTGCTGACCTATTTAGTTAAGTTTTAATTTTATCTTAATTTAGGACTATGTAAGGTCTCTCTATGATTGCAATGAAATGATGGTTCTTAAAGTTTGGATGGTTTTTAATGAATAAAACACACTCATGGTGGTAAAGGATGAAAAGGGGAACGAGAAAAATGACCTCATGCACAAGAACAAGGCAACCCGACAACTCTCTCCAGTTCAGAAGGTTTAACACGGGCCGTGCCCAACCAACACGGCCCCGTGCTGAACCACCTGCAGAAAAACGCCCAGTTCAGGTACCTGGACACGGGCCGTGTTCACCCGACACGTCCCCGTGTCCAGACTTCTGTTTCTCTTGTTTTAATTTTGTTACTGGCACTTGAACACGGGGCCGTGCCTGGACAACACGGGGCCGTGTTCAGCGCCCAGTAACACAAAATTTTTGCTTTTTAACACCATTTTACACATCTAATCAACCTAAAAATTTATTTTTGGGACACATTGAGGACAATGTGTAATTTAAGTGTGGGGGGATGCTAAAACCTTGAATTTTGCAAGTCCTAAATACAAGCCTTACACAAAACTCTATTGGAACCGCTAATCACCCCAAATTTTTTTTTTCAAAAATTTCATTTTTCTTACTTGTCTAGGTTTAACTCGGGAAATTCAAGTTCTCAAAAAGGTTATATTTTTACAAATTTACAACCGATAGCGTAGTGATAAAAAGAACCAACATAAGAAAATTATGAAAAGGCATGACAAACTTAGTTAAAATTTGATTATATATACTTGATCACATAAAAACCCATTCCCACAAAAGTGAGTTTTGAGCCTTTATTGAGCATACAATTACATATTATTAAACTAAATGCTCATTTTTCGTTTCTTGTGTGAATAGCCACTTGGTTCTTACAACTCTAGAACTTGCCATGACGATACATTCCCAGTCCTTATCAACTTAAACCCGAGTAAGTAAATGATGGAGGCATTAGGACTAACCCTTTTTATTTCTACACCATTATTTTTCTTTTTTTTTTTACCACCTACCCAAAAATCCCCCTAGTTAACCCCTTTGAGCCTAAACCTTTTCATTTCATCACCCAAACCAAAAACCCTTTTACCCACCAAAACCTTTTATTTTTAACCCTTTGTTTTAGTAACAAGTTCGGTTTTTCGTAAGATCAAAAAAAAAAAAAAAAAAAGTGTTGATGATGAAGCAAAAAGAAAATAAACAAACAAGTTCATCAAAAATAACTTTGTTTGAATAAAAGCTTCATCAAAATAAAAAAGTTACAAAAATAGAAAGTCTTACGAAAACCGACACTTGTTACGCTTTTCGCCCTTTTTCTACTAACCACTAACCACTATCCCAACCACCTACCTTTAACCCAAGCCTAACCCTTATCCCACAAAGTCCTCTTGATATTTACAAAGGTATAAAAGTTAAAAAGGAGGAGGATTGATTGCTTGGCAAGCTTATGGTAGGAATAAGTTCCATGCCGCTCTCGAGTGATTCACTAAAAATACACCTTCGGCCGAGTGTGAGTGATTTCTCCCGTGAGGTATGTGAACTCGTATATAAATGGAATTTTAAAAAGGCATGTTATGCCCAAATAAGTAATTTCTCCTATGAAACGTTCTAAATAAACCATTACGAATAGGATTGTAAATAAATAAAAATAAAACCCAAAAAAAGATCTTGGACATCCCGACACTCTACGACAAGCCCGAAACCTTCTCTTCTACCCATTCCATTTGGGAGTGTAAGCCACATATTAAAGAGTTTTGCTTGAGGACAAGCAAAAGTTCAAGTGTGGGGGTATTTGATGTGTGTAAAATGCAACATATAAATTACATCAAATGAGGCATAAAACTAACCCTTTTTAAGTACTAATATTGGAAAAAGAGTGTTTTTGTCTTCATTTTGTATTTTCAGGATTAAATGAGCTCAAAAACACAAAAGAAACAAAAAGACAGCTAAATCCAACATAAATACAAGGAAAGGAACATAAGTGGACTGCCCGACCCCTCAACGGCATCTTCCCAAGCAAAATAGAGAACGCAAAAGACTGAACACGCCCCGTGCTCAGCCAGCACGGGGGCGTGCCCAAGAAGCAGCATAAAAGACAAATCTATAGAAGCTTCTATTGCCCACCATGGGGCCGTGCCCAGTGAACACGGGGGCGTGTCGAAAGTACAGCAAGCGCATTAATTGTAATTGCGAATTACAATTAATGAGGAGGGAGAGTGTCAGACAGGCACGGGGCCGTGCCCAGCGGACACGCGGCCGTGCCCAGCTCTCTGTTCAGCCTATAAATAGGAGTGCTTGGATTCATTTCAACTCATCCCTTTGCACACCACCTCTCTCACACTTCATCCACCACCACCCACCACCATCACAACACCATCATCCACCACCATCATCCATTGTCCATCGTAGAGTGTGTGAGTCATCTCGGGATCCAAGATTGATCGTAAGAGTTCTTGACAATCAAGGCCATGTTTGCCTAAGTCTCTTACATCACTTGGTGAAGACAAAGTGTCTAGTATAATACTTTTTATTTCTAATCTTTTGCACTTTTTATTTGGTTTTGTATTAATGACTTTAATAACTAGTTACTTATGTTGAAGGTGATCTTTCCTTATCGTTTGTCCGTGGTGTCTTGGCATTATTTTACTGTCTATATAAAATAAAGGATTTTCACCATTCATATCTCCACGGTCTATATGGAGGTATGTTGGCTACCTGGTCGGGGGTTAAGGGAATGGTTTGGTAAAGGTCTTGCCATTGTTCAGCGTTTAGAGGTCCTGCAATGGACCTGGGTCAAATTTAGTAGGACCTCCTTCAATGCTTCACGGTATTGGATGGCGGGGGTCCAAACTCTTTGATCCCCTCATAAGTTAACTACTATTAATACTATAACCCGGCTATTTAGGACTGTATCCCTGCTGACTCAGACTACTTAGCCGAGGGTAACGTCGCCGCCAAAAGCGGGGCCTACCACAATACTGCATTAATAACTTAATTCATTATCTTCCAATAATCCACCCTTTTAGGATTGTATCCTTGCTGACTTAAACTACTGGGGAGAGGGTAACGTCACCTTCAAAAGAGGGGCCTACTACAATAACTAAGATAATCTCTTAATTATGTGCAAAAGTGCGGAAATAATCAAAGGTTATACTAGATACGAGTCGGAACCAAGTGATTCATCTTGTCTATCTGTTTTTATTTTATTTTTATTTTCAGCATTTTAGTTAGTTTTTATTTTTCTTAGTTTAAAACATTTTTCTGAACTTTTTATTTTGATTAGACGTTGAGGATAAACCGGTACTAAAAGCTCTTGTGTCCTTGGACGACCTCGGTATCTTACCAACATTATACTACGCTCAACGATGGGTGCACTTGCCCATATGTGTGTTTAGTGTTAGTGAAATATCGTGTTTTATAAATTTAAAACTTGGCTAAAAATAAGTGTTAAAAAGGGCTTCAAATATACACCTAATATATATAACACTTCGCACGCATCAGTCTCCTACTTCCGCCCAACAAATAGGTGTTCTGCATTTTCTACCATATAATGCCTCAAAGGGCACAGCCTTAATACTAGTATGGTAGCTATTGTTATAGGAGAACTCGACCAATGGCAGATGCTTATCCCAACTGCCACCTAAATTAATCACACATGCACGAAGCATGTCTTCCAATGTTTGGATGGTACGCTCACTCTGTCCGTCTGTCTGTGGATGGTAAGCCGTACTAAAATTCAAGCGTGTGCCCAAAGACTGTTGGAAACTTTTCCAAAAATGAGAGGTGTATCTCGTATCTCTATCCGAGATAATTGACAATGGCACGCCATGCAACGCTACAATTTTATCTACGTACAATTGAGGGTGGTGGCGGCCACCTCAGTCAGATCCAAGTGTTTTATGGGTATCAACTCAATACACATATCAAACCCATACCCTGTAACACTAAAGTTGGTAGTTTGATGATAATTGTTTGGTTTTCTTGGTGATTTTTATGTATAACATAATAAATAGAAGTAGCCGTTTTATATAACTTTCTAAAGATGAATTATTGACGTTGTGATGCAGAGAGGAGATAAATCGCAGGGGAACAGGGAGGGTTAAAGGCCATATTGAAGAGAGGAACTTTTTGAGTAGGTGGTCATCGAAGTGTTTTTTGAAAGTAATGACTAAATGGTATGGTTTTCCCCCCCAAGTTTTGGAGTTAAAATGGTTGTGAATGAAGGTGGTGTTGTTTGGTATACTCCGTTTCTGACTGATTATAGACTTGGTCATAGATAAGAAAACGTGTGATAGTTTTATGTATTTGAATTTTGAAGGGTATCAGCTTTTGAAATACGTAACCTTTTCTTAGATTAGTATTGGCATACCTGTATATTTTGCTTAAAGGAAAAAAAATGTGGTTTTTTATTTGGATTTTTCTATTTTATTTCAGCTGTTTAGTTTCGGGATCAAAAAGAACCATTAGAGACATGGTAACAGGTCCGTACATCTTTTACTGAATACACAAACATGATTGGGCTTTGAAATCGGTAACATCAACAAGCACGATACCTTGCCCAGGTGTTGAATTTATAAAGAAGACCATGAATGAAGAGGAGCTCAGTTGTTCGGATCATCCAACACCCCTCCGTCATCAGTCGTGACCTGTTTCCACCAATCATCATCCTTCCATGTTGTTTATTTTCAATTTTTATTTTAGCCGTTTTTTTGTGGTTTTTCAGTAATGATTCCATGTTACGTCAGCGGGTCGGTTACCTTCAAATAAATCTACTTTTGTTAAGTGTTATGAATGAAAGATGTGGTGGTTAATTTGTTTATGAAATTAGCTTGGCTATTTTCTGTTTAGATCAATCAACCAGTTGTCTCTGCTATATCGATTATGGTAATTTGAGAAGGTGGTCTTAGACATCGAGTTTTAGAGTTGGTGGTGAGTTTGTATCTATCAAATAATACTGCAGCCCTATTTTGTAGACTGGTGAATTCTGTAACCCAACTAATCATAGAAAACTATCCGTTGAGGCAATCTTTGAATCCTCAAGTTGAAAGCCAGGTTTACAATACAGTGCTAACATGTAGTCAAATTGTAAGGTAACAAGTTAGATTGAAAGGGCGACATTTGCATCTTGCCCTTTGTAAAAGGTGAAACGACATGTTATATTTCACGACTTAGATAATTGACCGAATGATATATATTAAATTTACTACAAATATCCGAAGGATACATTAAATTTACTCATTAGTTATGATATCATTCGACTTTATTAGTTATGATATCATCCAACTTTTAGCGGGTGTCGGTACTCACCGATACCGTAATAAACCAAATCAATTTCAACCGAAACACCGCCGCAACGCGCGGGAGGGATATCACTAGTTGGAAATCAAAAGGAAAAGGAATTATTTGGGTGATTTGATTTCTAGAACCACAAAGACTTGTTTGTTTTAGTTTTTTTTCGTAAGTTTTAAATTTTGGTATGATTTGTTTGTTATTAGTATTGATTGAAGTAGCCATCATGTCCGGCTAGACTTTTATATATTCGACATCAGAGTTTGTTATCTTTGATTTGGTTCATAAACTTATGTGAAACGGTTATGTTAGATTCAATTATTTTAGTGGTTTTTATACGATTCTTGCTTTTATACGGATTTAATCCGAAAAATATTAGATTGTTAATAAAACTGATCAACTTATTAATTTTTCTAATAAAGTTCAATCAATTTTTAGAACTCTAATAAAGTTTTAATTTTTGATACAAGGAACAAATAATGTTTTGAGTTTGTCTATGAACCCAAAATTATTATCGAATCATACAATATAATTAGACGCTCCGAACGGTGTGAGTGTTTGATTGTAATTGATACTTCTATCCCGCAACCCGCACACTAAAATCCGAACAGCGTGAGTTTAGAGTAGCGGGTTGGCTCTAATCAACGAACGGCGTTTGGTTAGACATTATATAGAGTGGATGTCCGAACTGCGTGACGTCTAGTGTCGATACAAACTATTATTTAAAAAGGATCATTGCACCGTGACCATTAATGATCGTAAGTCAAACCGAATCAAGAAATTGCCCTGGTGTTGAAATTAGTTTTTAACATCTGAATTTTTCAACCACTTTAATTAGCTTTTCTTTTTAATCTAAAAATTAAAATTGTTTTTTTTTACATTCTAGTTTAAACTTAAAACCCCCTTTTCAAAACAACCGTATATGTGCTTAAAACGTTTTGGCATAATTCGTTAATCTGTATACCTGTGGACAAGAACTCTACTTCCACTCATACTAGTAGTTTTCTTATTATTTTATTTGCTGGATTCGACACCCAACAATAACATAGTAGGTCTAATTGCAACCCTATAAAATTTCCCTTAAAATTTAGTCGGAAGTCTCCTATCGTACGATACCCCAGTGGCAACTCTCCACCTACACCATCCAACCTGGATGCGGTGGGCAACGTCACTATCTATCTCCCCGTTCATCTGAACAAACGATTCTAGAGACTAATATAAGAATAATATACTAGCTACAATAAAGATTAATATAAGAATTTAAGAGACAGAAAAGATTTGATTATATAAGTAACCATACCTTTCGCCATTTTAGATACCACTGCGTATATGAAAGAAAGCTTTTCACCATAGTAAAATATCGAATCCTAAGTAATGTTCCCTCTCCTCGTCATCAAGGTATTTTGTTACATCCGACTTAGTATTAAATGAATCTAACGACAAACTTGGTTTTTAAGTCTGAAAAAAATAACACTATAAAGTCATAAACGGATAAACCCGTGATGGGCATAGGTTTTCAAGGCATGTTATAAACTTATAATCATGTTTTGTGTGACGGGCATCCCACAAGTAAATTTTACACCATAAAGTCATAAAAAGATAAACCCATGAAACAGAAGAGTAATGTTAGGCTATATGTAATGGACACCCTCAAGAAGTGCCACATAGGCAGATTTGCCCTCACGCCTCCTCACTCCCTACTGGTGCGATGTTTTAGGCCTTTCACGCCCAGAAAGAGTTGCCACGTTGGAAGGATCACGTCCATGGGCGTTAACCGTTACACATAACCTTAACGAGTACCAAACATATATATATATATGATAATAACAGTAATGATCATGATCTTATAATTGGATTTTTTTTTTCAATAGAAAATGTACTATTGATAATTTTAATTAATCGTGTTATGAATTTACATCGGGATAGATGACAAACGGGCAAAAGCTGCGCCGCTACAAATATCCAAGTAAAACCAAAACTTGAAATTACCAAAACTTGTTTCATATCCAACCGACTTCCATTCCTAATTTCAAGTAAAACCATCACGATGCATGGATGCCTTTGCTAGCAGGATATCGAAGAGCAGGACGAACGGGTTATATATAGATGGGGTATGGTGCACCGAACCCCCTCAGATCAAGGATGAAGTCCGAAAATTCTTCGAAAGCAAATTCGCGGAGCCATACGATAATAGACCAAATTTCACTTGCCACCACATTAAGAAGCTCTCAGACTCGCAGGGTATGACTCTAATCTCCCCTTTTTCTTTCAATGACGTAAAAAAATGCAATTTGGGATTGCGGTGGTGACAAAGCACCCGGACCGGATGGCTTCAATTTCACATTCATTAAACACTATTGGGATCTATTAGGGGACGACTTCCACAAAATCTTAGTTAGATTTCATGATACGGGCAAATTATCTAACGGTTGTAGCTCCTCATTTATTACTCTAATCCCAAAGATGAATGACCCAGAAAAGCT
Organism: Helianthus tuberosus; assembly: GCA_030545235.1. Classification (NCBI taxonomy): domain Eukaryota; kingdom Viridiplantae; phylum Streptophyta; class Magnoliopsida; order Asterales; family Asteraceae; genus Helianthus; species Helianthus tuberosus. The sequence continues at coordinate 182,145,953 of CM060433.1, forward strand.
AAACGAGTATAGGCCGATCAACCTCATTGGTTGCATTAGCAAGGTTATCTCGAAAGTTCTAGCAAACCGTCTCAAAACGGTTATCGGGTCGGTAATATTGGAAGAACAATCGGCTTACTTATTGGATAGAAACATATTGGATGGGTCACTTATTACAAATGAAATCATCTCTTGGATAAAACGTGCAAAGGCTAAGGCCTTCCTATTCAAGATCGACTCCGAAAAGGCATTTGATACGATTAGTTGGAGCTTCATCTTGTCGGTATTCAGACAAATGAATTTTCCTGAACTATGGATCCTTTGGATTCGAGGTATTCTTACGTCCTCTCGATCCTCGGTACTCGTTAATGGCTCCCCGACTGAGGAGTTCCAATGCTTCAGAGGAGTTAGACAAGGCGACCCACTTTCACACTTTATTTTCATTCTTGCAATAGAAGCCCTCTCAAGTTTCATGACTAGTGCAATAATGGCGGGTAGTATTAAAGGGATATCTCCCCCGAACAACGGTCCTGTGGTATCACATCTCGTATTCGCGGATGATGTTATGCTCTTGGGTACCTGGGAGGAAGAAAATATTGTTAACATCAGGAGACTCATGAGATGTTTTTTCCTGGTCTCCGGACTGAAAATTAATCTCTCAAAGTCATGTCTATATGGTGTGGGGATCAACTCGGCTGATTGTAATCACATGGCTCTTCGACTTGGGTGCACATCCGGTTCTATTCCATTTATGTATCTTGGTCTCAAGGTGGGTGGAAATATGAACAAATACGCTAATTGGGCATCGGTTATTGAAACATTCGAAGCAAGACTCTCACTATGGAAGGCCAACACCTTATCGATTGGTGGGAGATTAACGCTCATAAAATCTGTCCTTGACTCATTACCGATGTATTACTTCTCTCTCTACCAAGCACCTCGGAATGTGATTAACAAATTGGAAAAAATAAGAAGGAATTTCTTATGGGGGGATACGGAAGCAAGAAATAGGATGCATTGGGTCCGTTGGGATCGTATAACACTACCGATAAAAAGAGGGGGGCTTGGTTTGGATACTCTATATAATATGAATTGTGGTCTATTATTAAAATGGGCGTGGAGATACAAAACGAAACCCAACAGGCTTTGGAGATTGATTGTCAAAAGTATCCACTTTAATCCGAAGCTTGGAAATTTCCTCCCATCAAAAAAAGGATTATCGGGCGTGTGGAACAATATTATCAAGAAAGAAGCCAGCCTTCGGGATAACGATATTCACCTCAACAAGCTGTTTAAGTGCAAAGTGGGGAGCGGATCAGATGTCCAATTCTGGACTGATGCCTGGGCGTCGGATATACCCTTAAAAACAAAATTTTCAGGTCTCTATTTGCTGGAAAAATTCAAAGGATGCAGTGTTCGGGATCGGCTTCAGCGTGCGCATACAAACAATGGAAACAGAGTCAGCTGGTGCTGGCTTCGAGACCCGTTTTCGTTGCAGGAGTGTGCGGAACTGTCTGAACTCACAAATATCATATTACAGGTTCCTTTATCGTCGTCCAGGGATGCATGGTCTTGGACTTCAGACCCAACAGTGGTGCCTTCTCGGTGAAATCAGTCAAAAATCCTCTCTCTCGGTCCTCTCAATAGCCCGTGAACAGCAGTTTCGTTTGGAACAAATGGGTACCACGCAAAGTTAACATATTTGGGTGGCGTTTGGCTCTCGACAGACTTCCTACCAGGGTGGCACTTGCTCGTCGAAACATCAACATGGCTTCCGTTAGCTGTCCGTTCTGTCGCGACAAAGATGAATCCAGTTTTCACCTCTTTGCTGAATGCTACGTTAGCTCTGTCGAATGGGAGATGATATCCAGCTGGCTAAACATCCCTCCTATCTATGCTTTTACTATGGATGACCTACTTTGTGTCCGTCAGAACCTCGCGGGATCAACTACACTGAAGAAAATGGTTCAAGCAATCGTCTTAATAGCATGCTGGAGCATTTGGAAACAAGGAAACGACACCATTTTTTCCGGAACTCGAGTAGATATCTCCAAAATCTTGGCTGAAATCAAATCCGCAAGCTTCCTTAACGAAACGACACCATTTTTTCCGGAACTCGAGTAGATATCTCCAAAATCTTGGCTGAAATCAAATCCGCATGCTTCCTTTGGATAAAAAATAGAGCAAAAATGTACTCCTTAGATTTTTCAGATTGGTGTAGCTTCAATGTCTGGTAATTTTCTGTAATTTTCTTTGGTCTAGCTGCTTGCTAGTCTGCTTTTAATAAAATTGGCCGTTCAAAAAAAAAAAGATGATTGAAAGCTATAGAATACAATAACAAAAAAAATTACATTACCTTCACCTTGAAAAATGCTAGGAAAGGAACATTGAATGTTAGAAACTAGGAGTTATTAAAATCATAAATTTTTAGAAGTGTAGTCGAATATTAAAGTCATAAATTTTTAGAAGTGTAGTCGAATATTTCTATAATATTGAATATGTTGAAATTGTTAGATGCTTCTATAATATTGGTTATGTTGAAATAGTTAGATGCTAGAAGTGTAATCAAATATTTTATTTTTATAATCGGGTTTAATGTGAATTAAAAATCGGGTTTTGCTTAATGAACATCCCAATGAGTGATTTATAACACCTTAAATGAGTATACCCGTGAACCAACGGCTAAAGTGTAACAAGTACCGATGGATATGATACTAATATAGGACATTTTTTTGAACGGCAAGTAACGACGTGTCAACCAACGTGACAACGGGCGTTGTGGTCAAGGTCGACTACTCGACCTCCGCCAACCTCTTGGCTCTCCCAGACGCGCGGAAACCCGACCTCCACCCGCCCGAAGGCACGACAGTGGAATAATCGGTAAAACCTCGCCTCCCATCCAAGACGAACCGGCGCCACACGTATTCGCCCTTCACCTGGATGCCCCAGAAAATAATGGGGGAGAGTTGGAATCGAAACTGTGTCACAAGCAACACCAAGTATTTCCCCAAGCACTCCACCACTACTCATTGGCACCGGTACAGGACATTATATTATATTATATGTACTAACAAATTTGAAGAGGTTGTACAGTGAATTACAAGGGTTTTAACATGTTGTACAATAGGGTATGCACTCTTGCTTGCAAGCTTACATGTGTTTTTAGGAATATTTGTCAAACCTTCACCATTTCCATTTGTGTTTGGGTGGTGCTACACCCGCCCAATAGTTTTGGTGTTTCCTTTTTGCCACAAGTTTTAGTGTTGAAGTTACATTTTTAATAGAGTAAATTACGTTTTTGGCCCCTGTAGTTATATCGTTTTTACTATATTAGCCCAAAATTAGAATTTTTAACATATCTGCCCCCATGATCTCTATAACTAACCATTTTGGCCCCTAAGTCTAGAGATCATGGGGGCCAAAATAGTTAGTTATAGAGACTATGGAGGCTAAAATAGTTAGACTTAGGGGCCAAAATGGTTAGTTATAGAGACCATGGGGGCAGATATGTTAAAAATTCTTATTTTGGGCTAATATAGTAAAAGTGATATAACCACAGGGGCCAAAAATGTAATTTACTCTTTTTAATATTATTTTTATAGAACTTTATTGTGTTTTGAAAACGTTAACTTTTCCTACGGTTTAGCATGTCACAACGATACCGTCCAATATAAATTAATTTTCTTTACGATTTGGATCATTGCAAAAGACACGTCAATATATTCTTTGGCATATTTTTTTTCGATTGCTAAACCGAGTACTGATACCGTCCCAAACCGATGTGATACCGGTAGAAACCCCGCCGCATAGCGCGGGTAACTTTACTAGCTAATATAATTGGAAATGAGTCTAGCATAGGGGTGATTTTGGGCATGTGTGCCACTGCACAAGTCCCAAATTTCCAAGGAGCCGAATTTTTTTTAACGTTCGTATGTAATTGATTAGTTTGGAGCCCAAAAGAAAACCCAAATCCGCTTACTGTTGGTGGGGATTGTGAATTTTGATGTTCGTGTAATTGTATTATTTTATATTTGTATTTATTGCAAGTTTGTAACTAGTGATTTTGAAAGTTGACACTTGAACTAATGTTTGAATTTTAAAACTTTGAAGTGCGTTTGTTTAATTGTTTGAATGTTAGTTGTTTTTATGTTGGGGAATAGTCAGTTTGAGGACCCGACAGTGGAGAAGGTTGATCGTACGGGGTCGGTGTCTGCGCCAGAGATGGTGGTTAAGGAGACTTCCAACACGATTGAGGTGGGGGGTGAAGTTGGAGTCGATCTGAGGCAACACCAGGAGTTAATTTCAGAGATTATCTTGGAAGAAGGAATTCAAGGTAAGAATATATGAATTTTCTTTCTATTAACATCAGAGGTATTGAAGGCGGGTTGGATTAAAAGCTTGAGACAGGAAAATAAAGTGAGCTTCGTTGCTATTCAGGAAACTCAGGTCGACGAGGTTAGTTTGAATGTTGCGTCTAGATTTTGGGGCGGACCCAATTTTACGATGGATAGTGTTGGGGTTACGGGTAGATCAGGGGGTTTATTGTGCTTGTGGGACCCTCTCGTTTTCTTGTATGTAGTCTGTGTCGAGAAATAAGAATTTTATGGTGGTTTCAGGTAGGGTGGTTGGTAGTAATCAGGTGGTTAATGTTGTGAATGTGTATGCCCCGCATAAAGTTACTGATAAAAAGACGGTTTGGAGCTGTTTGGTTGATCTGATTAATATGGGGAATGGGCAGTGGATTCTTATGGGAGATTTTAATGCGGTTAGGTACCCTGAGGAAAGGAAGAACTCGGTCTTTATTAGAGTATGTGCTAAAGACTTTAATGATTTCATTGATGCGGCTGGGTTGGTGGAATACAGTTTGAGGGGGCGTAAGTTCACTTTTCTTGCTCCTAACTCCAACAAGCTGTCACACCCCAACCGATGGCGGAATCATCGGGGCGCGGCACTAGGCGAATCAGATTTGCTCAAGAGAATCCATAACAACTAATAGCGACAATATTTATTACATTTGTTATCCCATACTAACAAACAATACAATCACATAAGTTATCACAGATTTTCTGTTCTCTCGAACAATACAAATCCGACAACCTAGATTTTTGGTGAGTTTCTAGACTTCCTAGCTTGATTTGGTGTAGACTGCGATCTAAACCTGCAACACACGTTAAAACAACGTCAATACAAAAGTATTGGCGAGTATACAAGTTTTAATAGCAGCGAAAATAGATAAAAAGTGTTGCGAATTACCAAATATATAAACGAGATACCACAACATATATGCATATAAGACAGATACTACCAGCTAAGTCACTCGAGCTGCGATTGCGATTGCTATTCATCCTAACTAGACCCCGTCGGGTGCTATAGTACTATACTAGTTAAGGCGGGACCTCGCGAGTAAAAGTCTTAACACACATGTAACTAGCATCACGTGTAAATATGCATAACAGTTATTCGCAAGTGATAAATAGTTTGATTGAATATTTCGTTTTGATAACTTTGATTTGATAGAAACGTGTGTTACACCCAAAAATGCGATAAAAGGGGTTCGAGTATACTCACAGTTGGTGTTCGCAAGCAAACACAACTTGGTTGGATTGAAGGGAGCGCGCCTGAGATTAGCCTGATTACAGATTGATAGCGTAAGCGTTGAATAGTGCGTCAAACGGTGACGGTGAACCAAGAGTCGGATGGCCAGTCGACCGGGTGGCAATCCGTTCGGATGGTCATCCGATCGGATGGCCATTCGATTGGATAGTCGCCTTGTTTGGTGAAGATGTGTTTGTGTATGATGGTTTGCCTTTTGAAGTTTTCGTTGTAGCATTTTAAAGATAGAGGAGTATCTCTACCTTTCAGGTCGGTCGGTCAAACGACCGTTCGATCGGGCAGCAATCCGATTGGCGAGACCTCTTAGATTGGGAACAAGTTCACAGCAGGACGGTCACTCGATCGGATAGCTATCCGATCGGGTGGCAATCCCACAAGTAAATTTTACACCATAAAGTCATAAAAAGATAAACCCATGAAACAGATGAGTAATGTTAGGCTATATGTAATGGACACCCTCAAGAAGTGCCACATAGAAAGATTTTCCCTCACGCCTCCTCACTCCCTACTGGTGTGAAGTTTTAGGCCTTTCACGCCCAGAAAGAGTTGCCACGTTGGAAGGATCACGTCTAGGGGCGTTAACCGTTACACATAACCTTAACGAGTACCAAACATATATATATATATATATATATATATGATAATAACAGTAATGATCATGATCTTATAATTGGATTTTTTTTCAATAGAAAATGTACTATTGATAATTTTAATTAATCGTGTTATGAATTTACATCGGGATAGATGACAAACGGGCAACAAGCTGCGCCGCTACAAATATCCAAGTAAAACCAAAACTTGAAATTACCAAAACTTGTTTCACATCCAACTGACTTCCATTCCTAATTTCAAGTAAAACCATCACGATGCATGGATGCCTTTGCTAGCAGGATATCGGGGAGCAGGACGAACGGGTTATATATAGATGGGGTATGGTGCACCGAACCCCCTCGGATCAAGGATGAAGTCCGAAAATTCTTCGAAAGCAAATTCGCGGAGCCATACGATAATAGACCAAATTTCACTTGCCACCACATTAAGAAGCTCTCAGACTCGCAGGGTATGACTCTAATCTGTCACACCCCGAATTTCCACGTATTACCGGTGGGCCCGGTAGGGGAGTATCGCGACGTGGTTGGTAACACAATAGTCAAACAACACAATATTTAAATGCACAGCGGAAGCAAAGTATAGATTCATTTCAACCAAACGATATTGTAATATTAAGTATCACAAGTAGTTGAATATAAATCCACAGGTAGATCAAAATAAAAGGAAATAGTGTTCAACAGTCTAAGACATCCAAGCTTGCGAGACTTATTGTGGATGCTAGGAGTAAGCCAGCCTATTACGCGTAGTACCTGCACTTAAACTTTTTGAGAAAATATGTCAGTTTACACTGGTAAATACAATCAACCGACTCATTTTGAAAAGAGTTTAAGAAAATGAATTTAAGGCACAAGGCACAAATAATATTTTATAACTTGGGATAATTATTGGAATATAATACTTGTAAAGGATTTACATGTTTCTTATGCGTTCAGTAGCCCGGATCGAGCCGGGTTAAAGATCAATGGACACACCACATTAATTATATGAAACACCGACGGGCGTACGCCTACGCCCCGTGCTTAGGTCGTGGCCATTTCGTAAAATGATGCCAGGGATATCTGGGACATGGTCATTAACCCCCCAATGGCTTTAAGCAAACAAAACAATTTAAACGAGACATCTCAATACTTTAACCATCATATAATTAAAGATTCAATGCCAGACCAAGCGGTATTTTATATACCGTACCCCAAGCCCGTATAGGGAAAATAAGTTAAAAGTATTTACCTGAGCAAGTATAAATCACAATCAGCAAGTGCAAGTATCTTTTACTGGGTCTCCTATTCTGGAACGAAGGTTTATAACAACCTATTAGAATCCTAACGGGTCTTTAGTTAAGCTTAAGCTTAGACCGGTTAGTTTTAAAGATACGGTTCGTACGCACGATTAAGCGAAGACCGGATAGAATGTGATTTAGACCCTACAAGTTTGAAGACTTGCTTAATATGGGTATATTATACACATTCTGGATTTTGAGATAAAACCGATAATGTTTGACCCGCTTCGGCTAATTTATGTAAACTAGTTACATAAACCGAACCGAACGTGCACGAAGCGTAACGGGTAACCATAAGAGTCCTAAACAGGTTTCCTAAGTTAATATGCCTTAAATATGTTGTGATATCAGTAGGATACCTTCCATTATGCCCAAAACGAGTTTAACCTATAATTAAGCCCCGTAGGGGTATTTTGGTCATTTTAAAGATTATAAAAGGAATTAATTAAGCTTCTGTGATTAGGGTCTGAATTAATCAGTAAAATGACTTATCTTAACAGGTCATCTCAGTTGGTGTTAAGTCCTTCGTGACAAAATGGTTTTAAACCCTTACTATGCGTTTAATACGCTTATAAAGTCGTTTTAAGCGATTTACGGGTTAAAATAGGAATCTGAGTTTCCAGGTCAGTTCATAAGGTTCAAAACACTTCATTTATTATTTAAAATCAGTATCAATTGGATTGGTAGCCAAAGGACTTGTAAAACTCATTTTATGGCCGAAAAGGGTATAATCGGTATTTACCGAATCAAGGCACTAACCCTAGCTTATGATCAGTTTAAAAATAATTAAAAATCTTCAAAAATCCCAAAATATTATATTACATCCGTGGGTAAAAGGTTTGGTGTAAAAAATTGGGTTTAGATAGGCTTTACGCTAACGACGCCGATTAACTAATAAAAAGCTTCCTAATTACGTCATTGAGCATAACTCCTAATCTAGACCTTCAATTGACGTGAAAATTTACGGACATGCATATTAATCAGTAGCAAAGATTATTGTCTTTTCACATTTCCAAAATTCTCGTTTTATAGTCATAAGGGCATTATGGTCCATATTTAAGCAATTAACGGAAACGTTGGACAATTAGGGATTCGAGTGGTATAAACGCAGAGGGTTATACAATCATGTAACTAGGTCCTAATGGAACTTTAAGGCATGTCTAAACCTACCTAAATCGGGTCAGAACCGAAGTCAAAGCAAAAGTCAAAGTTTTGCGACTTTCGGTTCCAAATCGGTTCTAAACAGAAAATTGTCGAATCAAACAAGCTTAGACAAGTTATTATACTTATTATCAAGTTATATGAATGATAAAATAGGTTACACGCCTTTTACATTGTTAATTATGCGTTAAACGAAAGATCACAATTCAGTTGACTTTTTCTAACCATCTTTGACTCGACAAACGACCTAGTTAGGATGGGAATCAGTGAGTGCCCTCTTAGGGGTTTATTACCCATATAATTACCCACTTAAAGGTACTTTTAATTCGAGATATGACTGAGCCATTATTAATTAATCTCGAAGTCAACCGTTAATTACGACGGTTTGACTTTTAAGCTAAATACTAAGCAAAACTTAATTAGAGAAGGTTAAGCATACTTACAAGTGTCTAATGGATGATTAGGAAGGCTTGGGTCTGCTCTTGTGCTTCTCAATTGCTCAGAAGATGAATGGGGAATGTTGCAAAACATTTGAGCTTTATATAGTGGATGTAATGGCTTGTAAACATGACAAATCACTCTACCAATGTTCATTGATCATCAACAGGTGTCCTAGGGGCTATAAAGCATGTAGGGGGCACGCACAAATGCAGAAAATATCAACCAAGGTCGGTTAACAGCCCAAAACAGCCATCTGTCCATCTTTCTGTCGCTGGGCATCGCTTGCGCACCGTAAGGGTTGACCCTTGCGGTGCGTAAGCCCTTGGCAGAAGGTGAAAACTTTTGTTTGTTCAAGCTTTGAAAGGGCAAGTGTTATAAAATGAATTTTGGACTTCTAATTTACAGTATGGAACCTCAAGAAACGTGCATTGAACAGTTTAAATCACTTTTATGATGTACAATTTGTCTTGAACTTTATCGAAAGTCATAAACGAGGGTTGTCATGCTTTTTCTTCGTAGGATTTCCATTCTTGCAACTTAAAATCACTTGTTGTGAATATTTACCGGATTTGAGTGTACCAGATGTTTGTAATAACTCTTAGGGTCTTGTGAATATTTCCATTCTTGTAATAACTTGTTGTGAATTTTCAGAGGTATAAATCAACATGACGACACTTTCAAATCCTGCCATACATCTTTAACTATATCCGGGTTTCTAACATTTTTTTTGTCTTTTATGACACGTGTCGTTATTTTATTACACACGAATTTTCGAGGTGTTACACTCTAATCTCCCCCTTTTCTTTCAAAGAAGTAAAACAATGCAATTTGGGATTGCGGAGGTGATAAAGCACCCGGACCCGATGGCTTCAATTTCACATTCATTAAACACTATTGGGATCTATTGGGGGACGACTTCCACAAAATCTTAGTTAGATTTCATGATACGGGCAAATTATCTAACGATTGTAGCTCCTCATTTATTACTCTAATCGCAAAGGTGAATGACCCGGAAAACCTAAACGAGTATAGGCCAATCAACCTCATTGGTTGCATTAGCAAGGTTATCTCGAAAGTTCTAGAAAACCGTCTCAAAACGGTTATCGGGTCGGTAATATCGGAAGAACAATCGGCTTACTTATCGGATAGAAACATATTGGATGGGTCACTTATTACAAATGAAATCATCTCTTGGATAAAACGTACAAAGGCTAAGGCCTTCCTATTCAAGATCGACTTCGGAAAGGCATTTGATACGATTAGTTGGAGCTTCATCTTGTCGGTATTCAGACAAATGAATTTTCCTGAACTATGGATCCTTTGGATTCGAGGTATTCTTACGTCCTCTCGATCCTCGGTACTCGTTAATGGCTCCCCAACTGAGGAGTTCCAATGCTTCAGAGGAGTTAGACATGGTGTAAGGACCTTCAAATATGTCCTAAAACGACCCATAAGTAAAAACCCGGACCCCTGAAACCCTAATCCATATCAAAAACCAAGAAACCAAGAAATCTGCTCTTCAAGCGGGCCGCGTAAAGGTTAAGCATGGCCTTACGCGGGCTGCGTCAACCTTAAGTTGACCAGATAAGCGTTACAGTCCACGTGGCATCCACCTGGAAACCCTACGCGTGACCCAGCAAACCTACACGTAGACTAGGTGGCCACGCGGGCCGCGTAGGGTTCAAGCTAGGGTTTACGCGGGCTGCGTAAACCCCAATTTTCAGCTATAAATAGGTTGAGCTACGAGCAGTTCAGTAGTGTCGAAAACAATTCTCAAAAACGAATTCTCACTGCTCAAATTCGAAATTTAAGATACCGAGGCGCTGCTACGATACAGGGTATTAACTCGATCGCTGCTACGATTCAATGTCCGATCGATTGAAACTATCCGATGGATGTTTTAGTGCTGCTCAAACTTGGGTTATACTTTGTCATTCGTCGTGAATTCGATGGATGTTTAAGTATTGCACTTTGTCATTCGTCGAGAGGGTTTTAATCTTGTGAGTTATCGTAAATGTTGTATTAGTTACTGACCTAGTTCGTATGCATTGTTATTTAAATTAGGTTACAAGGCTAATCAGTAGGCTAAATTCTGCCCGTTTAAATCTGCAATGTGAGTCATTCTTTTTTTTTTTATCAAAAGTATTTTACAATACTCCAATTATTTTCAAAAGTTATAATTACAGGGATTAAGTCGTGGTTATCTTGAATCACTGGCTAGTGGGGTATTGTGCACATTACTAATTTCTCACAGTTAGGCTAATAAATCCTAACAGTGATAATGCTCACTACTTGGGGAAAGACCCAATAGTGGTATGACCATCATCACCAGGAGGTGACACGGCGCCAGATAAAAATAAGATAAAAGCCATTGTAATCGCTCTTATGCTGTAATTTATAACTATGTGTCATTTTGTGCAAAAATGAATGATTCACCAGTATTTCCTCGCTGACAAAATATTTTCAAAACATGTTTCAGGTGACTACTGTGAACCAAGGAAAAGTGCTACGGAGCACTAACAAGCTTGAAGTAGTGGCTCAGTTAAATAATAAACATGTTTTGCAAACCAGGGAATTTCCTAGGAAAATTCCTCTATTGTAAATTACGGGGGTTTATCCCGAATTATGAAATAAAATAATCAGACATTTCAAGTTTTAAGATCCTGTTAAATCTTCCGTTGTCAACTCAATTAATAATTACCACGAGTTCCTGTCCCGCGGCTCCTGGACCGGGTCAAACCGGGGCGGGGGCCGTGACAGGAAAAGGTGGTATTAGAGCCACTGATTTAAGCCAATTAAGTATTTAGAAATACTTAATAATTTTTCTGATTGCCATCCCGTGATTATGTGTTTTAACTGACTGCTTGTTAGTTACAGTATGGGTAAGCAAAGAATTTCAGACATCTATCATCAATTAGATAGTTCACCAAAAGATAAGGGAACTTCATCTCAATCAAATTCCTCAAGATACTCAGCAGAAACTGAGGAAGGAATATTTGTTCGTAAGGCACAGTTTGAGAAACCACTTACCCCTAATAAAAGAAGTTGGATTATTAGAAAAAGTCAAGAGAAAATAAAGAAGTCACAACCAAAAGGAGTGATGAGTAATAAGGAAACTCAGGATATAGGCAATAACCCACCATGGGAAGATAAATTAGACGAACAATGGGCAGATCTCTATATGTTAGCTACTACAGCAGTAAATGCTAACTTATAGTTAAATTGTCAAACTAGTACCAGCACCTATATCATCTATACGCCAGAAACTTTGCCCATTAAATAAACAACTTAGTAAGAAAAGATAGATTAAAATAAATTATCCCCTAATATTTTTTTAAATTTCAATTGTATTTTGTAATATATATATATATATATATATATATATATATATTTATATAAATCGCAATATTTTGTTTTAATCAATCTATTTGTATAAATATTAGATTTCTTTCAGTGATTATTCAATTTACAAAATTTTAACCTAGAATTTTGTGTGTTTCTTCATATCTGCTAAACAGCATGAATGAGTTGTCTGAAGCTCTTCAGAATCTCAATCTCTATTATGTTAATGTGGAAGTTTCCAAAGACTTTACTGAGTATTGTGCCGATGTTGAGGAACCTATGGAGTTTCAAGCCCAGTCTCCGGAGAAACCCAAGCCAAAGAAAAGAAGAAGAATCGTGGGCTGGAGGCGTGTACGCAGGAAGAAACCAGCAACTAAGAAAATTTCCAAGACGGAGGACCCAATGGATAAAGGAAAAAGAATAGAGATTGGGGAAAGTTCTAGGAAAGCCGAGGAATTGCCACTCCAGAAGGAATTAGATAGTATACTGGCAAGTTATGATATCCTTAGGCCAGCCAATGAAAACCTCTTCACCTATCCTGCCGAAACCCCAACTCCCAGTGAATTTAGAACCAGCCATCCCAGATCCTCTTATCCACTCTCAACCTCTACCAGCAGAGCTGGAAGAATGGTGGACCAACGACTGGCAGTTTCAAAATCTCCTGAACAACCCTTATACCTTTTTCCCTCAATTTAACCCAGAGCCTTCACTACACCCACCCACTTATGAGCTCCGAGAACTTGGCTGAACTCCGCCAGTATGGCGAGGAGCTAATTAATGCAGGAAACCGAATTAGGGATATAGGAGAAAGATATCCTGGAAGTACGACGAGAGGGAAAGTCACTTCTGAGGTGCCAGCTGACGAGGGATAGTATGGATTGTGAAGCTGTGGTTGTATGATAATAATAATAATAATAATAAAAATATAATTATGTGAAATAACTTAAAAATAAAACTTTTGTAAGATAACAAGTGTGTACGGATGCATATTATAATATATAAAAATGGAAGTCGAGATATCGGCAATTTTGGCTATATGCATTGATGTGATTATGTGCAATTGTTTTGTTATGTTTGATCATTAATTATTTTTCTTGCTAATCACTTATATGTATATATATATTAATTACCAGATGGAAAACGCTGGTAATGAACCCGTTAACGAAGTAATCAATCTGAACAAAACCATGAAGATCAATTTCTGAATAGGCAAGATATCGAACATATCGTTGCTCAAGGAATAGCCAATGCTATTCCAGCAATCCTTGCTGCTGCACAAAATCCAGTTGAACCTCAACAAATTATTCCTAGCAAACGTACACAAGACGACAATTTTAGTAATAGTGTAAATGGAGGCGGTAACCATACTAATAACGCCAACGATGGGAGGCAAGCCTCACTCCTTAAGAAAATGAAAGTTGCAACGCCTGGTTGCACATACAAGGAGTTTCTTGCCTGTAAACCGGTTGAATTTGCAGGCAACGAAGGGGCGACTGCTGCACTGCGGTGGTTAGAGAAAACCGAGGCGGTGATTAAAATAAGTAAATGTGCCGAGGAAGACAAGGTCCTGTACGCGTCGCATCTTTTTAAAGAAGGGGCGCTAGAATGGTGGAATACGGTACTTCAAGCTAGGGGAAGCGATGTAGTCTATGCCATGAGTTGGGAAGAATTTAAGCAACTGGTGGAAAGAAAATTCTGTCCCGAGTATGAAAAGGAACAAATGGCAAATAAATTCTTAAACCACCGGATGGTAGATGTAAACTGTCAAGGGTATACTTCGACATTCTTCAAGTACGCTAGAGTAGTACCAACCCTGGCTTTGCCAGAACCGATACTTATTTCCCGCTATATTTGGGGTTTAATTGGCGAAATCCGTGATATCGTTAAAGCTGCGAGACCTCGCACTATTGACGATGCTGTGGAATTAGCTAACACCCTAACGGATGGGCTAGTGCGTACGCGAGAAGAAAATAGAAAGAGGGAAGTGGCCCAAAAGATTACCCAGGGATTCCGTATGGGTAACCGTAACAATTTCAAGAAAAGGGAACCGGGCAATCTTCCACTGTTCCATTTTGCAATGCCTGTAAAAGAAAGCATTTTGGAAGATGCAAAGGGTATTGCAATTTCTGCAAAATTCCGGGGCATCAAGAAGAAGATTGCAGGAAGAAGAAAGCAACAATCTGCTACAACTGCGGAGAAGCTGGACATTTCAGGCCAGACTGCCCGAAATTGGCCAAACCAGCTGACAACAAAACCAAACCTGCAGAAGGAGCTACCAAGAGAAACGCAAGAGCCTTCCAGTTAACCACTCAGGAAGCAGAACTAATCCTTGACGTGATAGCTGGTACGTTCCTAGTTCACGACGTTTATGTAAAAGTATTATTTGACTCTGGTGCAAACCAAAGTTTTATAAATACTTCATTCTGCCAAGCACTTAATTTACCCTTAACCACCCTTAGGCAGATTTTTACAGTCAAAACAGCAGATGGGAATTCTGTTAACATAGATAAGGTTTTGCGAGAAGGAAGGATAGAACTTCTAGGCTATAAATTTTCTGCAAACCTATTACCTATGAAATTAGCCGAATTCGACATTGTGTTAGGAATGGATTGGTTAGTAGCCAACCATGCTCGAATTCTCTGTGATAAGAATTCCATAGAAATTCATACACCCACAGGAGAATTAGTGGTGATTACAGGAGATAAACCACGAAAGCCACTGAAATTCATTTCAGTAATGAAATTGGCCAGTTATTCAAGAAAACAAGAAGCAGTGTATATGATTTCAGTAATCATTAACACGAAAGCTAAGGAACTTAAAGAAATTCCGGTAGTAGCCGAATACCCGGATGTATTCCCAGAAGAACTACCAGGATTACCACCCAATAGGGAAGTCGAATTTAGAATTCATCTAATTCCTGGAACTACACCGATAGCCAAGGCACCTTATCGGTTAGCACCCACTGAAATGCTAGAATTGAAAAAGCAGTTAGATGAATTACTAAGTAAAGGATTTATACAACCTAGTTCATCCCCGTGGGGAGCTCCAGTGTTGTTTGTAAAGAAAAAGGATGGTTTGATGCGAATGTGTATCGATTATAGGGAATTGAATTAGGTTACAATTAAGAATCGATACCCATTACCTAGGATCGATGATATTTTTTATCAACTCCAAGGAGCTAGATATTTTTCTAAGATCGACCCGCGCTCCGGATATCATCAATTGAAAGTACAAGAAGAAGACGTACCTAAAACTGCTTTCAGAACTAGGTATGGTCATTACGAGTTTACAGTTATGCCCTTCGGACTAACAAATGCTCCTGCAACATTTATGGACATGATGAATAGAATCTGTAAACCGTACTTGGATAAATTTGTAATTATCTTCATCGACGATATACTTATTTATTCCAAAAGCCAGGATGAACACTGTCAGCACTTGCATACACTCTTAACTTTGTTAAGAAAAGAGAAGCTTTACGCCAAATTCTCGAAGTGTGAATTTTGGCTACAAGAGGTGCAATTTTTAGGACTCATGGTAAATCACGAAGGTATTCACGTAGATCCTGCTAAAATAGAAGCAATCACCAAGTGGAAGGTCCCGCAATCAGCTATGGAAATTAGAAGCTTTTTAGGGTTAGCTGGTTACTATAGACGATTCATTAAGGATTTTTCCAAAATAGCGGTGCCATTAACTAAGCTAACCTGTAAAGCGGTGAAGTTTGAATGGGGACCTAGGCAAGAAGAAGCTTTTAGGATTTTAAAGCAAAAGTTAACAAACGCCCCAATTCTAGCCTTGCCAGAAGGAACAGAAGATTTCGAAGTTTACTGCGATGCTTCTAAGCTAGGATTAGGATGTGTGCTAATGCAACGCAAGAAAGTAATTGCGTATGCCTCAAGACAATTGAAAAAGCACGAAGAAAATTATACGACTCATGACTTAGAATTAGGAGCCATAATTTTTGCCCTTAAGATTTGGAGACATTATCTGTATGGAAGTAAGTTTACTGTCTATACAGATCATAAGAGCTTAAGGTACATATTTAGGCAAAAAGAATTAAACATGAGGCAAAGGAGATGGATGGAGATCCTAAGTGACTACGATGGTGATATTCAATATCACGAAGGAAAAGCAAACGTAGTTGCTGATGCTTTAAGTCATAAGTATCATGAGAAACAACGACGAGTTCGTGCTCTTAGATTAAGTCTACAACTAGACTTAATGGAACAACTGAAGAACGCTCAAGAAGCAGCAATCAAGGATGATGCTGAAGGAATGAAAGAAAGAATAAAGGAATTAGAGCAAGGATCTGATGGAATTTGGAGATTCCATAAGAAAAGGATTTGGGTACCTAAGCAAGGAGAATTAAGAAATAAGATTTTAGAGGAAGCCCATAAATCTAGGTATACCATGCACCCAGGAAATAATAAGATGTACCAAGATTTAAGAAATAATTTATGGTGGATAGGAATGAAAAAGGATATAGCTAGATACGTTTCTAAGTGTCTTACTTGTTCACAAGTTAAGGCAGAACACCAGAAACCTTTAGGTCTACTACAACAATTAGAAATACCAGTATGGAAATGGGAACTTATAACTATGGACTTTGTTACTAAGTTACCCAAAACCAGAAAAGGTAATGACGCAATTTGGGTAATTGTGGATCCATTAACCAAATCAGCTCATTTTCTACCCATGAAAGAAACCTTTAGCATGGAAAGGTTAGCAAAGTTGTATGTAGATGAAGTCGTATCCTTACATGGAGTTCCACTCTCCATTGTATCGGACAGGGATAGTCGTTTCACTTCCCATTTCTGGATAAGTTTCCAGGAAGCAATGGGAACCCGACTAAATTTAAGCACTGCATATCATCCACAGACAGACGGACAAAGTGAAAGGACAATCCAAACTCTGGAGGACATTCTTAGAGCATGTGTGATAGATTTTGGTGGGAATTGGGATGACCACCTACCCTTAATTGAATTCTCCTATAATAATAGTTATCATGCAAGCATAGAAGCTGCCCCATTCGAAGCACTATATGGACGAAAATGTAGAACTCCAGTCTGCTGGGCAGAGATAGGAGAAAGTCAATTATCAGGTCCTGAAATAGTGCAAGAAACTACCGACAAGATCACTCAAATCAAGGAAAGATTGAAAACGGCTCGAGATCGCCAGAAGAGTTATGCAGATAATCGACGCAAGCCACTAGAGTTTGAAGTTGGAGACAGGGGTACTCTTGAAAGTTTCTCCTTGGAAAGGAGTAGTTCGATTCGGTAAGAAAGGAAAGCTAAGTCCAAGATACATAGGACCCTTTCCAATAATTCAACGTATAGGACCAGTTGCCTATCGCTTACAACTACCAGGAGAGTTAGCTGGAATACATGACGTGTTTCATGTATCCAATCTCAAGAAATGTCTATCCGACGAATCCTTGGTAGTACCTCTCCAAGATGTAGAGGTAAATGAGAAGTTACAATTCGTTGAGAAGCCATTACAAATAGAAGACAGAAAAGTCAAGTTTCTCAAACACAAAAGACTAGTATTAGTCAAAGTCAAGTGGGATTCAAAAAGGGGACCCGAATATACTTGGGATCTGGAATCGGAGATGAAGAGAAAGTATCCTCACTTATTTCAGTAAATCTCGAGGACGAGATTTTAAAAAAGGTGGGGAGGATGTAAGTGTTGGACTCTGTATGCCCAAGACACATATTAAATTGATGTGGCTAGTACGTTATGATCCAAGTCGAGTCATACCCAAATACAAGCTAGACAAACGCTTAGAATATTTATTTATGATATGACCATACAAATAAATATTAACACTTAGAACATTTAGAAATCGGTTTTCTAAATAATTGCACTTGACAAACTAATAAATTATGTGGATAATTTATTTTGAGAGAATATTTTATTTTGTTATTTAATGGGTTAAATAACTTAATAAAAGTTGTATAAAGTCTTGTGAACATATGATGTTATATTTTATAAAAGGTATAAAATAAACAAGACTTAAATTTTATAAAAGAATTGATTTTTTTTTTAAAATAAAGCTAGGCCGCCCCCCTCATGGGAACTCCCAAAAGATTTTTGGTCCAATGAGGTTTCATGCATTTTGTCATATTTGCATGCATCTTGATTGGGTGGTCTTCCCAAGCAATTTTTGTCCAATAGGATTACATGCATTATGCATGTCTAGATGGCTCTTGATTGGTAAAAAATGGGTGGCAATATTCTCTCATTTTATATAACCATTTTGTATGACAAAATGTGTTAGAAGAACTTGTAAGATTAGAGAAAACACTTTCAAAAAAATCGGCCATATGATGTTTGATCATGAGGTTTTCAAGTTTGTAATTCAAGTGCTAAGAACTCTCATATTCCCTAGTGTAATTTTCGGCCAAGGGTTGGCTCCAATAAGAAAATTTTAGTGAGTTCACAAGTGTTCAAATCCTAGCTAAAACTAAGGTGTTTGTTGGAAGGCTTGGGGTATGCAAGCTTGAGGTCTTCTACGCTTGAAGGCAACCATTCAAGAAGCATCATCTTCTTCATATCCTTTACTCCTTGGAAGGTAGTATACTAAACACTCTATGGTTGTGTTTTATTTTGATAGCATGCATGTTCGTATATGGATCCGGGATTGGGTTTTACATATAAAATGGGTTTTATATCTTGATAGTAAACATCTTTTAAATAATATTTTCCGCTGCGTTTTTATTTTATAAGGATAAAATACTTTGATAAACATGTGAAAAACCCAACAATGGCATCTAGAGCCGCTTATATGAGTGCATGCTTCATAGGATATGAAATTTTCGGGTTTCGAGTTTGGTTAAACCCCATGGCCGAAATTTTATATATGGTTATCCTTTTTCTTTTTCAAGATTAATTTCCTACATGCATAAATGAATCTTGAAAAATTATTTCATTTGGATGATTATTTTGTTTGGACAAAAACCCACATTTTTCGGTTTTTCATTCTTGACCGAAAAATTGTTGGTTAGAAAAAGGAAACCATTTTTTTGCTTCTTGAATTTTATATATATGGATATATATATTTTGGTGTTCATAACCTAGCCATGACCTTGTGTGAATATGTTGAATGATTGTGGTTGTGATTTATGTTTAATTATTTCAAAGGTTGTAATAATTAATTAATTTTCTTCTTCCATTTGTAAAAATATGTAATTTATTTATTTTCATTTGGTATGTAAATAAATAGATTAGGTTCATTTTATTTTACTAGAAAAAATGTATTAGGATATTTTTGTAAAAGAAGATGCACACAAAAATACGGCTTTGGTTTTGGCTAATTTCGGGCCTAAAGGACTTCATAGTTCTTAACGGGATTTTAGCCCGATAACCAAAACACATCTTTTGAAGTCCAAAGAAAGTGGAGAAATCACAACACAAAAGGAAGACTTGAAGCATTTGGATGCGGGATCAAGTGGGAGTTCAACGACACATTACTTGTGTCAATATTCACCCTTTAGTAAGGACCTTTTGGCACACTTGTTTCGGCTAACAAGTGTTGTCAAAATAGTTGGCTATGGTTATGCACCTATTGTTATGTATGTTGTGCTTGTGTGGTTGCTTATTTATTTATGATTGTTTGGATGATATTTGGATATGCATGCTTAACAAATAATAATCCGCAACAAGCTTAAAATTGGTTATTTAAAGATCATTAAAAATGGTTAATAAAAGGTTATTATAAATTAATGATTTTATAATAAAATGGGTTTCATTAAAAAGAACCTTGAAAATTTGTTTTCACAAAAGTACCAAAGATTTGAATGTATGCAAATGTATGGTACATAAAGTTTTCTAAACTAGAATTTTGAAAACTCAAAATCCCTTTTATAAAACAAGTCAAACACCATCCTTTTATACAACACTCGAATCACTTGGGAACTCTTTTGTGGGATAAAGGTCACCTAACCACATTTGAGGGAACTTGTATATTCGGTGAGTTTACCATGTTTGTGGGATAAAGGTCACCTAACCACTTATGTGTATAAACTCACACGTGTGTGTAAGTTGGACAACTTGATTTGGAAACCATGAACTTAGGGTCACCGAAGCATGGCGAACAAAAAGGTGTTGATGGGATTAAACATGCCAACTAAACATAAAGATGTTTAACCGATCCCATATGTCTAGAAGTTGCAAAGGGTTGCAATTGTCAAACGTTGACTACCTTGTTAATTTAAATAAAGGGATAAAGGTAACCTAACCGATATTTAAATGTAACGTTGGATTCTAGATTTTAATTATTAATTGTCTATGAGACATAAAAGGTTATTAATGATTAAAATATAATAATATCGAAAATACAAAAATTGAACCTCGTTAAATTTTGTAGATGGCCGCTGACAATATTACCCAAACCGTCCGTAACCTATCACTAAAAACGATCCTAATCCCGATGAACATCTTATGGAATATAAGGATGCCTATGACGATTGGATTAAGTATATCGAGGATACTACGCAAGCCTCTTGCCTCATGTTAGGAATTCTGATTCCCGATATTCAAAAGGATTTTGAACATCATGAACATACGACATGATTACCCAATTATAGGAAATGTTCCTAAGGGTAGAACGCATCGAAACGGTTCGAGCACTTCATGCATGTCGAATGGAGGAAACCCAATCGGTCTCATCTTATGTCTTTAAGATGAAAAGCCACATTGATCGCCTCGAAAGGCTCTATATGGATAAATGGGCTTTATCCATTCTAACGATCAATGAGAGTGGCAACTAGAAAGGGCATCACCCCGACACCAAAGCAAATGTTGCCAAAGGAAAGGGGCACATCAAAGGAAAGAAAAGAAAGACTAAAGCGGAACCACCGAAACCAATAGAAAAGAAGGCAAAGGTTGCCACGAACGATCCATGCTTTGAGTATGGAGAGATAGGACATTTAAATAGGAATTGTCCAACCTATCTCAAGGAGTTGAAAAACAAGAGGGATGCTAGGCAAACCTCAGGTACAATCTTTATGAAACATATTGACCTTAATGTTATTTCTTCTAACACATGGGTATTAGATACCGGATGTGGAACTCATATTTGCAATTCGTTGCAAGAGTTCAAAAGAAATAAGCATTACAAGAAAGGAGACTATGTTTTGAAACTTCCAAATGGTTTGGAAATTGTTTTAAAATATATTGTGTGCTCCTAGTTTGACTAGGAACATTATTCAAGTTTCCTTTATAAGACAATATGGTTTTTGATTTAAAGTTTGTAAACAATGAAATTCATGTTTCGATGAATGACATGTTTTACTTTAAAGCTATGCTTTCAAATGGTATTTATGAATTGGTTCATAATAATATATCATTTGATAGTTCAATGTACCAAGCAATCACCAAGAAACTCAAAATGGTTTTGAGTGAGACTAATCTTTGGCACTGTCGCCTTAGTCATATGAACAGAAGTCACATGCAAACACTTCAAAAGAATGGTCTTTTGGACACAAATGAAGTTGGTTCATTTGATACAGGTGAGTCTTGTTTACAAGGTAAAATGACTAAGAAACCCTTTAATGGGAAAGAGTAAAAGATTTAT
Organism: Helianthus tuberosus; assembly: GCA_030545235.1. Lineage (NCBI taxonomy): Eukaryota > Viridiplantae > Streptophyta > Magnoliopsida > Asterales > Asteraceae > Helianthus > Helianthus tuberosus. The sequence continues at coordinate 182,167,951 of CM060433.1, forward strand.
TAGGTATCATACATTCGGATGTATGTGGTCCTTTTAAGCCAATGACTAGGAGTGGTGAAAGATACTTCATTACCTTTTACCAACGACTATAGTAGTTATGGTTATGTGTACAAGACACAAAGATGAAGTTTTTGAAACGTTCAAAATCTTCCAAAACAAAGTAGAGAATCAACTCACCAAGACAATCAAAGTTCTTCGTTCCGATAGAGGAGGTGAATACCTCTTAACTCCAAAGTAGTTGGAGGTAAGTGAGTTTTCAGGAAGAAAGCAGATGTGCATGGTAACTTGGATACTTATAAAGCGAGACTTGTAGCAAAAGGTTTCAATCAAACTCAAGGGGTTGATTATGATGAGACCTTTTCGCCTGTGGCGATGCTAAAGTCAATAAGGATATTATTTGCCATACCTGCATAACATGATTATGAGATTTGGCAAATGGATGTCAAAACGGCTTTCCTTAATAGATTCTTGAGGAAGATGTCTATATAGTTCAGCCTGAAAGTTTTGTCGATCCAAAACATCCTGACAAAGTATGCAAGTTAAAGAAATCAATCTATGGATTAAAACAAGCATCTAGAAGTTGGAATCATCGTTTTGATGAAGAAATTGAGAATTTTGGATTCATCAAGAACGTCGATGAAGCTTGTGTGTATAAGAAGGCTAGTGGGAGCATTATTACTTTCTTAGTATTAAATGTCGATGACATTCTACTATTTGGAAATGACATTCCAACCATGGAAGGTGTAAAAACCTGGCTTGAAAGTTGTTTTTCCATTAAGGATTTTGGAGAAGCCGCCTATATTTTAGGAATAAAGATCTATATGGATAGATCAAGGCGCTTGATAGGTTTAAACAAAAGTGCATACATTGACGAAGTCTTGAAAAGGTTCAAGATAGAGAACTCTATGAAAGGTTTGGTACCTGTTCAAAGAGGGGACAATATTGAATGATTTTCAATGTCCAAACTCAAAGGATGAGCAAGAAAGAATGAAAGGAATCCCATATGCGTCTGCTATAGGATTCATTATGTATGTAATGATATGCACAAGACCGGACATGTCATGCGCATTAAGCATGACAAGAAGATACCAGTGAATAACGGTCATTGGGTGACAGTTAAAAATATATATTGAAATACCTTAGAAGGACTAAGGATATATTTCTAATATATGGATCTGGTGGTAAAGGAACTCATTGTAAAAGGTTACAGGGATGCGAGTTTCGGAATTCATTGTAAAAGGTTACATGGATACGAGTTTCCAAACTGATCGAGATGGTTCTCGGTCACAATCAGGGTAGCATTGTCCACTACAGAATCAGAATACATCGTCGCTTCATTGATCGAGATAATTCATATGGATCTACCACTTGAATTATTGTGATAACGATGGTGCGATTGCTTAAATCAAGGACCATCTCGATCAGTTTGTCTTTTGATGTGCACGAGGTTCCTTGATTAAATCAGAATACAAATATTGGACTGACTCGCTCTCAAATCTTACTGCATGGAATCATCTGTGATTGATCATAAGTAAATTTGAGTAAAGGAGAATATCATAGTATCCTCTGACCTGAGATACATATTGGGTCTTGATATTCACCAAATATTGTACCTTGACTTATTTCTTTGCTGTTAGTAATATGACAGTACATAAGGCTAAGCTCAGGTGTGGTACAAGGTGATTGTGAGAAACGTATGTAGTCAAGAAGGGATTTGTTCCTCTTATTCGTTGAGAGTATGATGTCTAAGAGTATGAGAAAGGTATGTAGTCAAGAGTATGTAGTCAAGATGTGATTGTGAGAAACGACGTGTCAACCAACTTGACAACGGGCGCTGTGGTCAAGGTCGACTACTCGACCTCTGCCAACCTCTTGGCTCTCCCAGATGCGCGGAAACCCGACCTCCACCCGCCCGAAGGCACGACAGTGGAATAATCGGTAAAACCTCGCCTCCCATCCAAGACGAACCGGCGGCACCCGTATTCGCCCTTCACCTGGATGCCGCAGAAAATAATGGGGAAGAGTTAGAATCGAACCTGTGTCACAAGCAACACTAAGTATTTCCCCAAGCACTCCACCACTACTCATTGGCACCGGTACAGGACATTATATTATATTATATGTACTAACAAATTTGAAGAGGTTGTACAGTGAATTACAAGGGTTTTAACATGTTGTACAATAGGGTATGCACTCTTGCTTGCAAGCTTACATGTGTTTTTAGGAATATTTGTCAAACTTTCACCATTTCCATTTGTGATTGGGTGGTGCTACACCTGCCCAATAGTTTTGGTGTTTCTTTTTTGCCACAAGTTTTAGTGTTGAAGTTACATTTTTAATATTATTTTTATAGAACTTTATTGTGTTTTGAAAACATTAACTTTTCCTACGGTTTAGCATGTCACAACGATACCATCCAATATAAATTAATTTTCTTTACGATTTGGATCATTGCAAAAGACACGTCAATATATTCTTTGGCATATTTTTTTTCGATTGCTAAACCGAGTACTGGTACCGTCCCAAACCGATGTGATACCGGTAGAAACCCCGCCGCATAGCGCGGGTAACTTTACTAGCTAATATAATTGGAAATGAGTCTAGCATAGGGGTGATTTTGGGCATGTGAGCCACTGCACAAGTCCCAAATTTCCAAGGAGCCGAAATTTTTTTAAAGTTCGTATGTAATTGATTAGTTTGGAGCCCAAAAGAAAACCTAAATCCGCTTACTGTTGGTGGGGATTGTGAATTTTGATGTTTGTGTAATTGTATTATTTTATATTTGTATTTATTGCAAGTTTGTAACTAGTGATTTTGAAAGTTGAAACTTGAACTAATGTTTGAATTTTAAAACTTTGAAGTGCGTTTGTTTATTTGTTTGAATGTTAGTTGTTTTTATGTTGGGGAATAGTCAGTTTGAGGACCCGACAGTGGAGAAGGTTGATCGTACGGGGTCGGTGTCTGCGCCAGAGATGGTGGTTAAGGAGACTTCCAACACGATTGAGGTGGGGGGTGAAGTTGGAGTCGATCTGAGGCAACACCAGGAGTTAATTTCGGAGATTATATTGGAAGAAGGAATTCAAGGTAAGAATATATGAATTTTCTTTCTATTAACATCAGAGGTATGGGGTCTGATTTGAAGGCGGGTTGGATTAAAAGCTTGAGACAGGAAAATAAAGTGAGCTTCGTTGCTATTCAGGAAACTCAGGTCGACGAGGTTAGTTTGAATGTTGCGTCTAGATTTTGGGGCGGACCCAATTTTACGATGGATAGTGTTGGGGCTACGGGTAGATCAGGGGGTTTATTGTGTTTGTGGGACCCTCTCGTTTTCTTGTATGTAGTCTGTGTCGAGAAATAGGAATTTTATGGTGGTTTCAGGTAGGGTGGTTGGTAGTAGGGGTGTTCAAGATCGGATAATCCGGTTTTCGGATATCCGAAAATCGGATATCCGAAATTTCGGATAGTGAAATATTGACATCCGAACCCGAATCCGAAATTTCGGATATCCGATGATATCCGAAAGATATCCGAAATTTCGGATTCGGGTTCGGATATCTAATCGGATATCCGAATATCCAATTTTTTATTTATTTTTTATTTTTTTATTATTTTTTTTAATATTTGGAACCAGATTTTTCGGATAGTTTCGGATATCCGAATATAAATTTCGGATACTTCGGATATTTTTCGGATATTTCGGATATTTTTTTCGGATATTTCGGATATTTTTCGGATCCTTCGGATATTTCGGATATTCGGATATCCGAAAAAAATAAAAATTAAATTTTTGGATATTTTCGGATAATCCGATTATCTGAAAATTCTCAAAATCACTATCCGAATCCGAATTTTCGGATTATCCGATTTTCGGATATCCGAAAATTCGGATATTTCGGATACGGGTTTTCGGATTCGGTTTCGGATTCGGATTTTTTTGAACACCCGTGGTTGGTAGTAATCAGGTGGTTAATGTTGTGAATGTGTATGCCCCGCATAAAGTTACTGATAAAAAGACGGTTTGGAGCTTTTTGGTTGATCTGATTAATATGGGGAATGGGCAGTGGATTCTTATGGGAGATAATAATGCGGTTAGGTACCCTGAGGAAAGGAAGAACTCGGTCTTTATTAGAGTATGTGCTAAAGACTGTAATGATTTCATTGATGCGGCTGGGTTGGTGGAATACAGTTTGAGGGGGCGTAAGTTCACTTTTCTTGCTCCTAACTCCAACAAGCTGTCACACCCTAACCGATGGCGGAATCATCGGGGCGCGGCACTAGGCAAATCAGATTGCTCAAGAGAATCCATAACAACTAATAGCGACAATATTTATTACATTTGTTATCCCATACAAACAAACAATACAATCACATAAGTTATCACACATTTTCTGTTCTCTCGAACAATACAAATCCGACAACCTAGATTTTTGGTGAGTTTCTAGACTTCCTAGCTTGATTTGGTGTAGACTGCGATCTAAACCTGTAACACACGTTAAAACAACGTTAATACAAAAGTATTGGCGAGTATACAAGTTTTGATAGCAGCGAAAATAGATAAAAAGTGTTGCGAATTACCAAATACATAAACGAGATACCACAACATATATGCATATAAGACAGATACTACCAGCTAAGTCACTCGAGCTGCGATTGCGATTGCTATTCATCTTAACTAGACCCCGTCGGGTGCTATAGTACTATACTAGTTAAGGCGGGACCTCGCGAGTAAAAGTCCTAACCCACATGTAACTAGCATCACGTGTAAATATGCATAACAGTTATTCGCAAGTGATAAATATTTTGATTGAATATTTCGTTTTGATAACTTTGATTTAATAGAAACGTGTGTTACACCCGAAAATGCGATAAAAAGGTTTCGAGTAAACTCACAGTCTGTGTTCGCAACCAAACACAACTTGGTTGGATTGAAGGGAGCGCGCCTGAGATTAGCCTGATTACAGATTGATAGCGTAAGCATTGAATAATGCGTCAAATGCTGACGACGAACCAAGAGTCAGATGGCAATCTGATCGGATGGCCAGTCGACCGGGTGGCAATCCGTTCGGATGGTCATCCGATCGGATGGCCATCCGATTGGATTGTCGCCTTGTTTTGTGAAGATGTGTTTGTGTATGATGGTTTGCCTTTTGAAGTTTTCGTTGTAGCATTTTAAAAATAGAGGAGTATCTCTACCTTTCAGGTCGGTCGATCGAACGACCGTTCGATCGGGCAGCAATCCGATTGGCGAGACCTCTTAGATTGGGAACAAGTTCACAGCAGGACGGTCACGCGATCGGATAGCTATCCGATCGGGTGGCAATCCATTTGTATTAAACCTGTTGAAAATTGTTAAGTGTTGAAGTTCAAAACATCACATGGTGGGATGGTCGTTCGATCGAGTGGCAACTCGATCGGGTGGTAATCCGTTCGACGTTCCAAACTTTTATTAGTCTGAGTGTGGGACCCAAGTGCAACCCGATCGGATGGCCGGTCGATCGGATGGCAATCCGATCGGGTGGCAATCCGATCGGATGACAATCCGTCCCGACTATCCTTTCGTCTTGACACTTGACTCATTTGAAGTTTTGAAGTGTTTGAACGAGGTATGTTGATAACCTGCTTGAACACTCAGAACCCTCGACCCGGCCCAAGCGACCCGACCGAACAGGAATCACCCTAGTCCGACCGGTTCACGGTTCGAGTTGGTAGTTCATGTTTAAACCTGAAGTCAATACCTCTTGGATAGAATTTGGATCTGGAACCGATACAACACCAAGAATGGGTAGAAGATCAGAACTAGCTCCGATTCCATCGGGTTTGAGTGCATTGAGTGTAAAAGAGTTGAAAGAAAGCTGGAAAACGTTTCTTTCAATCCTTTTAACCATGAATATGTGTAGATCTATGTGAATACATTGTTTAGTCTTGTGGTAATCCTTCAGATCTGAGTTGTTCTTGGTGGAATGAGGCCAAAGCTTGAAGTTCATAAGAACTCCATGATGACATCATCCTTGAACACCTCACATCTGTTGATTTCATGGTTGAAAGTTGAGATTCAAAGGTGAAAAAGATGAAGAAGTGTGTGTAGATCAAAGAAGTACAAGATTTGAGTTGAAAACTTACAAGAATCACGAGGAACCGAGAGGAAATAGCCCCCAAAGAGTGCTGGTCGAGTGAGAGCTGTCACATCACTTGAACAGTGATGTGACAAGGGCTATTTATAGGTGAAGAGGGGGAAAGGTGATGAGGTGCAACGGGTCGGGTGGCAATCCGATCGAGTGGCACCTCGATCGGGTGGCAACTCGATCGGGTGGCAATCCGATCGGATGGCCATTCGATCGAAGTGTCATTCGATGAAATGCCTCCGGCGAATTGAGTTTTGGCGTTTTCATTCCGATCGTTAAGCGTTGCGATAGTTTGGTCACACCTTTTCATTCCCATATTCATATATTTATTATAATTAGCCACGCAAAGGGTCGTATAATTATCCATATTTCAAAGTCTATGCTGCAATAATCGAGTTGCGTGTTTCGAGTATGAGTTGCGTTGCGACACATCACGGCTATCGAGGAGGGTAGAATAGGTCCTCACTCAACGTCATCGTGAGTGTTAGTACGTGCGATTGTGATGTGTTATAGCGATAAAGTATGCGTAATATGCGAAAGTACTGCGAACTAGCGATGTATGCGATATAGCTACATTATGATCCGAATCTCTGGTGCCAGGCATAACGAGTATAACGAGTAGTAACAACGAACGTACGTGGGGGTTGTTACACAAGCTGAGCAAAATCGACAGGGTGTTTGTGTGTAAAGACTTTTTTAATCTGTGGCCGGAAGCTTGCCTTCTGGCGGTGTCTAGAATTCATTCTGACCATTGCCCCCTGCTCCTGGTGTTGGCACAGAATAACTTTAGAGTGAAACCCTTTAGGTTCTATAATTCTTGGATTGAGAAAGAGGGATTTGAAAGCACCCTGAAGCTGTTGAGTCGTATGTTAGCTCGGGGGACCGGCCTGATGTGGTTTTTGTCAATTAGTTGAAGCACATAAGGAACAAAGTAAAAATTTGGAAAGACAAAACGAGTTTGAAAGAAAAGGAGGAACTGGTCAAGAGTAAGAAAGAAATGGAACAACTGGACAATATTTGCGAGACTAGGGATTTGGATGAAGAAGAGTTGTGGATTAAGGCTGAATGCTTGAAAAATATCTACGATTTGGAACGGCTTTCGGCTATGGATTTGAAACAAAGGTCTCGTTGCAGGTGGGCGACTGACGGGGATGAGAACTCGGCCTTTTTCCATAGGCTTATTAACAACGGGAAGTGTAGAAATGGTATCCCGGGGATGAACATTGATGGAAGGTGGGTAACGAATCCTAAGTTGATCAAGAAAGAAATTTTCAGGTTTTATAGGAACCATTTTGAGGAAAATGTCAAGTCTAGGCCCAGTTTTCTGTGCCAAGGTGTGAGGAGGCTGTCGGAATCGGAAGCTACTGGTATATCGGGGATATTTTCTTCTGACGAGATTAAAGTTGCTGTGTTCGAATGTGGAGCCGATAAAGCCCCAGGCCCAGACGGTTTTAATTTCAAATTCATTAGACTTTTTTGGAGGTTCTTTGAGAGTGACTTCAAAGATATTTTGAGCCAGTTCTTCGCTTTAGGGTCAATCGACAGGAGATGCAGCTCGTCGTTCATCACCTTGGTCCCGAAAGTTAAAGACCCGGTTGGTATGAGAGACTATCGACCCATTAATCTTATTGGGGTTGTTAGCAAAGTTATTTATAAGATTTTAGCTAATCGGTTAAAGAAGGTTATTGGAAAAGTGGTGTCGGTGTCTCAATCTGCCTTCGTTAAAGACAGGTATATCCTTGATAGTCCGCTTATACTGAGCGAGGTGTGGTCGTGGCTCAATAAAGCTAGGAAGAAGGCTTTCATACTTAAACTTGACTTTGAAAAAGCTTACGATAATGTCAATTAGGGAGGGGGGGTTGTTAGATATGATGTCGCAGTTGGGTTTTCCTCAGGTTTGGTGTATGTGGGTGAAAGGGGTGATTTCCTCGGCTAGATCCTCTGTGTTGGTCAATGGCTCTCCCACCTTCAAATTCCAGTGTCAAAAAGGTTTAAGGCAAGGTGATCCTCTCTCCCCTTTCTTGTTCCTTTTAGTGATGGAAGCGTTTTCTTGTATTATTTCCAAAGCATGTAGTGCTGGGATACTTAAAGGGATTAAATTACCTAACGGGGGTTTGATGATATCCCATCTTCTATATGCCGATGACGCCCTGATAATTGGTGAGTGGGATGAGGAAAATATCATGGTTGTGGCTAGAATCCTGAGGGTTTTATACGCATGTTCGAGGTTGAAAATTAACTTCCACAAATCCAACCTTTTGGGGGTAGGAGTGGAAGAAGGTGAAGTTAGTCGGATGGCTTCGTTAATGGGGTGTTTAAAAGGGAACTTCCCTTTTAAGTATTTGGGTATTCCTCTTGGTGCTAACATGAATCGTGTTAATAATTGGGATTCCATTGTGTCGATTTTCAAGAACCGTCTTGCCTCGTGGAAAGCTAAATCTTTATCAATTGGGGGTCGGGTTGTGCTTATTAAATCGGTTCTTGAGAGCCTCCCGATTTACTTTCTTTCTATTTTCAAAGCTCTGATTAATGTGGTGGACAAATTAGAGTCCCTACTGAGGAATTTCCTATGGGGGGGGGGGGGGGGTTCGGATGGGGTTAAAAAACGAATTTGGTTGCATGGGACACAGTAACCAAACCTAAAAAGCTTGGGGGCTAGGTATTTGTTGTCACACCCCAATCGATGGCGGAAACATCGGGGCGCGGCATTGAGCGAAACAGATTGTCCATGAGTATCCATAACAACTATTAATTACCGGATATTTAAACGTCACGTCCCATACCATAACATATCCAAATAAAATAGTTATTACAAATAATTGTCTCAAAAACAACACTGTTCCGACAACTCAAATTTAGCGTGACATAACTAGACCCCTTGCTTGATTCACCAAAGCACAACATTCCTAGCATCTTAAGCACCTGTCACATACGTTAAAATAGAGGTCAATACATATAGTGTAAAGGTGAGCATACAAGTTTGATAGTAATAATAGAATTCGAAAGCGTTTACGCATAACCAGCAAGTAACATGCATAATGTGAAGCAAGTAAGTTATCGACAATGAAATATGCACAGACGTGACTGCGATTTGTAGAATGCGCAACACATATCACCACTATGACATGTGAGAAAAGCCCTTAACAACCCCTGTCCACGACAGGTGCTGAGTCCAAACTATAGTACTATCGTTGCTAAGGTGTCAGGCAATAATCACTGTGTAAACATAACATACAAGCATTCATCGAGTAACACGTATAACATGCAGTAACGGTTAGCGTATAAAAGTGTTTGCGTTGTGTGATCGATGTGATTTGATATAAGTAACGTATGTAACACCCAAAAGTGAGTAAAGTAAAAAGGGATAGAGTATACTCACAGATCGTGTTTAGTAAATAAACACTCTCTTGGATTTAAGGGAGCGTTGAGAGATTAGCCTGAACAGTTAACGATAGCATAAGCGAATGAGCGGCGCGCTAAACGGTGAAGAGTGAACCAGGTGACGAATGGTCATCTGATCGGATGACAATCCGAACGGATGGTCATTCGATCGAATGACAATCCGTTCGGATGGCCATTCGGTCGGATTGACATTCGTTTGGGATGGATGTGTTTGTGTATGATGTGACTTTGAAGTTTTTGTTGTAGCATTTTGAGAACAGAGAAGTATCTCTTCCTTTCAGGTCGCCCGGTCGAATGGTCGTTCGATCGGATGGCGATCCGTCGGTTAGACATTCTCAGAGAACAAGTTCACAGCAGGATTTTCATTCGATCGGATGGTCTTCCGATTGGATGGAAATCCGTTAGAAATTGATGATCTTTGAAATTGTTAAAAGTTTAAGTGTTGGAAACATAAGTCAATCCGATTGGATTGTCGTTCGATCGGATGGCAATCCGATCGGACGGTAGCCCGTTTGGCTGACTGGTTCGTTTTGAAATTCGTTAAGTTTGAAAGGTTTTGCGGTTTGATCGAGACAGTATGGCAATGTATTGAACAACAGGAACCCCACCAAGTCCAGACTATCTGATCGGATGGGAATCACCCCAGTCCGATCAGTTAACTATTCGTGACGGTTTGTTCATGTTCAACCCGAAATCGGATGTCTCTTTGATAGGAATCAGATCTCAGGCCGACACTTCACTAGAAACGAGTAGAAGGCCTGAATGAGCTCCGATTCTATCGGTTTTGAGTGTAAAAGAGTTGAAAAAAAGTTGTGAAACCATCTTTTAATCCTTCCACTCATGAAAATGTTTAGATCTATGCGAAAATAGTGTTAAATCATGTGGAAATCATGTAGATCTGAGTTGTTCTTGGTGGATTGAGGCCAAACCTTGAAGTTCATGAAAACCCCATGATGACATCATCCTAGAACACCTCAAACCCGCTGATTTCACGGTTAAAAGTAAAGATTCAAAGGTGAAAATGATGAGGAAGTGCGTATAGATCATAAAAGTACAAGATTTGAGGTAGAAACTTACAAGAATCGCGAGAAATCGAGAGAAAAGAGGGCTGGAGCACGCTGGTCGGAAGAGAGAGAGCTGTCACAACACTTTTTGTGATGTGACAGGGGTATTTATAGGTTGCCAAAAGAGGAAAGTGGTGCTCAAGGGTCGGATTGGATGGCACATCGATCGGATGGTCATCCGTTTGGATGACCAGTCGATCGAATGGTCATTCGATCGAGTGGTCCGGTGAGATAGATTTCGGCATTTTGTTTTGCGTGTTGAGCGTTGCGATGCGTTTGAGCGAGCATTGCGATAGTATTACCCATTAGTTACACAAATAACCTAACTACTATATCTAACAATCAATCAACATAAATAACTTGCATTTAGCGTTTGCGATTAGATTGCGTTGCGATAGATTTGCGATTGCGTCTTTGATTAATCACCTCAACTTAAACATAACATGCACAAGTAACACATAATAGCACACACACACGTAAAACAATATCCAGAACACATAATTCGAGTTGCGGTGCGATAGCGATGCGATTAGCGATAAGCCGATTAGCGATTAAACCTCGATTTGTTATAGATACTTCACATAATACAACTAAAGCAAAAAAATAATAGAATTCGATTACAAGTCATGAAGCACAAATCAGTAATTAAGCAAGGAGTGACAAATCGCAATTAGCAATCTTTTCTTCCTTTGACTTTGACTTGTACTTTGACTTCAAAAAGTCGAGTTGTTACATTTGTAATCTCAAATCGGTGAATGAAGCGCTCTTGGCAAAGTGGGTGTGGAGATTTAAGGTGGAGGAGGATAGTTTGTTGTAACAACTCTCACCAAAATTATTATTTCTTATTTTATTATGTCCAATAGGAAACCCTAATTGAGACCCCCAAGTAATATTGCATGACCCCTAAAATTTTCAGAACAGTTGGAACTAGGATCAGGGCCCCAAAAACTCAGGGGGGGGGGGGTATTCCCTAATTGATATTAACTACACAGTTTGTTGTACAAAACGAATTTCGTCGAAATGTTGAGTCACCCAGGCTATGTGGACACGAGGCTACCATACCCTAGAAGCGCACCTGTCGCGCCACGCGCGGGAACTAGGTGACCCTGGCGCGCCACACGACAGGAACCATTTTTCAGTATAAGTATCAGGGGTTTGGCACTTGCATGGGGGAGTTGTTACGACGGAAAAACTCATTTCATACGCTGAGATATCCTCTGTTTAGTTCAAAACACACACAAGCACGACGCTCTGCTATGACAACAGCTTAATAACTCGATCACAGCTACGATATAATGTCCGATCGATTGAAACCGATCCGATGGATATTTAAGTGCTGCCCGTAATTGGGCTATACTTTGTCATTCGTCGTGAGGGTTTTGATTTCATGAGTTATCGTAAATGTTGTATTAAGTTACTGACCTAGTTTCGTATGCATTGCTGTTTAAATTAGGTTATCAGGCTTATCAGTAGGCTAAACTCTGCCCGTCTAAACTTGCAATGTGAGTCATTCTCTTTTTATCAAAGTTGTTTTACAATACCTCAAATTATTTTCAAAAGTTATAATTACAGGGATTAAGTCGTGGTTATCTTGAATCACTGGCAAGTGGGGTATTGTGCACATTATTAATCTCTCACGGTTAGGTTCATCAACCTAACAGTGATAATCATCACTACTTGGGTGAAAGGACCCAATAGTGGTATGACCATCGTCACCAGGGTGTGACACGGCGCCAGATAAAAATAAGATAGTAGCCATTGTAATCGCTCTTATGCTGTAATTTATAACTAATGTGTCGTTTTATATAACTTGAGTGACTCGCCAGTATTTCCCCGCTGATAAAATATTTTTAAAACATGTTTTAGGTGACCTACTGTGAATAATGGAAAAGTGCTACGGAGCACTAATAAAGCTTGAAGTGGTGGCTCAGTTAAATAAATAAACATGTTTTGTAAAGCAGGGAATTTCCTCGTGAAATTCCTCTATTGTAAATTACGGGGTTAATCCCAAATTATGAAATAAAATAATTGGGATGTTTCAAGTTTTAAAAGATCCTGGTAAATCTTCCGCTGTCAACTCAAATAATAAATACCACGGGTTTCTGTCCCGCGGCTCCTGGACTGGGTCACACCGGGACGGGGGCCGTGACAGAAAAATGTGGTATCAGAGCCACTGATTTAAGCCAATTAAGTATTTAGAAATACTTAATTTCTCAAATTGCCACTCTGTGATTCTGTGAAAATTTAATTTGTAGTATACATAATTTTCTAATTAGGATTTTTGTGTTTTCTCTATATCTGCTAAAACAGCATGAATGAGTTGTCTGAAGCTCTTCAGAATCTCACTATCTATCATGCTGACGTAGAAGTTTCCAGAGACTTTTCCGATTATCTGGCCGATACTGAAGAACCTATGGAATTCCAGGCTCAAGCCCAGGAGAAACCCAAGACGAAAAAGAGAAGGAGAATTGTAGGCTGGAGACGTGTACGGAGGAAGAAGCCAGCCGCACAAAGGATTAAAAAGACTGAGAACCCAAATGATAAAGGCAAAGGAAAGGAGATTGGGGAAAGTTCAGGGCAAGCCCATGAAATGCCACCATGGGAAGAGTTGGATCACAAACTGGCAAATTGTGACCTTATTGGACCTGCCTATGAAGACCTCTTCACTTACCCAATTGAATCACAACTTCCAGTTAATTTGGAACCTGCTATTCCAGATCCCATTGTCAACCACCAACTTCTACCAGGAGAGCTGGAGGAATGGTGGACAAGTGATTGGCAATTTCAGAATCTTTTGAATAACCCTAATACCTTTATCCCCCAGTTTGACCCAGAGCCTGCACCAAACCCGCCTATGAGCATTGAGAACTTGGCTGAACTCCGCCACTATGGCGAGGAGCTGGTGGACGCAGGAAATAGAATCCGGGAAGTGGGGGAGAGGATATCATGGAAATACGACGAGAGAGAACGTCGTTTCTGAAGTGCCAGCTGACAGGGATCGTATGTGGTTGTGTGCTTATGTGTTTAATAATAATAAATATTAATCAAAATATAATCATGTAAAATAACTTAAAATAAAACTTTTGTAACATAACTGGTGTGTATGGATGCATAGTAATATATAAAAAAAATATCAACGTTGCAAAGTCGATAATTTTGGCTATACGTGTTGACATGATTATGTGTGATTATTTATTGTGACTAATTATTATTCATTTTCTTTTGTGCCAATAATTTATACATTTAAATATTGAAAATGATCAGATGGAACACGCCGACAACGAGCTAGTTAACGAAGTTAACCAATCTGAACAAAACAATGGAAACCAATTTCTTAATAGGCAGGATATAGAAAATATCGTTGCCCAAGGAATAGCGAATGCTATTCCAGCAATCCTTGCTGTTGCCCGAAATCCAGTTGAACCTCAACCAATTATTCCCAGCAAACGTACTCGCGACGACAATTTCAGTAATAGTGTAAATGGAGGTGGCAACAATAATAATAATGATAATGATGGGATGCAAGCCCCATTCCTTAAGAAAATGAAAGCTGCAACGCCTGGTTGCACTTACAAGGAATTTCTTGCCTGTAAACCGGTTGAATTTGCGGGCAATGAAGGGGCAACTGCTGCACTGCGTTGGTTAGAGAAAACCGAAGCAGTAATTAAAATAAGTAAATGTGCCGAGGAAGACAAGGTCATGTACGCATCGCATCTTTTTAAAGAAGGAGCACTAGAATGGTGGAATACGGTACTACAAGCCAAGGGAAGCGATGTGACTTATGCCATGAATTGGGAAGAATTTAAGAGTCTAGTGGAAAGAAAATTCTGTCCCGAATATGAAAAGGAACAAATGACAAATAAGTTCCTGAACCACCAGATGGTGGATGTAGACTGTCGAGGATATACTTCAACATTCTTCGAGTATGCTAGAGTTGTACCAACCCTGGCTTCGCCAGAACCGGTACTTATTTCTCGCTATATTTAGGGTTTGATTGGCGAAATCCGTGATATCGTTAAAGCTGCGAGACCTCGCACAATTGACGATGCAGTGGAATTAGCCAACACTTTGACAGATGGACTGGTGCGTACGCGAGAAGAAAATAGAAAGAAGGAAATGCCCCAAAAGATTACCCAAGGATTCCGTGTGGGTAATAGTAGTAATTTTAAGAAAAAGGGAACCGGGCAAACTTCCACTGCTCCATTTTGCAGTACCTGTAAAAGGAAGCATTTTGGAAGATCCAAAGGGTATTGCAATTTCTGCAAAATTCCAGGGCATCAAGAAAAGACTGTAGAAGGAAGAAATCCACAATTTGCTTCAACTGTGGAGAAGCTAGACATTTTAGACCAGACTGCCCTAAATTGGTCAAACCAGCTGACAACAAAGCCAAACCTGTAGAAGGAACTACCAAGAAGAACGCAAGAGCCTTCCAGTTGACTACCCAGGAAGCAGAGCTAATCCCAGATGTGATAGCTGGTACGTTCCTAGTTCACGACGTTTATGCAAAAGTATTATTTGACTCTGGTGCAAACCAAAGTTTTATAAATACTTCATTCTGCCAAGCTCTTAACCTACCCTTAACCAATCTTAGACAAATTTTTACGGTAGAAACGACAGATGGGAATTCTGTTAGCATAGATAAGGTTTTGCAAAAAGGAAAGATAGAACTCTTAGGCCATAAATTTTCTGCAAACCTGTTACCTATGAATTTAGCCGGATTCGATGTTGTGTTAGGAATGGATTGGTTAGTAGCCAACCATGCTCGAATCCTCTATGATAAGAATTCCATAGAAATTCATGCACCTGCAGGAGAAGTAGTGGTGATTACAGGAGACAAGCCACGTAAGCCACTAAAATTCATTTCAGTAATGAAAATGGCCAGTTATTCAAGAAAACAAGGAATAATGTATATGATTTCGGTAATCATTAACACTAAGGGTAAGGAACTTAAGGAAATTCTAGTAGTATCAGAATACCCGGAGGTATTCCCAGAAGAACTACTTGGATTACCACCCGATAGGGAAGTAGAATTTAGAATTCATCTAATTCCTGGAACAACACCTATAGCTAAAGCACCCTACCTGTCACACCCCAACCAATGGCGGAAATATCGGGATGAGACGAAGTGTGAAGATTGCTCGAGACATCATAACGCTAATTGTGACAATAGAATTAAAGATAAGTTGATTTCTTTCATAAATAAATGTTACAATACATGAAAGTTGAAATACAACATGTTAAATACAAGAAAAACAAAACGACAACAAATATGACATTTATACAATGTATTTGACCTAAACGTCTATATGTGTATCTAGGCATCAACGCTACTTCATTTCATAGCATCATCATCCTCAACCTGTAACATGTTTAAAATAAAGTTCAATGCAAAAGCAAAGGCGAGTATACAAGTTTGGTACATACATAGCAAAAGATAAGTTTCGAACAATTCCTCATAGCAAGCATGTGATTCAAGATAAACATAAAAACATGGCATGTGTCTAACATATCAAACCAAAAGAGACGCAAGATGCTCATGACATAACCACAAGTTACGGGCGGCGGGTCGTCAATCCTATAGCGCTACATATGTCACGGTTAGGCTCGTACGAAGTTAATGATAAGTTCAACACATAAGATTCACCCAAGTTTAAAGTATCAAGCCATCACGTATACAAGCATGTTAATAGGAATGTTCATGTGTTTAAGCAAAATGTTCATGTGTAAGTTATTGATAAGTAAACATGTTACACTCCAAAAGTGGTAAAAGTAAAAAGGGGGAAAATACGAGTATACTCACAGTTTGCGTCTTGGTGATGGCTCAAAATAAGGGCATGAATGAAACGAGAAATTCGCACAAGAAGAACTACCCTAGAAATAATAAATGCGAAATACTAAATATACTGCACGATGCAATTACTTAATGTTATTATTTATTTGAGTTTATTCATTCACGTGGTACGTCTTGTATCACCATTTGAGTTTTATTAAATTTTAAAACATAGAAAAATGTTTGTATAGTTAAAGTAAAAGAATCGAATAATAATAAACAGGGATCTTATTCTGACATGTACACTTATTAGTTTAATTGAAATTTGGTTTGGCTTATAGACTAAAGCATACAATTATTTAAAGAATTCATTTAATAACAAAATTCATATTCTTAAACATTTTTGAGTCTATAAATAAAGAATAAAATGAAATTTGCTTTTTAAGAAGTTGACAAATGACAGAATTCGTTTTATAGTATTAGTAAAACAACAGTTTCCTTTATTATTTAACTAGGTTATAACCCCGTGTGTTACACGGGGTGAATCATAACTATAATATTATATAAAAAATATGTTCATAATACGATCTAAGTATATATAACATAGAGTAATATGCGGACCAAATACGAAATAAATATTGGAGTTTGTATAGTCATTCATAATAATATGATATGTTATTTGTTTTAGGATTTGTCACAGGAACTTAAAATTTTGTACCACTACTAATATTTGTTGTGACATTTTCTTGTTTAAAGGTAACGTGTCTGATTTTATCTGATAATATATTATTGAGAAGGGTTAATGTTGGCATAATATTATATTTTCTACCATCTAAATATATCAATAAAACCAATTAACTATAGTTGAGAAAATACTATGTATAGTGTAATACTTTACATGTACAATTGAACCAATGAAACATATATATAAGTGAAAAAATAAAGACATGAGACTTTATACGACAACTAAAATTAAAAAAAAAAGGTTATGACATTCCGAATGTAAAGATACCTTTCACACATCTCTACATCTTAGTTACAGTAAGAAAAAATATGCATGTTAAGAGTTTACCTTGTTTTAAAACACATATATCTAGAATTTTTTAAAATATTTTAAAAAAAATCTCATTTGATTAAGGGGAATAAATTATTACTTATTTGACATGGTAAAATTATCTAGTTTTACCATATCGGTTTTGTACGACACATAAAGCGCTTTTAATGCTAGAATGTATTGCAACAATTCTTTAGAGTTGGAATTGAACTTTAAGAAGTAACATGTTTGATTTTCCAAGTTCTTAGAGCATTCACATTTATTCCACCATATTTTTACCCTATATTACACTAAAATAAGAAGTAACATGTTTGATTTTCCAAGTTCTTAGAGCATTCACATTCATTCCACCATATTTTTACCCTATATTACACTAAAAACCACTATATTTTCTCTCTCTTTTTCAATTAAATAATATTTTTTATACCTTTATCATTACGGTTTCTCTCTGCTCTACTCACAACCACTTTTAAAATATATTAAAAAATTATAAGAGGTGAACTGTGTCCCCTCAAATATACAGATGAACAGTAACATTTTCTCTCTCCTCCACTCACAACCACTTTTTATACTTTTTATGTTATAAAAACTTCCCTCATATATTTTAGATAGCAAATTTGCCAAACCACATTCCATTATCTTTAACAAAATTACAATTATTCCAATTATTTTGTTTGACATATATATTGTCAATTAAATTGATCAACGATTACAATTTGTTCTAAAGTTTCGGTTCCATCAAATTTTAATTCAATAATTCCAATTATTCAATTTGGATATATAAAAAAAGAAATGCACCTTAAACTCGTAAGAGTTGGTTTTTAAGAGTTGTACAACACATAATTTGTTTCAATTAAAAGAATTGTCAGTTATTTGATTAGAATTTTAGACTTTAGATTTACAATCAAGATAAAATTCTAATATAATATTTAAATATTTTTAATTTGAAATTTAAAATTTATCTATAAATTATGAATGCCCTCGTTGAATGATATGTGTGCAAAACCAAGTTTCTTTTATTATATAGTATAGATTAGTAAACCATTTAAAAAGAATACAACTAATATGGGTAGGCTTAACGGGTTTTGATATCTGACCGAGACAAAATAGTAACAATCCGTAAACCAACCAGTGATTTCATAATGTGTTCTTCACAGTTAAAAAGAAAGATATTCAAAAATGTAATGAATCGATAACGAAAAAAAAAGAAAAGAAAGGAAATATACCGAAACGAAAGAACACTCGCGGGTTTCCGATCTCCGGCGACGACAGGATTGTTCAGACGGCTGCGGCGAACACGAGTTCCAACGTCTTCGAGCTCCGTTCCGATGCGAGCTTCCGGCCACTTGCAGGTGTCCCCGCGAGAGCTCCGAGTTCAAGCAACGTGCCCGATTCGAAAAGGTTGTGGTGGTGTCGAGATGTGTTAAGTGAGAGAGTAGTATACCGAAAACGAAGTGTCGAAACAGTTTTCGTCGTGAACTCCGGCGAACGACTTCAGACTCTAGCGACGATTAGATTTCTCCGACTCGAGCCCGACGTAACTCCGGACCACGACTAGCTTTCTCCGGCGAATATACGAGACCGGTTAGCTTTTGGGCGGAACTACTCGTCCCGACTCTGAGTGCGGCGAACGGCTGAGGTTTGGGTTCTGGTGACTGTGACCGACTCCGGTGAGGTTCCGACTACGGCGAGTTGATGAGTTCGATGGAGGTTGTGTGAGGTGGTCGTTTGTATAGCTTTTTCTTACAGGTTCTTAAATATGGAAAAATGAGTGGGTTGTATTAGGATACTCATTTTCTTGGTAAACATGGAAGTTTTAATTACCATCAAATCCCGAGAAATTTATGAACTGTAAATTTTTGGGCGGCAAACAAACAGGAAAAGGATATTGAAAGGAACGAGCATTAATACAATTGTATGGTGAGTTCTCATCATTTTGTCTTTTTTTTTTTTTTTTTTTTTTTTTTTTTTTACTTAAGGTTTCAAAAAGTTACAAAGGGACCCCTCAATTATACTAACTGAGCTAATTTGGTTAAACTTATATTACTTGAAAATTTTCAATAACACCAATCAAATTAACTAGGTTATATCACGAAATTAAATAAATTTCAATTAGCTTAATTAAAATAAATAAATGACTAAAATTAATAGTTGAATTGATTTAAAGAATAAATCTTTTCAACGGTTATTTAATCCGCGAAAATTTCCGAGTTTCGAGGGTTAGGATCCGGATCTTTCCAAACGAGTTGGATTTAGGGAATCTATTTTGACAGATGTTACACAACCGGTTAGCACCCACTGAAATGTTAGAACTGAAAAAGCAGTTAGATGAATTGTTAAGCAAAGGATTTGTTAGTGCACGGAATGTCTGTTGACTTCGTCTACATCAAGTCTTAGGTCAATATGGGTCAACATAGGGTTTAGAATGTCAAAATCATGTAAAATGTTAGGTCTGGTTCGCTTATATGACCATGTTAGGTCTGGTTCGCTTATGTGTCACTAGGTCTGGTTCGCTTTTGTGTCAATGTGGGCTGGTTCGCTTTTATGGCAGTCCATATAAGCGAACCACACACACTATATATAGGTTGATGTTGTATTTCATTTGTAACGGTTTTGGAGCGAACCTAGATGATTGTTGCTGGAACGAAACTCTGTCAAAACAATATCAGAATGCAATAAAGAGATAGAAATTAGAGAGAAATAGCTGTTGTTACTTTACGTGCATTGATTCCGCCTTTACACGTGAAGATGAGCTACTCAGACTGACTTTTCGGGTCAAGGAACGGTCCAACAAGTGGTATCAGAGCTTCAGGAAGAGGAGCTCATACTACATCAGCTGATTCGATTCTATTATCTCATTTCTACTCATATTTCTTTTAGTTTTTTCGGTTTGAACAAGTTTCGTTGGACAAAATGGTTTGAAGTTCAAATATATTGAGCGAAACTTGTTGTTAAACAATCAGTAACAATATCAGACCTTAAAACATAGTAAAAATCAATCAATTTCATCTAAAAACGTGATCGGTTTTCGGACAGAATTTAAAACTTAGATCTGGAACGGATTAGCGGTCGAATTGAACGAAAATCATATCATTGTGATCGGAATTCAGTGTAGATCATTCCTTGAAAGTATCAGATTGTTATTCGGACTAAAAATCAGTTAAAATTTGTGGTTTGCTTTTTCGGTCATAGCAAGTCTGGTCCGCTGTTACATATTTGTCTAGTTCGCTCGAACGAACCTTATCTGGTCCGCTCGAGAGAACATATTTGATATTGATCTGGTCCGCTTATCCGGACATAGATCTGGTCTTCTTATCCGGACATTGACCTGGTCCGCTTATTCGAACATTAGCTGGTCCGCTCGAACGAACAGCTTGTGTGGTTCGCTTATCTGGACATTTGCTGGTTCGCTCGAACGAACATCTGCTGGTTCGCCCGAACAAACATCAGCTGGTCCGCTCAAAAGGACAACATCTGATTCGCTCGAACGAACTTTAGTCTAGTCCGCTCGAACAGACTTTCTGGTTCGCTCATTAGTATTCTTTCTGGTTCGCTTATCTGAACCTGTTTGATCCGCGAATCTTTGACACGAGTCTTAGATTGATTTCATCAAACACAACTGTTACATATTCAGTCTGTTTGAACTGATTGCTTGTTTGTTTGTTTGCAGGTGATCCGAGGTGTTTTACAACGCACAAATACCAATAATTCAAAATGTTTGACGAAAAGGAAAACAAGAATCTTGAAAATTTAAATGATTGGCATTGTGAATCTTGGCGTGAGAGATTAGGTGATAAGGATGTTTATATTAAAAGATGGGAAAATTTTGTATGTAAGAAGAATGAATCAGTGGAGGAGTTGAAAGAAAGGTTTTATGATCTAATCATCAAGTTAGAAAGACACAAGATATATCATTCAAATGATGAAAGAATTTCAAAATTTGTTGATGCTTTACCTTTGGAATGGGAGAAATTCGTGAATGGACTGAGAAGGGATTCTAGTTTATCACGCTTTGATTTAAGAAGTTTCATCAATACAATAACAAATCATAGGAGTGATGAAGATTCAAGAAAAAGGAAATTATTGGATGAAATAAAAGAAGAATCAAGAAAGATAGATTTGGATGTGATCATTGAAATGAGAAAACGAATCAATGTGTGTCTTGCAGCAAAAAATGTTATGAGATACGATATTAAGAGGGGTTGCTATATTGATGAAAATATGAATCCTCTTGATTTTGTTAAAATTTTCTGTGCAGGAACATACATGAAGGAAACAAAGAAAGAAGCTAATAATGGAGAGATGAATGGAAAATGCTCGAAATGCGAAAAATCAGAAACAGACAATGTCAAACTTCTGAAGAATGTAGAAAGTTTAACATTGGAAATCAAAAGCTTGAAGGATGTGAAAGAATCTGATGATAAACAGATTCTTGAAATGAGAGAAAATTGTGAGAAATTGACGTCAGAAAATGACAAACTGTTGAGTAGTTTGGACAGTTTGACATTGGAAAACAATACTCTGAAGATCGAGAAGAAGGCTGATGAAGAACAGATTTTGAGTTTGCGTCTGAACTGCGAAAAATTGAGATCTGATAATGACAAACTTTTAAAGATTGTTGAGAGTTTGTCATTAGAAAACAAAATTTTGAAAGAAAATGAAAACGTTTCTTGGATAAAATTGGAATATGAAGCGTTAAAAGAAAAAGAAAATGATTTTGAAAATGAAAAATTAAAGATTGAAAAAGAGTTTCAAAGTCAAATAAAGATTTTAGAAGATGAGAGAGATATTTTTGGTAAAGATAATCTTGAAAAACAAATGGAAATCAATTCTCATCTTGCTAAAATCATTCAGCTTGAAAAAGAAGTTGAAAAAGCTCGGATTAAAATTAACGAGCTTGAGAATAAATTGAAAGGTTTTGTGACTTCGGCACCATATGAGTGTCCAAAACCGATCAATTCTGTTACAATAAGTGATAATGTCACAAATTTTGACGAAGTCAAAGTCAAAATTGAAAATTGTGATGAAATATCTGATGATGAAAAGGAAAAGAAAAGAAAAATATTTTTAGATTTACAAGAAAAATTTAAAAATACTGTTTTGCAATCTACTGAAACAGGTGAATGTTCTAAACAAAAATCTGTTAAGAAGAGTGTAGAACAGAAACAAAAAGATAAAAATTTGAAAAATCCTAAAAATGAAAATAAAAGCTCATCAGATAAGTCATCCAATCATTTTGAAAAATCACAAAAATCTAAAAATGAAAACTCACAAAATGTTGGTAATAAGTGGTGCAGGTTTGACCACAGTGTTTCAAAGCCAAATCCAGTTTTCAGGAGGAGTGTTAATCACCACAAAGCCAGACAATGCTATGATTTAAGCATATGGTGTGAAAGTGGTGAATGGTACGATAACAGGGTGTGCTACACTTGTGGTGTGAGAGGACACATTGCTGTTAACTGCCAAAATTGGAGTTATGAAACAAAAAAATGCTATAATTGTCATATCAGAGGACATATTGCTAGAGATTGCTCGATGAGATCGATGGGAAGATCGAGGGTTGAATCTCAAAGAATGGCAAAGAAGCTAGTCAACGTCAAGCCCTGTGAACAGAAGGTTCTAAAACCTAAAGTTCAGGATCAAACAATTCAAGAAAAGAAAGTTAAACTTTCACAAGGGCAGAAAGACAGACTGAGAAAGAAAAGGAAGAAGGCGAGAGAGTATCTCGAGAAAATTTTGTCTTCGGGTTCACCGGATAGATTGAATAAGAGTTCTGATGAATCAACTAACTTGATTGCAAAGTCAAGCAAGACGAATTTATCAGATACAAATCTGAGGATAAAATAAGAAAAGAAAAAGAAAATGGTCGGCGATGAATCTGATGTGTTAAAGTCAGACAAGCCACCATCAGGCAATGAATCTGACAGGTCAAAGTCAGACAAGCCATGTGCAGGCAATGATTCTGGTTCGTCAAAGCCAGAAGAGCCTAGTGTTGAGGTAAAATCTGAGAATTCAGGTTTAACAATGGATGATGAAAATTTTCCATCATTGTTGAACAAGAATTCAAAATCACCCAAGACTGGTCAGGCTTGGGTGAAACTTTTCAAATAGAAAAATCTGACTTGCCGGAGCTTCCAGGTTGGTAAGTGTGAAGCAGATATCGGCATCATTCTTGAGAAATTCACAGGTTGGTAACTGTGATATTTCGAATTACATGTGGTAAATCAGGGACATTAAGTTGTACTTGATTTTCTACTAGTGTTTGTTGTTGACAAGGGTCTTAATTGTCAATTTTTTTAAAATGGTTGAAATAGAACAATGTGATGACACCCCGAGTTTGTGAAAAGACAAACAAAACTAATTTTCCGGAAAATCCATTTGATTAAAACAAACTTAAGTGTTTTGAAATCTAAATGGGAAAATAGTTTGTTGTCAGGGGGAGTTCTGATTGTTTATGCCAAGTGAATGGCGAATTGAAGCGATTCGATATCAGTTTGTCACGTTTCTTGTATAGTTTGTTTTCAAATTTTCCAGAAAATCAAAATTGAAACATATTTTGATTTTAGGGGGAGAAAAATTTTTAAAAAATTAGAAAATTTGAAAATGTCAAAAACATTGAAAAAAAACAAAAATGAGTTTTGTTGAAACAAGAGGAAATGATAGTAAATCAGTGGACTATCACAGCATGCTAAAGAAATGGAAAGTTAAAATGTGATAAGCGGTCTCACTAAAGATGTGACGGTAGGCTCAGCTAGACTAGTAGATTTGCGATAACGATACAAACATAAATGAAAAAGCCTAGTTCTAGTGGGAAACATGGTCAAAAGCATAGTACTTGGTTTTGTCCTTCTTGATTGTGTGCCTGCTCAGTAATCGCTGAATGCCAAAAGCATAAAACTGGTTAAGTTTGTGAACTTTCACAACTTTGCTGAAAAGTCGCTGTGATTGTGCATTTTATTTTGCAAAGATTTAAACTTGTTTTATTTCTTTATTTTGTTTAAGCATTGGACATCCTCTGCGTATACGTGAGTATCGACCTGGATGTTGTTGCCTAAACGTTCTGCTTTATTTTCTTTGGTGTTTCGTTTAAGCTTTGGATCACCTCTGCGTATACGGGAGTATCGAACTGGTGGTTAAAGCCTAAACAACTTCAATTTATTTTTATTTTCTTATTTTGTTTAAACATTGGACTTTCTCTGCGTATACGGAAGTATCGACCTGATTGTTAATGTTTAAACATTCTGCTTTATTTTCGCACAAATCACAGTCGATAAAAGTTTAAAGGCATTGCTTGAGTCAGTGTATTGCATGATGAGGGGATATGCTGAGATCGTGGGGTCCATAAGAATTTTAGTGCTATCTTAATATACCTTAAAGTATCGGTAAGCAGATTGAAAGTTTTTAGATTGAGTTTAAGTGGACAACAATATCGTCAATCAATGTGAATCGTTTAGAACTGAAAATGATTAAAGCTTAACGGTGCTAGTGATTTGTCTCATGAACTGATATGATCCTCTTACACAAACTCACAAAAATATTGTTTGTATATATTTCTTTACTGCATTTCAGTTAAGATCAAAAATCCAAAAAGATTTTAGTGTGTTTTAGCATAAAATTTTGAAAATTCAAAAAGATTTTCGACAACTGATGTTGAAGGACTGATATTCAAAATTCCAAGTGCTAAACATGAGGAATTGGATTGGGAGAATATGTTGAAAACTTTGAATGTCATATACAAATGTTTTGTAAGATTGTATGTTTTAGTTAATCAAGGTCATTCATTTGAACTTGATGTAACTAGTATGATTGTTGAATTAATGATTTCTACCAGTAAGTTTCTTAGATTTAACTGTTATAAATTTGTGAAACTTATATTGTGGTAGAGAATATGCAGGTTTTAGGAATTCCCACGGAAACTAAGTGTCAAAGCTTGAACCAGATATCTCAAGATCCCAGCATACTGAGAGGGGGAGTCTGTGAAAGGGAGAGTCTGGATCAACAGTTATTGGGAAGTTGAAGTTAGGGTCAGGTGTTAATGCTGAAACCTGTGAAGAATGCTTGTGAAGATAGACAGAGTTGGTGAAAAGACCAAGACCGAAGACTCAGGTGCTGAAGATTGCTGAAGACTACGTCAACATCCAAGGGGGAGTCTGTTAGTGCACGGAATGTCTGTTGACTTCGTCTACATCAAGTCTTAGGTCAATATGGGTCAACATAGGGTTTAGAATGTCAAAATCATGTAAAATGTTAGGTCTGGTTCGCTTATATGACCATGTTAGGTCTGGTTCGCTTATGTGTCACTAGGTCTGGTTCGCTTTTGTGTCAATGTGGGCTGGTTCGCTTTTATGGCAGTCCATATAAGCGAACCACACACACTATATATAGGTTGATGTTGTATTTCATTTGTAACGGTTTTGGAGCGAACCTAGATGATTGTTGCTGGAACGAAACTCTGTCAAAACAATATCAGAATGCAATAAAGAGATAGAAATTAGAGAGAAATAGCTGTTGTTACTTTACGTGCATTGATTCCGCCTTTACACGTGAAGATGAGCTACTCAGACTGACTTTTCGGGTCAAGGAACGGTCCAACAGGATTTATACAACCTAGTTCATCCCCTTGGGGAGCTCCAGTGTTGTTTGTGAAAAAGAAAGATGGGTCGATGCGAATGTGTATCGATTATAGGGAGTTGAATAAGGTTACAATTAAGAATCGATACCCATTACCCAGGATTGATGATCTTTTCGATCAACTTCAGGGAGCTAGATATTTTTCTAAGATAGATTTACGCTCCGAATCCATCAGTTGAAAGTACAAGAAGAAGACATACCTAAAACTGCTTTTAGAACTAGGTATGGTCATTACGAGTTTACAGTCATGCCCTTTTGATTAACAAATGCTCCTGCAGCATTTATGGACATGATGAATAGAATCTGTAAACCGTATTTGGATAAATTTGTAATTGTCTTTATCGACGATATACTTATTTATTCCAAAAGTCAGGACGAGCATTGTGAGCACCTACGAGCACTCTTAACTTTGTTAAGAAAATAGAAGCTTTATGCCAAATTCTCGAAGTGTGAATTTTGGCTACAAGAGGTACAATTTTTAGGACACATGGTGAATCACGAAGGTATTCACGTAGATCCCTCCAAAATTGAAGCGATCACCAAATGGAAGGTCCCGCAATCAGCTATGGAAGTTAGAAGTTTTCTAGGGTTAGCCGGATACTATAGACGGTTTATTAAGGATTTTTCCAAAATAGTTGTACCATTAACCAAGCTAACCTGTAAAGCAGTGAAGTTTGAATGGGGATCTAAGCAAGAAGAGGCTTTTAAGATCTTAAAGCAAAGATTAACAAACACACCAATTCTTGCCTTACCAGAAGGGACAGAAGATTTTGAAGTTTATTGTGATGCTTCTAAACTAGGATTAGGATGTGTGCTGATGCAACGCAAGAAGGTAATTGCGTATGCCTCAAGGCAATTGAAAAAGCACGAGGAAAACTATACGACTCATGACTTAGAATTAGGAGCCATAATTTTTGCCCTTAATATTTGGAGACGCTATTTGTATGGCAGTAAGTTTACTGTCTATACAGATCATAAGAGTTTAAAATACATATTTGGGCAAAAGGAATTAAACATGAGGCAAAGAAGATGGATGGAAATTCTAAGTGACTACGACTGTGATATTCATTATCACGAAGGAAAAGCAAATGTAGTCGCAGATGCTCTAAGTCGTAAGTATCATGAGAAACAACGACGAGTTCGTGCTCTTAGATTAAGTTTACAATTAGACTTAATGGAACAACTGAAGAATGTTCAAGAAACAGCAATCAAGGATGATGCTGAAGG
This sequence comes from Helianthus tuberosus, assembly GCA_030545235.1. Taxonomy (NCBI): domain Eukaryota; kingdom Viridiplantae; phylum Streptophyta; class Magnoliopsida; order Asterales; family Asteraceae; genus Helianthus; species Helianthus tuberosus. The sequence continues at coordinate 182,195,221 of CM060433.1, forward strand.
AATGAAGGGAAGAATAAAGGAATTAGAGCAAGGGAGTGATGGAATTTGGAGATTCCACAAGAAAAGGATTTGGGTTCCTAAGCAAAGAGACTTAAGAAATAAAATTTTAGAGGAGGCCCATAAATCTAGGTATACCATGCATTCTGGTAATAATAAGATGTACCAAGATTTAAGAAATAACTTCTAGTGGATAGGAATGAAAAAGGATATAGCTAGATATGTATCTAAGTGCTTAACTTGTTCACAAGTTAAGGCAGAACACCAGAAACCTTCAAGGTTACTCCAACAATTAGAAATGCCTGTATGGAAATGAGAGCTTATAACAATGGACTTTGTTACTAAGTTACCCAAAACTAGAAATGGTAAGTAATGATGCGATTTGGGTAATTGTGGATCGATTAACCAAATCAGCTCATTTTCTACCCATGAAAGAAACCTTTAGCATGGAAAGGTTAGCAAAGTTGTACGTAGATGAAGTAGTATCACTACATGGAGTCCCACTCTCCATTGTATCAGATAGAGATAGTCGCTTCACTTCACATTTCTGGACAAGTTTCCAAGAAGCCATGGGGACACGATTAAATTTAAGTACAGTCTACCATCCCCAAACATATGGACAAAGTGAAAGGATGATCCAAACCCTGGAAGACATGCTTAGAGCATGTGTCATAGATTTTGGGGGAAATTGGGACGACCATTTACCCTTAATCGAGTTCTCCTATAATAATACTTATCATGCAAGCATCGAGGCTACACCATTTGAAGCACTGTATGGACAAAAGTGTAGAACTCCAGTGTGTTGGGCAGAAATAGGAGAAAGCCAATTATCAGGTCCCGAGATTGTGCAAGAAACCACCGACAAGATCACTCAAATCAAGGAAAGACTAAAAACGGCTCGAGATCGCCAGAAAAGTTATGCAGACAATCGACGCAAGCCGTTAGAATTTCAAATTGGAAACAAGGTACTATTGAAAGTTTCTCCTTGGAAAGGAGTGGTTCGGTTCAGAAAGAAAGGAAAGCTAAGTCCAAGGTACGTGGGACCATTCCCAATAATCTAACGCATAGGACTGGTCGCCTATCACTTACAACTACCAGAAGAACTGGCTGGGGTACATGACGTGTTTCATATATCTAACCTCAAGAAGTGTTTATCCGACGAATCCCTGGTAGTACCTCTCCAAGACATAGAAGTAAATGAAAAGTTAAAATTTGTAGAGAGACCACTTCAGATAGAAGATAGAAAGGTCAAGTTTCTCAAGCACAAACGACTAGTGCTGGTCAAAGTCAAGTGGGATTCAAAGAGAGGACCTGAGTACACTTGGGAACTAGAATCAGAGATGAAACGAAAATATCCCTACTTGTTCCAGTAAATCTCGAGGACGAGATTTTAATAAGGTGGGGAGGATGTAACAACTCTCGCCAAAATTATTATTTCTTATTTTATTATGTCCAATAGGAAACCCTAATTGAGACCCCCAAGTAATATTGCATGACCCCTAAAATTTTCAGAACAGTTGGAACTAGGATCAGGGCCCCTAAAACTCAGGGGGGGGGGGTATTCCCTAATTGATATTATCTACACAGTTTGTTGTACAAAATGAATTTCGTCGAAATGTTGACTCACCCAGGCTATGTGGACACGAGGCTACCCTACCCTAGAAGTGCACCCGTCGCGCCACGCGCGGGAACCAGGTGACCCTGGCGCGCCACACGACAGGAACCATTTTTCAGTATAAGTATCAGGGGTTTGGCACTTGCATGGGGGAGTTGTTACGACCGAAAAACTCATTTCATACGCTGAGATATCCTCTGTTTAGTTCAAAACACACACAAGCACGACGCTCTGCTACGACAATAGGGTAATAATTCGATCACAGCTACGATATAATGTCCGATCGATTGAAACCGATCCGATGGATGTTTAAGTGCTTCCCGTAATTGGGCTATACTTTGTCATTCGTCGTGAGGGTTTTGATTTCGTGAGTTATCGTAAATGTTGTATTAAGTTACTGACCTAGTTTCGTATGCATTGCTGTTTAAATTAGGTTATCAGGCTTATCAGTAGGCTAAACTCTGCCCGTCTAAACTTGCAATGCGAGTCATTCTCTTTTTATCAAAGTTGTTTTACAATACCTCAAATTATTTTCAAAAGTTATAATTACAGGGATTAAGTTGTGGTTATCTTGAATCACTGGCAAGTGGGGTATTGTGCACATTACTAATCTCTCACGGTTAGGTTCATCAACCTAACAGTGATAATCATCACTACTTGGGTGAAATGACCCAATAGTGGTATGATCATCGTCACCAGGGTGTGACACGGCGCCAGATAAAAATAAGAGAGTAGCCATTGTAATCGCTCTTATGCTGTAATTTATAACTAATGTGTCGTTTTATATAACTTGAGTGACTCGCCAGTATTTCCCCACTGATATAATATTTTTAAAACATGTTTCAGGTGACCTACTGTGAATCAAGGAAAAGTGCTACGGAGCACTAATAAAGCTTGAAGTGGTGGTTCAGTTAAATAAATAAACATGTTTTGTAAAATAGGGAATTTCCTCGTGAAATTCCTCTATTGTAAATTACGGGGTTAATCCCAAATTATGAAACAAAATAATTGGGCAGTTTCAAGTTTTAAAAGATCCTGGTAAATCTTCCGCTGTCAACTCAAATAATAAATACCACGGGTTTCTGTCCCGCGGCTCTTAGACCGGGTCACACCGGGACGGGACCGTGACATTTGTGGAGAGGTGTTGTTTCGGCTTGTCACGGTAGTAGAAGGAAGTGGTCGTGGCTTCCGTCAAAAGCAGGGAGTTTGGAAAAATATCTCCAGAATGGAGTCAAATTTGCTTCTTAGGGATAAAAGAATCCACAGTTATATAAAGGGGGTTTTGGGGGATGGTTATTCTATTCGATTCTGGATTGACTGGTTGATCGGTGACTCTCCCCTCATGTTTTTGTGGCCGAATCTGTTCGCTCTCGAAAAGCACAAAGCCTGTTGGGTGAGCGTCCCGATTCGTTAGATGGAGGTGGTAGACAGATTATTTGGGATTGGTTGAGGCCGCCGGAAACAGATGCGGAGGTCTCGGATCTGTCCGAATGTATGAAACAACTAGAGGGTCTGTCTCGGTCGGCAGGTAGTGATAAATGGCAGTGGACAACTGACTCGTCGGGTAAGGTTTCTTCTTGTTCGGTTAAAGATTTGGCTAGGGTGCAGTCGGTTGCGGAGCCGAATATTACTGTGAATGTTTGTAAGTGGGTTCCCTTTAAATGTAACATCTTTATGTGGAGGTCTGCTCTTGATCGTATTCCGACCAAGCAAGCTTTGGCTAGAAGAGGTATAATTAGCGGCGCGGTCGATTGCAGTTTGTGTGGGGACTCGTTCGAATCGGTCGATCATCTCTTCACTGCGTGCAGAGTTTCCGCTCAGGTATGGAATCTCGTTAGTGAGTTGGTTAAACTCCTATCCATTTTCGCCTTCTCCTTCCGTGACCTGTTGGATGTTCACAATGGTGTCGACGGCAGCTAAGGAGATTGTTCGGGGGATTGTTGTGGTCACTTGTTGGTGCATTTGGAAGTCAAGGAATGAGAAGATTTTTTCTAATGGTAGAGGGGATGGGGTAGATATCTATGGGGTGGTGAAATCTTTAAGTTTTTTTTTTTTTTGGTTTAAAAACAGATCCAAACATAGTAATTTAGTTTGGAGAGAATGGTGTAAGTTCCCCATGTATATGTTGTAGTTGTGTGGGTGCGGTCCTGCGTTTTTTTTCTTTTTTTTTTGTCAGGACGGCCGGTTTAATAAAGTTTTCCTTAAAAAAAGTTGTTTTGGACTTTTGCAAGATGAAAATTAATGACGAAACTTTGAATATTTCTGTCTAGCGATTATGCCTCCGCTTCTCAAATACAAATACCTATCCGATTGCCAAAAACGTGAAAAGAAGAAGCTAGAGGAAGAAATAGCAAAAGCTTAACGGATTGGCGATAGTATATATTGAAAATGATATACTAGAAGTCATGGACTATAAAGTCTCGATTGAGAGTTTCACGATTTGCTTAAGTAAGTTAGTTTGATCATTTTGCTACACTACCATTGTTTTGTTTATTTATAACAATAAATCATTATCATTGTATTTTGGTTTTTGAATATATAAATACGATTGATAAGTTTATATTATAAGAAGAGGGCTCAACTTTTTTGTCTCCTACAAGAGCTAAAAGTTTTCTTATCATTGTCAAGGACGGACATATGGTCATGCATTACCAAAAAAAGTCGTCCCATATCCATCCCCTTACCAATCCAAATATAAAGGAAACCAAAAAGACAGTGCCTTTGCTAGATGATTTGAAAGATATAATATTTGTATCGGTGAATTCTCACTCAACCATGTGACGTGAAAACGAAGGAAGCGTGGTTTATATTTTATTACAAGTTCATTTAATAAAGTTCGGATAATAATTAAAAGGCAAATAAAACTAGAAGGAATTAGTTGTGTTAGTTTTTTATTTTCATTTTTTGGGTTTTGATGACGATGCATTTGTCAGTTTTGATGCATTTCCCAATAGACGTGCTTGTTGATAATTTTTAATTTTGCGTTTGTTATTTTATTAAAATATCTATGCATTATTAAAAAAGTAACTTTCACAAAATATATTTGTAATCTTTTAGAATCTACCCTGGTGATTAGTCTAACTAAAATTATGTCCTGTTTCTATTATATTATACAAAATATATTTGCATCTTTTAGAATCTACCCAGGTGATTAATCTAACCTATAATTGCATCGTGTTTCTATTAGTATTATACAAATATGTCAAAATCGTAGTTCTGATCATGTTTGTTTTACAACACCTTATTGATCATATATTTTTTTAAAGGCAAGCCTTACTTCGATCTTAAATTACACCAATTAACTAAATAACTCCTCTTATCTAAATTTGAACCTAGGATTTTCTCCCTAAGAGGCAAGAGCCTTTACCAAACAGGCTAGCTGTACATTGGTTCATTATTAATGATCATATATTTTGGCATTTTCAAGGGTAAGGGGGGTCGGAGTGATTGCGGGGAGTGTGATCGGGGAGGGGAGTTGCCGCTGGGGGAATCATCCCTAGTGTTTGAATGGTGAGTGGGGAGTAGGAGAGAGGGAGATAAATCGGTGACTATACACCGAAGGTGAAGAAGGAGGGATGGATGAGAGAGAGAGAGGAGAGAAGAACCAATCAAATTTTTTTGTTTAATTGAGTGAGTGTTTGAATCATACATAGTGTTTGAGTAGAAAATGGGGAGTGAGGGGGGGGGGGGGGAGTTGACATGGCTTTATATCATTGGGTAGAAAAACTCAAACACCCTAAAGTGTTTGAATCATACCCTCCACCCTAAGTAGCTCCCATGCCGAATCTTACAACTTGATTTACATGTATAATCCTAGAGATTTGGACTTCTTTCATAAATGTAACCTCTAGAGTAACATATATAATTTTTTAGGTTATTATATTTGAAACTAGATTATAGATCCATGTATTACATAGGTTTGATGATAGAAAATGTAAGACCTTTAGATGATCATGGAGTTGATAGGGGTTTTCGGAAAATTGTGCTTTCCATTTATATAAACTTGATTGATTTTTTAAAATAAATATGTTATTGTTGAGGTTTATTGTATTCGAAGAACAAAACCGTTATAAAATTTGAATTATTTTTTATATTTCATATTATTCTTGTATCACACATAATAAATATAATTTTTAGTATGAATACATATAAACCGAATATGAATACAAAAGAATTAGTATATATTATTTCAAATTATTACTTTCTTCTTTTGAAAAGTGCTTTCAAAGTAGATGGAATGAAATTAGTTCAACATCTAATCTAAAAACATATATATTTTAAACATCCATATAATATATATATATATATATATATAATATTGTATAAATTTTGGTTATCCCATCTTCGTTAGATAAGTTTGTTTTTTTTATTAAAGCAGAGACATGTAGATAACTAATATTAATAATCTATTAATAATATAGAAGTGATATAACAATGAATATAAGATTATTTTAATATATATTTATTACTTTGAGAGCTGAGAGTGGATAAGATATTGCCACATGTCATTTATTAGAATTAGATTTGAAATAATATATATACACAAGAAAACACATCATTATGCATGTAAAAGTTACAAGTTGTTAAGGCTTACCGGTGTGGGGGACGTCCCAGGTATGGTGAGGCGTGGCGGCGGCACCACTGGCCCCTCCCGGTTCGTCCCGTTGCCAACATCGCCCCATTGTCGCTTTCGATGTTCATCTCTCTTTCTTTATCCAACACACACATATACATACATACATACATCTTGTATATATAAAGGGGCTCATCAGTCATCACCCATACCCTAGGCCCATCTTTTGGAGCTCATCCCCTACACCTGATGACGTGGCTATCTACGTGACGAATCATTCTCAAATGACTACTCTCCTCCACACCCAATAGCCTAGAGTGCATTCTTAACGATTTTGAGTGATCGATGAAATGCAGGACACAACTAATAGAACTCTGGTTACACGTGCACACCCTATTGAATGGTTATATATGGTTTGGTATTAGTTAGAGACACGAGCATGTGACTTTTAACTACACAATCATGTCACATTCTATGAATATTTAAACAAAATTGTATTATGTTTTGTAGAACATGTGTAGAACACCACTAAGGTGTTGTTTGGTTTTTCAAATGTAAAATGTCTGCAGTCTACGGATCACATCTGTAGCAGAATACTGAACCTCTGCAGTCTGTAAGAAGAAGACTGTTTGTTTTTTAACTTCTGCAAACTGCTAAAATAACACCAAACAACATAATAGGCATCATAAACTGAAAATTAACATCAAAATTAAAAAAAAAACATCATAAATTATGAAAACTAACATAAAATTCAGAAAAAAAAACATCATAAATTATGAAAACTAACATCAAAATTTAGAAAATCACATTATAAATCTGAAAATTAACATCAAAATTTAGAAAAAAAAAACAAAAAAAACTTACAAGCACTATTACAAAGTTGATTTTATGACAGGGTGAAAACTATTATTAGACTGTGGGGTATGGGGCTTGGGTTGGGGCGTGGGTTGGCTGAAAACGCCCAAGCCACCACCCCGGGTAGGCTTGGGTTGGGGCGTGGCCCAAGGGGCGGGGGTTTGAAGCCGGGCGTGGGGCGGGCTAGCGATCCTATGTAGCGGGCTCCTATTCGCTTTGTTGGCCATGTCATAGCGGGGCAGGGTAATTTAAAATTTAAATTATAACCGTTTGGCCAAGCCAAGCGGTCACCCCAACCCAACAGTCAACATCCACTATAAATATAACCCCAACCCCACCGGCTACCCCATCCCAAACCATCGCTGTCCACCGCTACCCCAACCATAACCCACTTGATCGAACCCGCTACCCCAACCCACTTGATCGATGGCCTCTTGGACCCACGAAGAAGAGCTAGCTCTCGTCACAAGCGTCGTTAACGCAATGAAGGGGAGACAACCCGGTCAAAGCCGAAAGCCTGTGCAAGCTACTGACATAACGTCGGACACGACCGGCACAACTTAAACGCGTGCCAACATAAATGGCGTGAGCTACGACCAAAGCTTGATCGTTTCAAGGCCTACTACGAAGCCGTTCCGAGCGGTGAGTTAAGCCACGAGGACCGGGTGGCGGTGGCGAACATTGAGTTTCGGGGCAAGGAGCGAAGGCCGTTCGACAAGCTCGCGCTTTTTGAAATTTACCTAACGCTCTAGTTTTTTTTTGTAATTGTTTTTAGTTTTTTTTTGTAATTTTTAGGAATTATGTAATTTTTAAGAATTTAATAAAACTAGGCTTTAATGCTGCGTGCCGCGTTGCGGCGCGACAAAACTAAGTCATTGTAAAACTATTTATTTCGACTAAATACTTGGTTGTTATTAAAGCTATGCTATTTAGTGTCTTATTTTTAAGTTGACAAATGGAGTTTTCATACAACAGAGCCGTTGGTAGCAAGCGAGTTAGTAACTCCTGGCGATGGCGACTATTGCGATGTCTAAGCATCCACTAACCCAACAAATAAGGAATAAGAATTGTATAAATACAATCAGAAAAACGTGTAAAAGAGGAGAAAAAGGAAGATGACGTGAAGTTATGTAAGCGTAAAATGGGAAAAAAAAGAAGACCCCATGATTTGAACTTGAGTCTCTTTAAAACACATACAACCACAAAACCACTCCACCATGATGAATAATCTACCTAACTTTGAAGAAAATGGATATATATACACACTTAAAAAGGGTATAGGGGAAAAAAGTCGACAAAAGATGACTTGAAGTTATGTATATTTACTATTCATGACAACCAATAAGAAAAGTTTACTATTCATTATGATGTGACAACTACTATTCATTAGCTTTGTTTTTTAATATATAGGATAATTTTAGGCTTTTGTTTGTAATGTTGTGTGTATTTTTTTTATTTTTTGTAATTTTTTTTAATAAACTGCCAAGCCAAGCCACGCCCCAACCCAAGCCCCGCCATACCCCACGGACACGTCAATCACCGGTGGGGGGGGGGGGGGGGGCTCGAACTCCACGTGTCAACTCATGCCCCCAACCCAAGCCCCACCATACCCTACGGTCTTAGCCACTCGTATAATTTTGTTATTACATGAATCACAATTATTATTATTAAATAATGCATGTCATTATTCTGTTCTCGGGAAAAGATCAAATATGAATTTTATTTTGGCTAGGAAGTGTAGGAAGCAATAGGATTAGGACATGTGGCAACATTTAAAATAAAGAAAAATGGTATTTTAGTCAATCCAACCATTTCTTCTTCCTTTTCAAAACCCAGTAACTTCAAAACCCACCATTTTCAAAACCCACCATCTTCAACCATTTCTTCACTTTCTATCTCAATAATCACTACATTATAGTGCGATTTTCATCACAAATCAATGATTCAAACACCTGATCAACGTGTTCTTCAGCTTTTTTGAAGAAAACCCAGTTTAATTTCATAAAAAAATCTTGTTTTTTTCGGTGATTTTGGAGATAATCACTCGATTCGTTCGATTCGAGCGCTGATAAGTGTTTCAATCATTCAAACTTCATCAATTGTTGAAGAAATCATTTAGATCCATGTGAGAAATTCTTTAATTTCATTTTTACGATCTGGGTTTTTGATTTAGTCATTGCGTTTTACGATCTTGGCGGGGGTCCGGGGGCAGCGCCCCTGGTAGCGGGGTCCCCCCACGTAGACAGTGTTTCTGGTTCTGTAAACAACAGGTTCTGGTCATTGCGTTTTAGTTAGATTCTGGTTCTGTGAACAACAGTTCCTGGTCATTGCGTTTTAGACAGTTTCTGGTTCTATGAACAACAGTTTCTGGTCATTGCGTTTTAGACAGTTTCTGGTTCTGTGAACAATAGTTTCTGGTCATTGCGTTTTAGAAATAAAACATTTTTGGAGTGTTTTTACTCATTGCGTTTTATGTAAACACATTTTTATGTGTATTCAGTTCATTGCGTTTTAGAGAGAACAGTTTCTTTTGTGTTTTTAGGCCATTGCGTTTTAGAAATAAGACATTTTTATGTGTTTTCTAGGCATTGCGTTTTAGAAATAAGACATTTTTAAGTGTTTTCTGGCCATTGCGTTTTAGAAATAAGATATTTTTAAGTGTTTTCTGGCCATTGCGTTTTAGAAATAAGACATTTTTAAGTGTTTTGGTGCATTACGTTTTAGAAATAAGACATTTTTAAGTGTTTTGGGTGCATTGCGTTTTAGGTAAAACACATTCAGTCCATTGCGTTTTATAAAGTACATTTTTTTGTGTTTTTAGGCTATTGCGTTTTAGAAATAAGACATTTCTTTGTGTTTTTTGGTGCGTTGCGTTTTAGAAAAAGTCAATTTTTACGTTTTTTTTTCATTGCGTTTTACGCAACTGGGTTTTCAAATTTTTTTTTCGAAAATATAGCAATAGTATACTCGTTTTAAAGATAAAAAACGCTGGTTTTTTTTGGTGCAATTTTTATAAAAAAATAATGTCGTATGAAAAAGTTATTAACGTTTAAAAAATGAGGGGAATTGGAGGAGAGATAAACTATTGTGCTGAATTGACTAGAATGCCCCTAACAAACACACGCGCCTCTTTTTTTTTGGTTCAATTTCATTCATTTAATCTTAGCCCTTGATTAATTAAATGGATGGTCAAGATCACTTCCTAGCCAAATTAACTTCCTATTGTATCTCCACCCTTCTTTTTCTCTTCTTTTAGTTCTCATTAAGCATATGTGATGTTATTATTCTCCGTTTTAGTTCAAGAATGTGTTTTTCTAAAACGCAATGGCCAGAAAACACATAAAAATGTTTTAGTTCTAAAACGCAATTGCCTAAAAACACCAAAGAAAGTGTTCTCTCTAAAACGCATTAAACCATGACATTAGTTTTGTCTGTGCTGTGAATTGTCTGTGTTGTGAACTGTCTGAACCAATGCAGTTTTCATAGGCAATTTACAGAAAATTAATTTTCTGATGCATTTTTATTACAGCAATTTAATCGAAAAAAAAAATTTCGAGCTGCCCCCGGACCCCCGCCAAAGATCGTAAAACGCAATGACTAAATAAAAAACTCAGATCGTAAAAATGAAATTAAAGAATTTCTTATATGGATCCAAGTGATTTCTTCAACAATTGACGAATTTTGAATGATTGAAACACTTATCAGCGCTTGAATCGAACAGATCGAGTGATTATCTTCAAAATCACCGGAAAAAACGAGATTTTGTATGAAGTTAAACTGGGTTTTCTTCACAAAAGCTGAAGAACACGTTCATCGGGTGTTTGAATCATTGATTGGTGATGAAAATCGCACTATAATGTAGTGATTATTGAGATAGAAAGTGAAAAATGGTTGAAGATGGTGGGTTTTGAAAATGGTGGGTTTTGAAGTTACTGGGTTTTGAAAAGGAAGAAGAAATGGTTGGATTGACTAAAATACCCTTTTTCTTTATTTTAAATATTGCCACATGTCCTAATCCTATTGCTTCCTACACTTCCTAGCCAAAATAAACTTCCTATTTGATCATTTCCCTTATTATTAATTCTTAAGACTTTGTAAAGCACGGAATGATGTGATGCAAGACCAATTATAAAAAATTGCCACCTCACTGAAAATAGAAACCCAAGATCACCAAAACTGAAAGAAGAAAAAAGACAAACACCAAAACTGAAAGAAGGTTTGGTTGTAGTACTATTTTTGAAAAAGAAAAAAAATGATATCTTTAATAGTAGAATCAAGTAAAATATGTGGATAATTATATGAATATATATGTTACAGTGGCTGGATGGAAATATAGAGACAAACATACAGAAAACCAACACTTTTAGAGGATCGATACAAGCCAGATGATTGTTCCGGAATTTAGAGAGAATATATTACAAGAAAACTGAAAACCCATGCAAACATACAAATTAACCTGCTTGTATATGTTGGTACTTTATTTAATTTATTGGTGTAAGGAAAAGATAGATGTTTTGCAGTTTAGGCTCCATTAATTCTTCCACTTATGCTTTGTGGGTACAAGGCATAGGGGAACTTTCTTTCCAAGAACGATGGTACCAAAGTCTTCCATGTTTAAGTCTTCAGATTTGGTTCCACTAGCGGGTTCCCAATCAAACCAGTAAAGAAGGTTTGCAATCACAAACTCTACGTTTGTCGGAGCTGAGTTCATGGCCAGGCAAGACCTTCGCCCCCCTCCAAACGGGAGCATCTCAAACCCATCCGGTCCAAAATCACCACCAACATTTTCAAACCTCTCCGGATAGAACTTGGCCGCGTTCTCCCCCCACGTGCTTGGGTCTCTTGCTATCCCCCAAGCGTTGATTATAACGGGCGTATTAGGTAATATGTCATAGCCATCAATTTGTGTATGGCTTAAGCTTTCATGTGGAATCAACAATGGGGCAGGTGTGTGCAACCTTAGTGTCTCTTTCACCACCATTTTCAAGTATGTCATTTTTGTTGTATTCATTTCTTCTACCTTTTGTATTCTTCCTGTGTAATTTCGGATTTCACTTTGTAATTTTTTCATCACTCTAGGATTTTTTATGATCTCGGACATTGCCCATAACATCACCAAAGCGGTTGTATCAATCCCCGCGATAAATACGTTCTGAAATTACATTAATGATTAGTCCAAATGTTATACTTAGTATATCTCTATTTATAAATAAAAAAACATGAATTTTAGTATTTTACCATCACAAGAGCTTTTAAATCTGCATGATTCAGCCGAAATCCAGAAGCATTTTCTTTGGAGCACATGTCAAGTAAAGTATGGACAAAATCTTTGTCCTCCTCACTTATTTCATCAACGTTTTCTTTGAGATGGTCATCAATGATTGCGTCTATGTACGCATCAAGATTTCTAAAGCGTTCATTCAGCGTACGATTCCATCCACTAAGTCGGTCTATAAAAAAACCTAAAAGTGGAAAAGAATCACTAACGGATCCATTGAGTAAATCAATTGTTTCATCAAGCATCACATCCCAAGACGGACCCTTAAGCGGTTGTTCTCTATAGTTGTTACCAAACGCTACCTTGCACATCATCTGCTTAACTATATCCAAAAACATATCGTTCATGTTTACCGCTGTGTTTGGTGATAGAGAATGAATAATGTTCTCCATCTCTGTCACCAACACTCGATGAAGCACTTTAGCTCTCTTGGGACCCATGAGCTCCGACACCAAGAGCTTGCGCATCTCTTTCCAGTGAGCGTTGTGGGGCGAGAAGACAACGTCCACAAAGTTGTAAGATAGTTGTTTAGTGGCCTGGAAAGGTTGACGGTTACAAAAAATATGATCTTGAGTTTTCAGGACTTGTTTGGCCATGGGTGGGGAAGAGATGACAAGCATTTGTTTTGAACCAATTTGGAGTTGCATAAGGGGACCATATTGTTTGGAAAGTTGCCAAAGGGCCTCGTGACGAGGCTTACCGAGTAGTTGGTGCAAGTTTCCGATAATCGGAAGCTTTGGAGGGCTTGGGGGAAGCTTATAAGCCTTGGATGGCCTATTTAATCTTAGACTAGTGTAAGTGAATACAAATATGTAAAAGATGGAGAAGACAAGTGCTGCTATAAAAGACCATTCTGTGATGATGTCCATGTTGTATATTGGTTTAGTCTGGCTGTTGGTGATGCATATTTCAAGTTCGTCCTATGTCTATTTATAATGGAGGCAATAGACTTGCCTGAAGTAGTGATTCTATAATGTAAGGTAAGGGTAAGGATAATTATAAAAATATAATGTCTTAGATATGGAATCTAATCATGTACGAAAAATATATTATTTATTTAGAATAGGTTTGGCATTTTTAACATGTCTTAAATATAATCTTTTTGATTTCTATTTTCTAAATTCAAAAACATTAATGCTGGTAAAACTTAAACAGGTATGCCTGAAATAACTAGTTTGGGTTGGGGAAAAAACAAGATGACCGATTACAAGAATAGATTCATCATAACTGTTACTATTTTTCTTTTTAAATTCAAGAATAACTTTTAATATGTACTAGGGAAAAACCGACCGGAGATGTTCGAGAATACTCTATGCCATATCACATTCATTGACGATTTATGTGAATCATATTCAATATTTTTGGAGAACTGAGTACAACTATAGAGTGGACCACTGGTTATTACAGCAACGGTGGATATATGAAACATCTCAATGAATATGTGTTGCATTATAGTTTGGCGACGCAATGGTAGTCATACAAAATATCTTTCAATATTAAGAGTTGGGGCGTTTATGAAAATGAGATACAGAGGTAATATGGGAGATTCCCATATGCATAAGTGTAGTATTTTGGGGCAATGGAGATACTTTATGCACATTCTTATCATGAGTTTATGAGCAAGGTGTAACATACGAAACTTTTATAACCCTAATATAATAAATACTATACGTTTTACGAGAAATTATTATGTCGGATAATTAATGTTCCGAACCCGGTCACTTTTGTTACCAAATCTAAACCCATTAACTAGATTAAAACATTGTAATTATATTATGTTAATATGATATGCTACAACTTAATTTTGAAAAAAAAAAATAGAAATTTAATAAATCAAATTGGATTCACGTGTCTACTTCTTGTTTGAAACAACTTTTATTTATGTATTTATATTATATATAATACAGTATTTATATTATATATAATACATAATATAGCTTAAATAAACAAAGGAAAAGAATAAGTTAATCGTGTAATGGATCCATTTCCAAATATTTGATTTTATATTGACGGTACTGCTTTCCTTTGGCCACCCTCTCAACAACGTAAATCACGGGATTTTCGCATCTTTCCGACTATGGAGCTTCCATATTAATCGATATCATTCCAACGAATTGCTCCACACAAACCCTTTCAAGGCTGGCTTGTTCCATTGTTAAACCCCTCCATTCATCTTTTGGACCACCAACAACGATATCGCCGCCACCGTTCCGACCTTGTTTCCTTTTGGCGGAGCGCCTACCATCTTGCCACGAACCACCACTCCTCGCAGCACCTCCAGGACAGAACCGGTTGCCGCCGCGAGCAGTTCTGTCACTCATGTTCTGTGATTTGCGAACAGCCACCGTCGATCAGTTGTTCTAGCCATCGCCACTCCTTCTGATTCTGGCCGCCGCCACAGCAACCGATTCGAGCCGATGGCACCGACATAATCCACACGTGATCCGTTACGATATTGCCGCTACCAAACTCAAACGGAACAAACGCCACCCACTCGATTGCTCTGCTCTCTCTCTCTCTTCGATTAGTTGAGGTAATAATCCTGATCATGCTAACTGTATCTATGTTCCATAAATCCGTTCTTTTGTGACCTCGACTTGATCCGGCGACTAAGACATCTAATTCGGAAGTTATAATAAAAGACGTGAGAACAAAAGAAAATAAGAATACTCGTACACGTTGCGTTTATTTTAAAGGTGGAATTTGATTGTTTTATATTTCTGGTTACCAAAGTTTGCTGTACGTATGTGCATGTTGCGTTGAATGTGTAGGCATATGTATATGAGTGTGTGTTTTGATTTATATTTGAATGTGAGTGCATGGGTATGATGATATTAGGCATGTGTTAACTGTTAACTAAATTGGATGTGAATATAATGTATGCATGATGCATGTGCTATGTATATTATGTGTGTGTATACCAGATTTGTATATGTGTGTGTTGTCTTGTGTGTAGTGAGGGTGTGTTGCAGGTGTGTGTGTTGTATGTGTGCGTTTTGTATATATGTATGTGATTAGTGTGTGTGATGTGATATGAGCATGTGGTGGTTATAAATAAATTAATATTATATATATTTACTATAGACAAAATAAATTATGCTATATAAAAAGGATACCATTAAGTTAACTATTGTGAGTAGTATTGTCGAAATCCTCTTTAATAAGTTATTACGAGTTTACTTAGTTTGCGGTCGCCGGAGGAAGTTAGCGAACGAACTCAAATATCTGATAAAATATAAACTGATCTCGTAAATGCGGGGCTTAGGTTTGCATAAATTTTGAGGACGACTTTATCTGTGGATTTTTACTTTGCTTGCTAACAAGGTACGGATTCTGTTTCGTTTACATCATAGTATAATTTTATTTTCGTTACTCTTGGTACGGATTCTTTGGTCTTCTCATCAGAGTATTTTTGATCATATCCGTTACTTTGCAGTACGGATTTTGTCTGTTTCCGTTAGTTGTTTCATTTCACATTTATTATTTGATAAGTTCATAGTAGCATGCAATAGACTTTAGCAATTGTAATCATTGTTGCATGTTCTCGTTAGCATTATGTTCAGTTGCCTGCGAATGGCTTTAGTTTTTGTACTCTGTCACCCGAGCATGTTTGGTTTGGTTCGGTTTGGTTTGGTTTGGTTTGTGGAGATGGAACAATGGGTGCACACCGCACTCACCATCTCATAGGTGCATGGACTAGCTAGCTGTGTACCTGTTTGGTTATTTAGGCTCGTGGGTGTTTCCGTCTGACGTGACTTAAGTTATTTTAAGTGTAGTCACGTAGTGTGACATGTATATACGTTTGATATGTGTTCGTTTATGTTCCAGTCAAGTATTGGATTATACCTCGGACTCTGTTCAGTTTTGTTTCCGTAGAAGTTTGGTTTCAAGTCTGAAATAAAGTCTGTTTGGTTTTCATACTTTATTATGCATGTTCTTTACTTTTACTGTTGTTTTCTCCGTTACTGAGCAACCTTTGGCTCAGCCGTAGTTTTCTTTGTTGTGTTGTCTTTGTGTTGTCAGGTAATCGAGGGAACTTTGGGAACCAGTGATGATGAGAGTAAAATGCAGTTCAAGAATAAAGACCTTTATTTATTTCAACATTTTGAATTAATTAATACTTAGGATTCTTGGTTTGTTTTAAGACTTTTGTTTAACTTTCGGACTCAACTTTCCTTCGTTAAATGGATTGTGTTTGGTTTTTGATATCTGTAATAGTGACACGTCAGCCCTATCCAGGTCGGGGTGTTACCTTGTATAAAATTTGGTATTCAAATTAGGGTTTTTCATTGATGATCAAGACCTCGTACAAGAGGATATTAAATACAGGAAAAACATAATAAAGGAAACAGAATAAACAGCAATATGACAGTTAATTATAATAATATCATAATAATTTCCTTTACTCCCCCTCAAGCTGGAGTGTGGAGATCTCGAACACCTAGCTTGCCAAGAAGATCACGTAGAGGCTGAGTTCCCAAAGGCTTTGTAAAAAGGTCGGCGACCTGTTGTTTGCTGTTCACATGAAGAGGCAAGATCTCATGGGACTCAACGCGTTCTCGGACAAAAAAAACAGTGCATTTCCACGTGTTTGGTTCGTTCGTGGAAAACTGGATTGTTTGCAATATGTTTGGCAGCTAGATTATCACAGTGGAGGGCGTAGCATCCTGTAAGTCAACCGTAAGATCCTTGAGCAGTGAACGGATCCAAAGAACTTCACTAACCGTAGTAGCCATAGCATGGTGCTTCCGCCGAGGAACGAGAAACCACTGACTGTTTCTTTGTTTTCCAAGATACCGGAGCACCACCCAAAAGCAGCAAATAACCCATCCGCGAGCGTCTGGTGAAAGGACAACCCAACCAATCAGCATCACAATAAGCAACAAGCGTGAGACCACCATCCTTCGGTATAAATATACCTTGACCAAGGGTAGATTTTATGTAACGAAGCACGCGGAGAGCTGCATTCATGTGGTCATCTCTGGGATCGGAGACAAATTGGCTTAGCACATTGACCGCATAGGCAATGTCGGGACGTGTGGCTTGAAGATATAACAGTCTCCCGATAAGACGCCTGTAAAGAGAGGCGTCGGCCTTGTGACTCTCAAGACATTTATCAAGCTTTAAATTTTGCTCCATGGGAAAACCACTTGGTGGACATCCAAGCTGCCCACAATCGGTTAGGATATCCATGGCATATTTATGTTGGCTTAGAACAATCCCATCTTCGGTGCGAGCAACCTCGATACCCAAAAAATACTTTAACGGACCAAGGTCCTTAATGCTGAAATTCGTATCCAAATGAGCCTTGGTTCTTTGAATCATATCTTCGTCATTCCCAGTAATAGCGACGTCATCAACATAAATTAAAATGGCCACAAATTTACTTTCATTTTGATAGGTAAAGAGAGAATGGTCAGCATGGGATTGGTTGTAACCAATGTCTAGAAGCGAGAATGTGAACCTTTGATACCAAGTACGTGAGGCTTGCTTTAAGCCGTATAGTGACTTTCTTAGACGACAAACTCTAGATTCTTCTGGATTGGAAAAACCTTGTGGTATCTTCATATATACTTCTTCCTTTAAATCGACATGAAGAAAAGCGTTATTTACGTCCAATTAGTGTAGTAACCATCCTTTCTTGACAGCAACCGCGATGAGAGTTCGAATGGTAACCAGTTTTGCAACTGGCGCAAAGGTGTCATGGTAATCGACTCCCTCTATTTGAGTAAATCCTCCTGCCACCAGACGGGCCTTATACTTCTCAATCTCGCCATTGGGTTTGTATTTTATTTTGTAAACCCACTTCGAATCAATGGCGTGTTTCCCTTCTGGCAATGGTTCTAACGTCCATGTTTCGTTCTCTTCAAGAGCTTTAATTTCTCGTTTCATGGTGTCACGCCAATCTTTATCCTGCATAGCTTCTTTGAAGGATTTTGGCTCATTTGGGAAGTAATGGCCGCTAGAAAAACTTTGTGAGATTCCGAAAATTTGTTATAAGAAACATAATTTGAAAGAGGATGTACCGTAGAAGAAGTTTGATCGTGCACGGGTTTGGCGTGGTCTATGGATTGTGGCAGTGTCACGTTGTAATCGGGATAGGGGCACCCTGGTCCTTGTGACCCGTGGAGCTGGAGGATCAACATGAAATTCTTCGGTGGCGGTGTTATCCTCGGTTTGTGTCTCTTCAATCGGTTCAGCGGTCTCAATGGGTTCGGTTTCTTGATTGAAATCGGACATGGCATGTTCTTCACCATTGTCGTCTTCCATATGTTTGGCATAATCATCTTCATGCCACATGGGGACCTTAAAAAAGTCAGAGGTTGGATTCTTGGATTTGAGGTGAGCAAATGGAAAATTATTCTCAACAAACTAGACATCACGTGAGACAATCATTTTTCTGTGCTCGAGATCAAAAATTTTGAAACCTTTCGTTCCTTGTGGGTAACCCATAAACACTCCCGGTCTCCCCCTGAATTCAAATTTGTCGCCTCCCGTCTCTATGCTGCTGTAATAGGCTAAACATCCCAAAGTCCTCATGTGTTCTTATTCGGGTCTTTGTCCGAAAATGATCTCATAAGGTGGTGTTTGGTTGTTAATAACCTTGGACGGAAGGTGATTAATGATGTAAACAACCGTCTCTATGCATTCCCCCCAAAGCCGCTTCGGAATGCTTCCGTTGAACATGAGAGTCCGGGTGGTTTCGAGGAGATGTCGATGTTTTTATTCAACCACTCCATTTTGTTGGGGTGTGTGAGGACAAGTAGTCTATAACAAAATACCCACACGCACATAAAATTCTTCATGCGGTTGGAAGTAAACTCACCTCCATTGTCACTTCTTATTCATTTGACGGTTTTTGAAAACTGGGTTTTAACCATTTGGTGAAAGTTTATCAAACAATCACTAGTTTCGCTCTTGTGCCTGATTAAAAAAAAATCCAAAGAGCCCTACTAAAATCATCCACAATAGTTAATAAAAAACTAACGTGGGTTGTGGATGGCTTACTTTATTTACCCCAAATATCACAATGAATCAACTCAAAACATTCGGTGGTTTTAATAAAACTCTTAGGAAAAGGAGACTGTGTATGTTTCGCTTTAGCACACGAATCACAAACATTATTCTTAAAATTGAAAGAAAATTCTCTTAAAAAAGGAATATGCGATAACTTGGAGTCGGATGCATGACCTAGCCTTGAATGCCAAACTTCTGCATCAACCTTCGTTGCCATAGCCTTCCTTTCTTGAGCCACCATCCCCATCCGATACAGACCTTGAACGCATTTACCCGTGCCAATCAACTTCTTTGAGTGTAAGTCCTGCATCATGCAAAAATCCGGAAAAAAAACTTACAACACATTGTAATTCCTTTGATAGTCTACTAACAGCCACTACAGCCACTACAGCCTCCACGCAGCCCCTCCAGCCTCCTCAGTCCTCACTCAATAACTCTAGTCTATTCCTATGAACAAATTGAAGAACTAAATTGAACCTTTTATGTTGAATTATAATCAAATCCTTGGTTGACTCCTAAACCTGTTCAAGTTTCTTTCTACCTAATGATCACCTTGCTTGCAGGTACTAAATTCTATTTGGATTTATCATTGCAAAGCTTACTATTAAGTGTTAACCATGAATGCTTGAACTTTATGATGATTCTTGTTTAGATTATGGGGCTTACTTGAATCAAATTCTGTATTGGTACATTGTATTAATCTTTGCATACCAACTGTTTGATGAAATGTTTATGTGACAGTTTTCATCTTCAAATCAGTATTTTTAAGATTTGTTGCCCTGCTTGATGTGATGAAATGACTATCATTATTTTATCATGTTCTATACTTATGACCAGCAAAAGAAATTGTTCTTCCGGTTAATATTTCATAATTTTTGATCTTCTTATTATACTGGGATAACATGTATATATGAATGTAGTGGGAATTCTCACAGTGGCTGTGAATTATAATTTTTTTTTGAATAATTTTCACTCTTTAAACTTTTAAAAAGACAAGCTTATTAATGAACTTGGTCCGAACCGTGGGGAAAACCGACTCGAACCGTCGACCCGCCTCCAAATTTTTTATGTTTGGACATATGAAATTAAAACATTTAAAAAAGTGAACCCCTCGGTAAAATTCTTGAATCCGCCACCGTAAGGTATCCCAAACCGTTTCTTATTTATTAGAAAAACTTTTCTTAAAAAAATAATTATTCATTTTTCTTAATTGTTAAAAAACTATAATGTTGTTTTAATTACTTTTACTTTATTTCTGTTTTCCTTTTTCACCTTATTTTTATTATTGATTTAAATTTTATTCCAAACATATAGTTGTACTTTATGTTGCCTCATTTCCACTCAAGTTACAATTAAACAAAACATAATTACATCTTTTATATAGTTAAACTTATATTAATTGCTATGTACCTATGCAGGTAGGGGTGTGCAACTTTGTATAATCCGGCTCCACTCCGAGAGCCGTCCCAGAAAACTCTCAAAAAAATTTAGGTCTCTCGGGCTAAAAAAAATTGGGCTCAAAATTGTGGTTAAGGATAAATGAATTAAAAAACAACATTCGTGGCGAAGCCAAGACTTGCACTTGAGACATTTCCATTATATTAAGATGAGTTTTCCATTCCACCAACACTCTTTTTCATAATAAATGAATGCATATATTAAATATATACTTTAATATATATATCTATACTATATTATAATGCATGAGGCAATGGCATTTTAAGATACCCAAAAAATAAAAACTTTTTCCCCTCATTATTTATAGAAAGACCCCTAAAATGAGGGTAGTTTGGTCTTTTAAACACTATTTATTTTTAAGCCCCTAAACTTATTACACTTAAATCCCTAAGGTTTTAACAAAATTATAGATAATTAGTTACAATTCACCCCTGCACAACAAACTTATAATTTTTTGCTTATTCTTGATATATCTTCTAAACTATATTGTTTAAAAAAAATCCAAAGATAGCATGACGAACTACACATTTTTGTCGACGTTTCGGTAGTTGCCTTGTTCAATATCGACACACAGATTAAAAGGTATAAGTAGATAATGCTTTAATGTACAAGTGATTAAAGAAGAAAATAACAACTAATAATCTTTTTCCTTTTAAGATACCCAAAAAATAATAACTTTTCCTTTTTAATTTATATATACACCCCCTAAAATAAGGGTAAATTAGTCTTTTTAAACAATAGTTACATTTTAACCCTTCATCTTAATTAGATTTTAATCCCTTGTTTTAATGTACAACGCATTAAACCTATCATGTTAAAAAATATGTAAATTACATTTGGCTACATCTTTTGTAACTTTTAAATTTTGAAATAAGGTTACCAAATTAGAGCCGAAATCTATACTTTCTCTCACCACTTCAATCGATAGAAAGAGAAACAAAAAGGGAGAACACGCAAGAGCTATATAGAGAGAGAAATCTGAGGGTGGCAGTGGTGGTGCTACGGCGGCGCCAGCCATACTTCGGCGCGGTGAAAACGAATTGAGCAGGTGAGTGGCGGTGGTAATGATTCGGTTACAACATTCCATACGGTGGTGACAGTAGTGGTCCTCAAGAGTCACATAACCTTCATCGGTTCCAAGGTTAAAACGAGGAGGAAGACAATGACAGAAAACCCTAGTCGCTTCCTCCGGCGATGGTGGCTAGGGTTTCGGCGAAGACTCTGACTAGCTCAGGTAAGTCCTCTTTCGATTGTATGTTTCATCGGCTGTTAGATTGGTCCGCGTAATGACGATTGTGACGAATACCGGTTGTTACAGCTTCCCGACAATGGTTCAGCCACCTCAAATGCACTCTGGTGTAGGAGACTAGGGTTCCAACGAAGGTCATAGGCTAAACCAACGGTGACCACAACCATCATCATCATCATCTTCAAGATAAGATTATGGTAGTTTATCACCTGGTTGTGAGGAACAATTAAACCTAGCTGTCACAGGTTCGTTTTAATTACAACGAAGTGGAATTGGATATTGTTGTTTAACATGTTATCTCACTGATATATGTAGGTACATATCCTTGTTTTTTTTTAATTTAAATTTTCTCCGTCTAATTTATCATCTTGAATCATTTTCTTCGCAATAGAAATTGAACCCTTTTAGTTTTGTGAATAATGGATAAACATGTGTAAAGCGCAGTTGGAAGGGACAAGGTAATTTAGTGATTTGATACTTTGAAGATTGTTTGAAATTAATAAATTACATGTTTGAATATAATTTTTATTTCTAAGTTATATTTTTTATTCCGTGCTTACCCATTGAATTTTTGACATATAGTCAGCTACGAGCAGCTGCTGTTAAATCATATTCAAGAAGAAAAGCCAGATGATGTGTACTCTGGGATTGCTTCTAGGTTAAGGCTTTTAACTATAATTTGGAAATATATATTCTTTTTTTTTTCTTTTGGGAAAATGATGTTTTTAGATGTTGAAATTGTTGCAAATTCATATAATAATCTAAATATAATTTTACAAATCCGAAGTGTCCAAGTAATATGAAATCTTATTTTAACCAGAGTGATTGGGATTAGGAAGAGAGATGAAGAGGGAGATCCGACGACTGATTAAAATGCTAAATATATGTGGGCTTCGCTGGCTGGTCTTGTTAATATCACATTGGTGTAAGTTTTGGTTGGGTACGTATACTGCAAAGGGAGGCTGTTTTTTGCTTCTATCGTTAAACATTTATTTTTATGTTTTAAGTTTTCTTATGTTTCTAATTTTATGTAACAATGCTACAAATGCCTTATGCTCCTATTTCTTATGTTATTGAGATATGTAAGCCTTATGATATAGATAGATCAATTGGTGCCACTAACTCAAAAACCTAAGAAAACAATAATAAAAATTTGTAGAACATCATACGAATCAGAAAAATAACCTAAGTACTATACAATAGATCACAATTGAGTTGATAAACTAACAAAAATGTGTACCGCAATGCAAATTGGCACCCCGTCGCATCGCGTGGGCACATTTCTAGTATATATATATATATATAGGGAGGAGCTCATGCGAGAACCACCTTTATTGTGAGAACCGCGAGAACCAATGTGAACACAACCTAAAATAGCTAAAAAAAACCTTAAAAAAACTTAACCCCCACCCCCCCCCCCCCCAAAAAAAAAAAAAAAACTAACCCCCCCCCCCCCAAGCTAAAATGCTAAAAACTAAACCCCCAAAAAACTTAAAAAAAATCTTAAAAAAATCTAAAAATTTTTTTTGAATTTTTAATATTTTTTTATGTTAAAATCGCTACTTTTAGAAGACAAAATTTTTTTTTTTTTTAAATTTAAAAAAAAATGTTTTTTTGCTTCGAAAAGTAGCGATGTTTTTATAAAAAATATTAAAAAATTCAAAAAAAAAAAATTTATGTGATTTTTAGCTATTTTTAGGCATTTTTGGTTGTGTTCACATTGGTTCTCGCGGTTCTCGCAATAAGAGGTGGTTCTCGCATGATCTTCTCCCTATATATATAACTAAAATGAAAACCACCCCCAGTTGTAAGAACCGAGAGAACCACTTTTAACCATTAGATCTTCAAAATAGATGAATGATATTAAAAGTAATTAAAACTAATATTAAATACTTTTTGTCTTATTATGTCTTTAATATTTTAATCCAAAAGGTTAGTTTAGTAAATTTACTCATTTTGTCTTTATTGTTTTTTATTATTTTTTTGGTATTCTTATTGTAACACCCTTAAATTTTTACTTGAATTTAAGACAATTTTTATACATTTTATACTAAAGATATTAAATTTATATAAGTTTCATAAGTCAAGATTACAAGTATCATAAACATTAGTCAACTAATGACTAAGTTAAAAACATTCAAAAGTTGATTAAGAAATTGTTTACAATCCATGAACAAATTTTAAATAAGATTAAGAACATAGCGGAAGCTTCAAAAGTCGTGTTCGGTTCTTTGACGTTGTTTGACCACCATCCGTAAGGTCCATCTAGTCACCTAGGGTCAAAACCATTAAAATATTAGTTTTGACTTAGATACATAAGACTTAAACATATGATCCAACATCAATTAAAAATAAAAGAAATTAGAAGATTTCTGGTTCCACCGTAAATTACGGTGTTACCGTAATTTACGGTGAGTTCTGGAAGTTCTTGGTCCACCGTAAACCAGGGGTGAACCACCGTAAAACACATGACCTCTACCGTAAATTACGGTATTACCGTAATTTACGGTAGTTCCTGGAAATCTATGTTTTTGTTTGGTTTGTTCATCTTACTCAAACCAATTTCTCGGATTTCGCTTTTCTAAGAAACCAATACATCAAATTCTCATATTTCCAACATATTATACCTAAACCAATATCAAAGAGCAATTCATCAAACTCCAAAACATTAACCATGCTTTACTCGCTTATTCGACCCGTTGGCTCGTCTAGGGAATCCTCTCATATGACGACTACCAACGAGTTCCCACCCGAGTTTGACCAATCTTTCAATATAGCGACATCTCTACTTAATTCAAACCAGTCTTGTTCTAAAATTCGAATACATATTATACAATCATCAAAATCTACTAAATGTAACGGGTCAAGTTACATACCTTAGCGTACGCCCTTCAACAGCAAATCACCACCGGCTTGTCCACTCGACGTCCCGGTATCTTTTCCTATAGAGTTCAATTCAAGACACGTTTAGAACTCTCTTTAGACTTCACTTCGCATAATATGCCGAAACATCATAATTATGCGTTAAAGCTTTAAATTTCTATTTTTAAGCCTTCTTTGAGGCATTTTCACAAACACCTTAAAGGCAGATTTATCACAAGATTATATGACAAGTTCCTAGCTTGTCATTTAGCCCTAATTTCACTTCAATCAACATTTTACAAGATTGTTAGCTTCTAGATTTCTGAATTCACTTCCAAATCATCAAATTACACAAAATCAACGATCTATTTCCTAGTGTTCATCAAATTACACATAATTCACAAATCACCTACAATAGCGTTCATAGGTTTCACTAAAATTTCTTATGATTTCAACTTATATTGGTCTAGGGTTTGTCCCTAAACACTATAGTTGTTCCTTAATCATCATAACACATACATGCAAGCCTAATTTCAGATTTTTCCCCAATTCATGAGAATTTCAAATTCAGAGTTTTCCTTGAATTTTACATACCTTGGAATCCTCTTGTGATGAGGATCAATAATCTGTGCTCGGATTTTGATTTGGGACAGGATTTAACCTTCAATTTGAGAGTTCTAGTGATTTTAGGTTTTGTGAGAGTGGGGTGTCGCCCCTGCTCTTCTCTTGTGCGACCAGACCCTTCAAAATGGGGGTTTGGTTTGATTTTTATTAAAAACAATGTTATAGTTTCAATTTTAACAACTAAGGCCCCTCTACTATGTTCAACATATAGTTTGGTAGCTTTTAACCTGGTCATAAGCAATTTCTAGATAATTAACTAACTAGGTTAAAATTCCTAATTAGTAAATTATCGTTATTTATACTTTATAATTTTAATATGAAGTTTTATATTTTCGGGGTGTTACAATTATATTACATGTTTCTTTTAAATAGAATTTTTTTTATTAAAAACCATTTTAAATTCAGATTTTTTAACAAAACAATTTTTTTATTAACGCCGTTTTTACGCCCGGCTTTTTCACGCGGCGTTTTTTAACGCGCCGATTTGCACGCCGTTTTTACGCCGGCTTTTCCACGCGTCGTTTTTTTTAACGGGCCGTTTTTTACACCCCGTTTTAACACACCGTTTTTTACGTCCCGTTTTTTTACGCAGCGTTTTTATGCCCCGTATTCACGCCCCTCGTTTAGGTACCGTTTTATCACACGGTTTTTTACATTTTACGTTAAAAAGTCTTTTACAATGATCCTTTAC
>CM060433.1:184145384-184307884 GCA_030545235.1 Helianthus tuberosus
CCAGTTGACACAAACATGACCTGCTTAAACAAAAATTATAATTCATATTTTATTTTACATATAAGTACCCTAAAACTATAAATTTACTAAAATGATACAAAAAGGTGCATAAATTAACTACGCTTTAACTATAAATGTGATGCTAATCCTTTAAAATATTCAATCAATTTAAGTCACGCCATAAAACAAATTTAAAAATCTATACTATATAATAAAAGAAACCAATGAAAGGACACTTGTCAATATTCTACACCATCTATTATTAGATAATTATTATTTAATTTAAATTATTAAATTTAATATATGTTTCAAACATTTAAGAAATTACGGATAAAGTTCCATAAATTATCTTATTAATTATTTATATTAATTACTAGGTTATTATTCTAGACCATCTACTCTTACTTAATTGTAGATAATTATTATTTAATTTAAATTATTAAAAATATGTTCCAAATGAATCGAATTTAAAAGAATATCAAATGCCAAATTGTCAACCTCACAAATTCAAACTAATATGCAGATAATCTCCATTATAGTATTAGAAATCACCAATAATAATAATTATCCTTATTATTTTTTGTTTTTTAATATGTTGACAAACACCAATTTTAAAGTTAATGAAACTTTTAAGTAAAAAAGTTGATGAAACTTTCAAGTAAAAAATTAATAATTAATTTCATATTAAATTTGTTTGTAAAGTTAATGATTAAGATTTTCGAAACTTAAAAACTCCAAACTTTCAAAAACAAAACATTAAGAGTGTATTTAAAATTTCCACACTTTCTAAAAAAAATTAAGAGTTCGGCTAGCATGGAAACATATAAATACTTCAACTTATTTAAAATCGTTTAAATTCAAGATATTTATAATCGTTTGGATAAATGTTTTTGAAAAAAAAAGACATTTATCTCAAGTATTATCTTTAATAAAAAATAAGTATTTATATTTAAGTAGGTTAAAATTTAATATTAATTACTATTTAATTAATTTCTTGCTTAACAAATAATTTATTTATCTAACTACTATAATAAAAGAAACCAACTTTTGTACACGTGTCATTCATTTAAGGTATCCTCAAATTTATATTTATCTAAATAAATAAATAATAAATTAACATTAAATCTTATCACACTTTAATAAAATATTATCATCAAATCTAAATTGTTAATTTAATATATTTTTAAAATAAATACCTCTCTTATCTACATATCTTATATTAAATATATAAATAATAAATTAATATTAAATGTTATCCTAATTATTTAAAAACATATTTTTTTATTGTTTGGTATACAAAATTATGTGTATTCAACTCGAGTAAAACGCGATGTTTTTAAGAATATAATTTTTTTATTATTTGGTAGATTTTTCAACTCGACTATACACGGGTTTTTTTTAAAGATACGACGTTTTTAATATTTAATATACAAAATTTACATTTATTTAGGATATAATTTTTTTATTATTTGGTAGATTTTTGAACCCGACTATACACGGGTTTTTTAAAGATACGACGTTTTTAGTATTTAATATACAAAAATACATTTATTTAATCTGTGTGATACACATGGTTTTTAAAGATATAACTCTTTTTTATATCTATTCATCACATGTAATATAGGGGGTTTTTAAGGATGTAATTTTTTTTTTATTATTTGGTAGATTTATTCAACCCGATTATACACGAGTTTTTTAAAGATACAACGTTTTTAGCATTTAGTATACACAATTACATTTATTTAATCTGTGTAATACACATGGTTTTTAAAGATATAACTTTTTTATTATTTGATATATAAAATTACATTTATTTTACCCGTACAATATACAAGTTTCATAAATATATAAGTTTTTATTATTTAATATATAAAATTATATTTATTCAACCCGTGTAATACACGGGGTTCTAACCTAGTATATATATAAAATATAATTGGTCAACCCGTGAGCCCATCAGTTGTAAGAACACAACTCCTTTAATTAAACAAGTCCACACTCTACTAGACACTATTCAAAACCCATTTAGACTAATCAAAGACTCATGAATTTCGTGTTTTGTGTTGAAGCATAATTTGAATGACTGGTTGACTCTTTCGCCATCTAAATTTTTATTAATCGCCGTTTATACACTAATTTAAACAAATTGTTGTGATCTTCCTGTTAAAAAATTGAATAGGTTATATAAATACATGTCAATAAAATAATTGTTTTTTTTATACAAAGGGTCATATCTTATTATTTAGTTAGAAGTCAAAGGTTTAAATAAAATTTAAAAAAAAAAAAAAAAACCTTTCTAGAGAACATATTTTACTGTCTTTGAAATTACTCGTTGTATTCCACTATTGTGGGATAATGGACCCAAAAACACATATGAAGTCACAACAACACACATGATAACAATTGAGCTGGAAAGAAGACATTATTTGAAAGATTTTGCACCATAACATGGCAGCCTGACAAAATCATACTTTGGTTTTACTTTCACTCTTCCTTACATCTCAATGATTAACGGGGCACTGTTATTTGAGTAAATCGTGAAAGTGGGCATGATCCAGATTTTGTTGCACATTTGTACAACTTATAACACATTTTGCTGATTTTTAGGGCTACAAATGGACCTAACGTTCGCCAAACAGTTTGTGAATCGTTGGCGTAAAGTTCGTTTAGTTAAATAAACGAACATGAACATAGTCTGCGTTCGTTCATTTATGTTTGTAAACGTTCGGTAGCATGTTTGTTTGTGTTTGATAGTTCATTAGTGTTTTTTGTTTATATATATTATCTAAGTACTTTAAAATTCCAACAAATAAAATATTTAATAAGTGTGGGCACGTATTATTTATTATGTTCATTAACATTCGTTTTCGTTCGTTGCATAAAATTAACAAACGAACACGAACAAGTTCATTTCTTTAACAAACAAACACGAACATAAAACCTCGTTCGGTAAGTGTTCATGAACAGTTCGTTAACACATATATTTCTTAACAAACGAACATGAACAAGGCCTTGTTCGTGTTCGTTCGATTCGTTTGCAGTCCTATTAATTTTACAAATATACAAAAACAAAAGGTGACACTTTGATGGTTATTTACTGATTTACGTATGACATGATTTTTTTAGTAGAAGTTGATTGAATAACGTACGATACGTGAGCAAATACAATGGTCAAAAACGACGAGTCCACTTTTGAGGTCAATAAAACTGATGTTTTTGTAACGAAGGCTCA
The DNA here is from genome assembly GCA_030545235.1 of Helianthus tuberosus. NCBI lineage: Eukaryota > Viridiplantae > Streptophyta > Magnoliopsida > Asterales > Asteraceae > Helianthus > Helianthus tuberosus. The sequence continues at coordinate 184,148,617 of CM060433.1, forward strand.
ATGTTGAAGAACATGGGCTAATGGTGCTGCGATTTGACATTATCTGAGCCTAAATGACATGCAATTTGCCTTTGCATTCGTCTACTGCAATACCACCTCAGCATCACTTAAAACAGCTTCGTTTGTATCGTTCACAGAAACTGTAGATTCATTCTCGCTGCAACAAGATGTTGGTAAATTATAATTAATATCTAATATCTATAACAGAGAGCTCAATTAGTTACAAATGGATTGATTTGTGTCCTTGAAATTATTTATTAAAAGATTAGATTATTATTATTTTATTTAATAATAATTAACGCATTAACTTAGCCTCTTACGTACCTTTGCATAAATAACGATTTGAAAATTCTAATCAACCGACAATCTACACGTTGGTTTTTGCAAAAGACTTGACACTGAAGCTAAATATGTATCGGTCAACCCACTGCAGAAAACCATAGTATGCGGGTCAACAGAAATATGTTGCTGAATATATTTTATGCTGTCAAGATAAGCATCTCCACAAGAAGATTCCAGTCCATCAATAATCTGTATAATCACAAAATTAAGTTTAGACCGCTAATAAATAATGATGAAAATCAATAAACACAAACAAAATCTACAGCAAAGCTTGGATGATGTTAAAAAGAATACCAGTGAACAAACACCAGAAATATCAACAGCCTTCATGGAAACAAGCTCCAAAAGTCTATCTGGCGTGCATATAAGGAACTCAGGTTCACAACTCTTTAATCTGTAAAAGGAATAGAGTTTTATCAAGCGATGTTATGAATACAGTAATATGCATGCATGGTTTAAAAAAACGGCCGAGGCGGTTGTACTGAGGCGCGCCTCAGTTCGAAACGGAGAAAAAACGTATATGAGGCGGCGCCTCAGGGTCAGAAATTATACGCACGCCTCAGTGGAGTGAGGCGTAAGTTTCAGATCTGAGGCGGAACGATTTTGGAGAGGCGTACGTATATCCTTTTAGGCGGGATTAAATGATAGATTAGGGTTTTTTTAAGCGCCAAAAGATATTGGCGGCAATAAATAAACTAGCGCCATTATTTTTTTTGTTTCTTTAATTAGCTTTAGGGTTTTTCATTATACACATCCAAAAACACACGCATCTGCAATCAATCGTGATTCTGGAACTATTTCTTTCAATCTTCAATACAAGTAAGTTTTCTTCACTGCTTTCTTTCATCTGGAACTATTTTGTTTCTTAATAATTGATGATGATTGTTGATTGATCTTGTTATAACTGATTTTTATTGATTCTGTTATGGCTGATGATGATTGAAATCATGATCCTGTATTAATAATACTTGCTGATTTTTATTGATTCTGTTATGGCTGATGATGATTAGAATAATCCCAAGTTCAATTCGTTTTTATTAGAATAATCCCATGTTCAAGATACAGTGGTTAGTGATTTGATGAGAAAAGTCATTTTTTGATGTTAAGTATTTATTATTTTATGATATATATAATTTTAATATTTATTTATTAATACCGCCTCAGCCTTACATCTCGTTCCGCCTCAATACTTACGCCTCGTGAGGCGAAGGGAAAACGCTTCGATACTCGTTTCCGTTTTTTAAAACCTTGTATGCATGGTTGTTAATAGCGAATAGCGGACCATAGCGAGAGGCTGCCTATATGCTACGTAGCGATAGTGATGAAATAGCTAGCCCTGTTTCATATTTAGCAATAAAGGGGTAGAAAAAAATAATAAAAGCTATATTTAACACACCAATTATGTATAAAAGTGCTAAAATACACTAAAATAGCTATATTCGCTATCACTAATCATCTAATAAATAAAGAATAATAATAATAATCCGCTATTTATCGCTACAGGTATACCTTTGCTATTCGCTATAGCAGACGCTACCAACGCTATTAACAGCTATGGCAATATGTATGCTCTAAATGTAAAAGAATGAAGTTCGTTTAATCATACACTACATGCAGGGCCAATAAATTAAAACATCAACTCCCAAAACCAAAAAGAGAATCGTGTGTTGCTGCAGTTAAGTTTTCATAGATTTATGTAAATTACCCCTGAACCTGATGATATATGGATGCCCCTGAATGTAGACTCACTGTATGTATTCCAAATGCCTTCAAAGGCTTGCACACAGCGCGTACCTATAAATAGCTGTGTAGTTACACGACTATAAAGTATAAACCAAATGGCTCATAAACAACTATAAAGTATAAAGATATCTCTTTTTGACAAAAACACACTTAAGTCATGGAACGCTATAGGATAAGTGCAATAGATCAACATTTCTATTTTTAGCGAATAAAGCATCAAAAACAAGCTTTAGACTAATTAAGGATACCTGTGCTGCTTTCTCTTGTGAGGGCACAACGAACAAAAGAAAAGGGCTGGTGAAAGATACACCATCTTTTTCCTTTTTTGTTATGGTATCGACTGCAGTTGATCCTATCCAAGCAATCTGTTCCAAGGTAGCATGTCCACTCGTCTCCAACAAGTGTTTGCCACTTGAATAACATCTCCAATATTCAAATCCCCATGAATCAAAGAACAAGGGCTTTCCCCTTTCAAATGTTTCTACGTGATGTATCGCGTCTTGTATCGTCTTCAAACATGTAATTAAGAATTTTGACGGGCAACCTTCATCCTTGGTGTTTTCTTTATCCGACTGTGTTGACTCTTTCTTGACCCTTGCCCGTTTCTGTTCCTGGTTTTTCCCATTCGACTGATGATCCCCGTTAGCCTTTCGCTTGTTCTGTGAAGCACCGTTACCATTACCGTTTTCTTCAGACGAATTATCAACTTCCTTTGATGGCCAAACTTTCTTAGTCTTCAACTTTTTGTCCTTTTTAATATCAATATTGTTTTGTTTGTCATTAAAAGGATCCTCTGGAGTGGGTAGACTAAAACACATCCCCTGAATATAACAATAAATAAGCCATCTAATCAGATTATATGCATTCTATATATCTCATCATCAATATCACATATAAATCACAAAATCAAAGTTCAAGTTCAATAGAACACCACAAGCTTAACAGCCAAAGTAAACTTGCACAAAATTACAGCAATTTTAAATAAAGCTTGCTACACACGTTTAGTAATGGTGTTCTTCGGGTTTCAGGTTTTTCGGGTCGGGTTGTTCAGGTTTTTGGCTGGGAGAAAGTGACCCGATAACCGACCCATTTATAGTTCGGGTTAGTCGGGTTCGGGTTATTCGGGCTTGGGTTAATTGGGGTCGGATTGTTCGGTTTTCGGGTTTAGATGTAAAACAAAATAAATATCTTTTTTTACAAATATCATTTAAATTCATATTGTTACTAAAAAAACATCATCAAATATCAAACATCATTTGACCAAATGATATTACAATGTTCAAAAGTCTCAAAACTTAATGTTTCAAATACAAAGACTCCAAACCAAAACAAATCTATAAAAAAAATACAATAAATGTTCGCGTTTTTTCGGGTCGGGTTGTTCAGGTTTTTACCCGGGAAAAGGTGACCCAGTAACCTACCCATAGAAGGTTCAGGTTGGTCAAGTTCGGGTTTTTTCTGGTATCTAACTCGAGTTCAGGTGGCTTTGAATTCGGGTTTCGGATAGAAATAAACAGCCCTAATGTGTTACTTGTTAAGCACGATATAGGGTTTGAACTAATAAGTTTATGTGTCAATAACCTACTACAGTAGGCATAAACGGTTAATATCGCCATAAAAAAGAATGATAATTCTGACATAGCAACAAAATATTGATGGACAAAATAGTTTAATGAGTTGTCTTGAGCAGTTTTACTTGGAGGTAGTGGTAGGTTTGTTAAGCAGGTCGGTAATTCATGGGCTTAGAGGGCCCAAGTGTATATGGGCCTTTTGTGGGCTTTATTTGTTTTTTTAGTATATAGAGAAGGAGTCAAAGAGTGAAAGAGGTGTGTGTGCATTGTTTGAGGTGTTGGTCTAGCGGTTAAAAGGTTTATCCTCTCTAGTGGAGATGCATGTTTAATTTTTTATGGACATTTGGGTGAAGGGAAGAATCAGGGCTTTAATCTCGGTTCAAATCTGACGGGGGCGAGGGTTTATGGATTCCATCTGGTTCCTACGCATCAGGGGGCATGGTCTCATGGCAGTCGAGGAGTCGACCTTGGACATAGCCCCAAACAGAGTGGGTTTACACGCGAGATTCTTTGTCGTTCAAAAAAGACAGAGTATGCGTTTTTTGAGCGTTTGGTGTGGTGTGAGACGTGTGTGTTTAATAATACAATCTTTTTATGTTAGTTATTAATATTTATTAGAATAGAATTATATACTGAACGTTGGACTAATGTATTTTCTTTGAGTTTTACGAATGTTATGCTATTTGTCTATTAAGTCTATTTTAGCAACGATAGAAACATGCTCTTGACCGTATCCGATTTTTAAAAATATGAAGATATTATTGAAGAATATAAAATTTAAATAAAATCTATACATATAAATATCATGCTCTCTTTTTACTGTCTACTTTAGCTTTTGTAAAACGTAATTATTACCAAGTGTTGATTGTGGTCCTATGTTATTATTTAAAAATTCTTGAGGTGACCAAGTAAGGGATGTCTTTGACCATTCATGTGTTAAACTTTGGTATCAAATGATTAAATAACAATATCTTATATTCTAAGATAGATCATATATGCTGTTAAAAGCATGTTAGGTGATGCAAATACAAGAAAAATAAACATATTAACCCTTCAAGTGTCTTACAAGTCCACAACGACCCCCTTACTTACACTTAATGCATTTAAACATTTATGTTATTATATAATTGCTATAACACCCCTTACTTTTCTTTAATTGAAACATGACACCTTTATAAAATCTTCAATTAAAAGTGTATCCTTAGGAATTGGAATATTGAATTTTAATAATTTCAACCATTCGTCGTTGGCCGTCAACAGTCCCAACTTCAAAAATAACCACTGACAGTCCCAATTATTAATATGTTGGCCTCCAATAGACCCTAACTAACAGAACCTTGACGTCGTTAGTCTCCGGTCGCCGGAAAAACGTTTTTCACGGAAAACTCGTTTTTTGGCCGAAAAACTCAACATTTTTGTCTCAAACCTCTTTCTAACCTTATTACGGACCTTTAGTAACTTTTTTTAGTAAAAACCCCAATTATTGAAATCGTTGGAAAACTCTTTTTTCGCCGGAAAAAAATTTTTTGGCCTGAAAACTCAACATTTTTGTCCGGAAAACTCAACATTTTTGTCCCAAACCTCTTTCTAACCTTATTATGGACCTTTAGTAACTTTTTTTTAGTAAAAACCCCAATTATTGAAATCGTTGGAAAACTCTTTTTTCGCCGGAAAACTCAACATTTTCGTCCCAAACCTCTTTGTAACCTTAGATCGAACCTTTAGAAACCTTTTTTCTGGCCAAAACGGTTTTCCGGCGATCGAAGACTAACTAGTCAGAGTCCATTGGTGGTCAATATGTCAATAGTTGGGACTACCAGTGGTTATTTTTGAAATTGGGACTGTTGGCGGGCAATGACGAAAAGTTGAGATTATTAAAATCCAATATTACTTAGGAATTACATTGTTTATAGGTTGTATTTGTTTTACTTGTGACCTTGAAGGCTTTATTCATCATAGAGCTGTTGTCTTTGTTTAAGGTTGTTTAAAAGGTCTTAGTAGATATGTGGATGTCATATGTTTGGTAAAGGTTGTCTAAAAGGGTTTTAGAGGGTGTTATCTATTTGTTTAAGCTTCCTTGAAATGTTTTAGAGGATGTTAATAATTTGGGTAAAGTTTTTCTAAAAGCTTTCAAATTATATTATCTATTTGTTTAAGGTTGCTAAAAGCTTATAAAGTGTGTGGATCTAGTAGCATTTGAAGTTATTGATATGAAGTTAATGTGCTCACTTTTCAAGCAACAAGCTAGAAATATAAAAGTGGTTACGAGGGCACGCACTAATACCAAGTGAGGGGTTGGTGTCACTCAACTTTAGACCAATGATAAAAGAATTTTTGATACTTATAATAGTCGTCTAAATAGTATGTAGTGGTCGCATTTTTCCTAGCAAAAGTTCAATAAGTCCAAATAATATGTAGTGGTTGTGTTTTCTCTAGCAAAGCAAAAGTTCAATAAATAAGGCCATGTTTGTTTGCATATGAATGGCATCTGAATGGTGTCAATCAGAGCCAACCTCTGATTCGGTCAGAGGTTTGGTGTTTGGTTCGACATTTGAATAGGGATTTCAAACTCTTAACCATTTAGATTTGTGGAGTTGCTGAACCATTCAGAGGATTTCAAGCTCTTATTCGGTTAAAGGCTCTGACTCACCAAATAGGGCCTAAGTCTACTAAGTTTCCTATTATTTACTTGACCCGTTTTTAACCTACCTAACCCATTTTTTGGCTCGACAATTCCGAGCTATCCCACTTCTCAAGTTTTTAGGTCGGTTGATGAATGATGTTTTTCAAACTTTTAATACATTTTTCATGACATTAAACAGTTTTATCAATAGTTTAACAAATTTTGCAATTTCTGTTTTTTAAACATGGTTTTCAAATGGTTTATTTTAAACTTCCGAGAGCAACTAATTTTAGTCATTCTTTTTAATATGTTGGTGAGACATCTTGTTGTCGTTGACAGCCCATTATCTTTCGATGCATTAACCCTTGTAGTTATTCTTAAGTAAAGTATTATAATCCTCATCTACTATTATTTAAGTAATTAAGTGCCAACAGAATCAAATTCTTTTGGGCTAAACCTACTAGGAAAACGATATTCACTTTTATATTTATTTTATAACACTTGAAAATTTTGCTCATATTTTTATACGAATTGTAACTACTTAATATTGATATTACCTTGAAAGATTTCACATTAAATATTTTTAATGTTACAAATTCAGATATTACATGATAGTTATATATATATATATATATATACATATATATATATATATAGGGGAAGATTATATGCAGAACACTAAATATTGCGAGAACACGCAGAACAAAATGAATAACCCATTTTTTCAATCATAAAAACCTAAAAAGTAAAGGAAAATGTTACAAATTGAAGATTTATTGTTTTTCACACTAGAATATAAAACAAAATATGAAAATTTTTCATTTTTTTTATATAACCTACATATATGTGCATTCTGTGTAGGTTAAATTACCTACATGTATGTAGGCTAAGTATAGGTAAAAATATAAGGTTTTCCATGCATATATAATATACATACGAATGTAGGAAATATAAAATTTAAAAAATATGAACTTTAATATCATAAAATCTAGTGATTTAGAGTTGTTCTTTTTGTTCTCGCAATAATTAGTGTTCTGTAATGATCCTGATCCTATATATATATATAGGGTAAGGATAGTGTAAAAAGGGCCTAAAGTGTGAGAAGTGTATTATTACACTATATATAATACTATATAACACCATATAAACACCGTATAACAATATGTAACACCATATAATACCATATAACACTATGTAACACTATATATCATTATATAACAAATATAACACTATACATCTATCATAGACATGCTATCAGACAACCTATAGTGTTATATTTGTTATATAATGATATATAGTGTTACATAGTGTTATATGGTATTATATGGTGTTACATATTGTTATACGGTGATTATATGGTGTTATATAGTATTATATATAGTGTTATAATACATTTCTCACACTTTGAGCACTTTTTACAGGATCATCTACCTATATATATATATATAGGACAAAGATCCGTTAGGAACCACCCCTTATTGCGAGAACCGCGAGAACCAATATGAACACAACCAAAAATGCCTAAAAATATCTAAAAAACACACAAATTTTTTTTTATGTTAAAATCGCTACTTTTAATCGAAAAAAAAAATTTTAAAAATAAATAAAAAAAAAATTTTGCTACTAAAAGTAGCGATTTTAACATAAAAAATATATAAAAAAATTTAGATTTTTTTTTTTTTTTTATATTCTTTTTAGAATTTTTTAGGTTTTTTGGGGTTTAGTTTTTAGCATTTTAGCTTTGGGGGGGGGGGGGGGGGGTGGGGGGGTTAGGTTTTTTGGGGGTTTTAGTTTTTAGTATTTAGCTTGGGGGGGTTAGGTTTTTTTTTGGGGGGGGGGGGTGGGGGTTAGGTTTTTTTAGCTATTTTAGGTTGTGTTCACATTGGTTCTCGCGGTTCTCGCATGAACCTTACCCTATATATATATAGGGTAAGGATAGTGTAAAAAGGGCATAAAGTGTGAGAAGTGTATTATAACACTATATATAATACTATATAACACCATATAAACACCGTATAACAATATGTAACACCATATAATACCATATAACACCATGTAACACTATATAACATTATATAACAAATATAACACTATACATCTATCATAGACATGCTATCAGACAACCTATAGTGTTATATTTGTTATATAATGATATATAGTTTTACATAGTGTTATATGGTATTATATGGTATTACATATTGTTATACGGTGTTTATATGGTGTTATATAGTATTATATATAGTGTTATAATACACTTCTCACACTTTGAGCACTTTTTACAGGATCCTCTACCTATATATATATATATATATATAATACACACACATTTGATTGATAAAATACATAAAATACATAACTTAGAAATAACAAATAACATAACTTTTTACTAAATTATAATTTCATTAAAAAGTAAATATAATACATAACTTAGAAATAACAAATAACATAACTTAAAATTCATAAAATACATAGAGGCCAATTAAGTACAATACGTCTTAACGTACATCACGTAGGACAAATAATTACGCACGTTATAATGAAAATCACGCATGTTATAAACTCAAAAACCCAAATCACACATGTTGAAAACATTAATCACGCATGCTGAAAACATTAATCACGCACATTATAGTGTAAAATCACGCACTTTGTCGTACGTGATGTACGTTAAGCCGTAATGTATGTTACACTTTCTCAAATACATAAAACTTAAATTAAAGAAATTCTCTCCATTGCAGATGAGTTCTCATGATCTTCCAAGTCTAAAGGTGAGATTTAAATTCTTTGGGCTCGTATGTTCGTTTATGCTCACCATGGGCAACCCGGGTGGCTTCCTCCTTGTTTTGATTTTGTTGATTGCTTATCGAGTCTTTGAGCAATTTGTCAAACTTTGCATCACTAACTTGGATAATATGCCACATTGCCACCTATTCACGAGCTCGTATACTTTGCGGGTTTTGTTACCCATTTTTTCATGAAATAAGTCTAGGATTTTGAAGCCACGTCTTACAAGACCCTTGAACCTTGATCATGACGAAAGTAACCCAAACACTCACCAATGTGATCTCTTCGTTTTTGGTCCATTCGACCATTTGATTGATAGGAGAAGGTGTAATGTTTTCGTAGATATTGTGAAAGAAATGAGTATGTGAAGTGTGGTGTACTGTACTTCGCGCAGGATCCCGGCATTGAGTAATTATGTGACCTGCTCGTTCATCGCTTCCGTTTTTTCTGCGTTGAGACTACGTCTTCCCTGCGCGACAGGTTCTGCTGAGGGTTTGACATTCAGACTGTGTTGCGCTATCTCTCGCGGAACTCCAGTCATGTCTGCTGGGCACCAGGCGAATATGTCTTTATTGTTCGAAAGCAATTCCTTCAATTGTATTCGTATTGTCGGCGAGATGGCGTGCCCTAGTAAGATGGTCTGTTCTGGATATTCTTCGTTGAGGACCCATTTTTCCGGATCGTTTGGCGCTGAGGGCTTGGCCACTTTTGCTGGTGGCTCATCATCCACGTACATAACCTCCTTACTTGAGTACAGAATTGCTACTCCAGTTTCCGTTGGAAACCCGCAGGCAGCATGTGGAATAGAAGTGATCATGCTGAATTCTCTTTGTGATCTTCTTCCTAGCAGAACATCGTGGCGCGATGTTGCTGGCTTGACCATGAAATTCACTGTGACTGTGCGCGAATGCTCGCCATCTGACAGAGTCACAGGAAATGCAATTTGTCCTAATGGAAACACAGCTTCGTTGCAAAACCCGGTGAGAGGAAAGTCGACCGGCTCTAATCGTGCTTTATTCTCTGGTTCAAGTTGTTTGAAACACTGTTCATATATAATATCCATCGAGCTTCATGGATCTATGAACATATAATCCGTTCTGTAGTGGCCGAAGATGCCAGTAATGATTACTGGTCGTTCTTCCTGAGGACCTCCGGGGACGACAGGAAACACAATTTGTTGTTCCCTCCAATGCTGATTATGATTTCGTTTATTTGGCCTTCGTGAAGGACCCCCCCTGCACCATGTGTATCTGCTTTGGTTCAGTTTCCAGACAGTTGGTATCTTCTGATTTTTGAATCATCTTGTTATAGCTACTAGATTGGATGTACCACTGATTAGGTGTTTGTGGGTCCAATACTGTAGTGTTGAATTTCTTTTTGCTTTCTTTTGGTGTATCAGATCTGACGTTTTGTATAGCGATCTGAAATCTGTTGAACCAGTACTCCAGGGCTCTGTCTAGGAGTGGATCTGGTTGATTATGAATTCCCGAAGAGTCATTTCCTTCTAAATGACTGTCACTGCTTCCTTTGATTCCCATGATTCCGTCAATCTGGTTATCTCGGGTTTCGAAACCCTTGGATTCAGATCGAGGACTTGATGGGTGAAATGATGAATTCTCTGCTATATAGAACAGAGAGTGAAGAAATTTGAATCGAAACGAGAAACAACGGATAAAACAGAGAAACCGGTGGGCGCCAATGAAGAAACACTGGACAAATGACCGGAATCAAATTATCCAAGGGGTTAGGTTCTGCATAAAAGGGTGGTTCTCTCTCGTTTGATTCGAAGGGACAAGTCTTCTTCTCCGGTGAATACTGCAAAACAGAGCACCATTAGCCTCGTCAAGGGGAGAAGGGAGGTTCTCTCCTTGACCCGACTCCGGCGTGAGAATAAGTATATGTTTATGAAGAAGAATAAGTATTACTGAAGTGAATGTGACTTGAAGTTCATACCTGAATTGCTCTCATATTTATAGCCGGGAGTTTGGGCGGGAAAACTCGTTGCTGAAATATTAACGGAAGATGCTAACTCCGTAAGCGGTTATTTTCCCTCCGTTAATTCTTTTGATCGGATTGTGAGTGCACACGGATCGTGATCCTGATCAACGGCTGGGGTGCTGCCACGTGGAAAGTGGGTAAGTGGAAGTTTATCTCCAATTCCATGCCATCATCGTGATTTCAAGATGGCCTGGGATGATGACACGTGTCTCAGACGGTTACAACCGTCTGGTGGTGCACGATTGAGTCTTCTGGAAGATTATTGCCACAATCTGGTGTGACTCCTTATCGTGTGGTATCAGCTTAGTAAATAATATCCAAGTCTGGGTATTATTAAGCGGAAGTGTTTAATTGGGATTTTTATCCCTGTTTATTATGGGGAATAGCGCAAGGACTCATTGACTTCCTTTTGGCGCGCGGGTGTTAGTTGTTGCCTTTCTCTTAAGTTCTCTTTGTTGGACCAGTGCGCGGCCGCGCAAGGTCTAAAGGGGTTTAAAGGGCTAGGTTGTGGTATGGTCCCAAGTACTTAATACGAGGTTTTTGGGACCTTACCCCTTCAGTGATGTACGTTAAGCCGTAATGTATTTTACACTTTCTCAAATACATAAAACTTAAATTAAAGAAATTCTCTCCATTGCAGATGAGTTCTCATGATCTTCCAAGTCTAAAGGTGAGATTTAAATTCTTTGGGCTCGTATGTTCGTTTATGCTCACCATGGGCAACCCGGGTGGCTTCCTCCTTGTTTTGATTTTGTTGATTGCTTATCGAGTCTTTGAGCAATTTGTCAAACTTGGCATCACTAAGTTGGATAATATGCCACATTGCCACCTATTCACGAGCTCGTATACTTTGCGGGTTTTGTTACCCATTTTTTCATGAAATAAGTCTAGGATTTTGAAGCCACATCTTACAAGACCCTTGAACCTTGATCATGAAGAAAGTAACCCAAACACTCACCAATGTGATCTCTTCGTTTTTGGTCCATTCGGCCATTTGATTGATAGGAGAAGGTGTAATGTTTTCGTAGATAGATATTGTGAAAGAAAGGATTATGTGAAGTGTGGTGTAGTGTTTGTGAAAGAAATGAGTTGTGTATAAAGTGTTTAATTGTAAAATATTTTTTAAGGCTCCAACGGTCATAAGACCGTTCAACCCACCTCTCCAACAGTCATATTTGACCTCAACTCAGTAGCTTCTACTATCCTCTAAATCTACTCACCGAGGCAATCCACAAAGGTGTCGATGGTGTACCCGGTGACACCCTTGTAGTCTTGTACTCTTGTGTAGTTCTGTATCACATTTAAAATAATATGTACAATCGTATTATGTGATTCTCTTATTACTCAAGACGTTATGAATCTGACATGAATGACGCTCTCATTCTCTCCCTATGTCCACACACGTGTGTGTGCGCGCCTGCAATGAGTTTAAATAAAAGGTATTTAATATTAACTTGATACCGTTAAAAACCAATTTGCTTATTATTATAAAATACATTCATTATAATATTCAATTTTATAAATTCATTATAGTATTATTTTCTAAAATGTTTAGTACAATAATATATGAGCAACACACCACTTTTGAGGCATGTTTACAAGCAATAATCATATAAAGATATATATTTTGTATTATTATTGAGTCCTAGAATTCCCTTTTTATAGAAGGTATTAAAAACTTTAGCTAAATATTTTCCACCAACCAAATTTCTTCGAAGTTATTTTTATAGCGTGAAGTGACCGACAACGTGATGTAAAGTTCGTGGAATTGATCTAATTTTATGACTTTATCAACTTCGTCTTTTTCACTTTTATTTTGAACACCATATATCCTATATACTTAGTTTTAAAATAGTACTTCTTAGAATCTTAGTGAATAATAATTCATTAAGGAAAACGCAAATCTAAAATTATTTATCATACATCTAATATACAGAGATAATACATATATGATAATTATTCATGTGAATGAAAAGTAGTCCATGGTATTATAGGCTAATGGCATTTTAGGAGTGATATAAGGCTTAGGGACCATTAGGTCCTGTGTTTGATTCTAGGAATTTTTTTCCAGATTTATTGGGTTTCCTCATAAATTGGTGCATAGACATTATTGCCTAGTGGAGATGGATATGATCAGGTAGTTTCGCTGGTGTAGTGATCCAAATTTTCCGTTAAAAAATTGTTAGTGAAACTCTAAGAGATAATACATATAAGATAATTATTCATGTGAATGAAAATCAGCTAAATTTCCAACACATAATTTTTTTTTTTTTTTTTCTCCATCCATTATGAGTTTATGACTTTCTCTGTGAACCGTTAATGCCAATAACCGTTATTTCCCTACTCATTTTCTGCTTTCGGTTTTGACTATAGAGTTTAGAAAGTAAACGGTTGTGAGGGTGTTGGGTTTGTTTGAGGGTGATACCGTTTAGATGGTGGTCGTTGGGGGTGGTGTTTCCAAATAGGTGTTATAGGTGGTCAAGGATGATTTTCCATGGTAAAGAGGTTGGCGTGTTTAATGTGTCAATAATTTTTGACGTAGCTAACTAGTCTTTTTAAAGTTTTACACACTTAAGAAAACATGTTATATTATCTTCTAGTCACTCATGATATTAAATAAGTAAGTCTTATCTTGTTTATCACATAAAAAAGATTTTAGTTCTGACACATATGATTAGAATACATGTTAATTGGATATATAAATTATTATCCTATATATTAAGTGTTAAATGCCTGGTTGGTCATGTGGTTTACGAAAATTGCAGACTTGGTCTCAATGGTTCCCTAATTACAGAGTTGGTCCTAATAGTTGTAATTTTTGCACTCGGTTGGTCGTTATCACTAACCTATATTAGATTTCCAAGTTAAGTATATGATAAATGTTTATTTTACCCCTCATCTTCTTCCTTTTCTCTTCGTCTCTCTCTATAAACAACCCTACCATACCACACACCTACGCCTCCCATCTACCACTATTACCCACCATTCTAAATAGCCGTTTATGTTCATTCACCATCTCCAACACTCACCTCCACTATTCGAACCACCATGGAACAACCCGACCACCACTTGCTCCCCTCGTCACCACCGGAAATCACAACCACCCACACTCGTAACTCGCGTTTGTTAAGTTGAAAAAAAAAACTAAATTCGTATCTTTACTTAATTTTTTCAGGCGTTTTGTTGCAAATTTTGTTGATAGCAGAATTGCATTCAAAATAGAGTGAACACTTTGTTTTTTATATATATATGTTATATTAGTGCATGCCAGTATTGTGGTGGTACCCTGACAAACCGAACCGATTCCTACCAAACAATTGTTTTCAATCGATGTAGATCACATGTTGATATTCTTTTGGTCATATTACGATTTTATGTAATTGTTTTTTTTTTTTCATTTTTTTGGTTGTTATAACGAGCGTCTGTACGGTAACATAACAAGATGAAGCGATACCAATCAAATTCCTGTCGCGTAGTAAGGGGTATCCACCGGCACAACGTGCCGGTTTTGATAGCACTGGTTCAAATAAATAATTAAGTCTCATATGATGGTTTTAATTGACTGTTATTTTCTTAAAACAATATACATGGAAGAGTATGATCTTTTAACCAAAGAAAAAAAGTGACATAATTTATTTTTACCTTCAGTTTCAACAGAAAAAAAAATTACATTCTTACTAATAAAGAGTTTTTATTCACGTTTAGTTTAATCACTTAGTATTACAAGGGGGGGGGGGGGTCCCAGATTTATTGGGTTTCCTCCTGAATTGGTGTATAGGCATTATTGCCTAGTGGAGATGGATATGATCGGGTGGTTCCGCTGGTGGCACGATGATACTCCAGTGGTCCGTCAGTGATCCAAATTTGCCGTTCAAAAAAAAAAGTATTACAATTATTCATGATTTAGACGATTTATATATAATCATTTTTCTTAAAAGTAATCAGGTAATTACTATTTTCTTATACTAATAAATAAAAATCTTTTTATACACGTGTCACTCTCTAATGTCTTCTCACTTTTAATAATAATATTACATATTAATTTTTTATACACAAATATAATATATAGTATAATATTAATTAATGTATTTAGAGATAAACTTATAAATTCAAATTTAATTAATAATCTTCTATAACTAATATAAATGCATCAAATAATATTTGCTTTTCTATAAATAATTTTCAATAAAAAATTAGATATAGATAAACGTTTGTTTTTTATATATAATCATAAAGTTATATCCAGAGTATTATTATATATACTTTGGAGTTCGGTCATTGAAATTATGGTAAAGTAGGAAACAAAGGTTCCCGTTTGATATATACTTAATAATTGTATTATTGTTTTTTTCACTAGAATAAATAATTATTCTAGGTCCGGAGCATATCCTTCTATCAAATTATACGTGTTTTTAGATGCATTGCTATAATAGTTTGAACTCACCATTATAGTAACACAATTCTTTCAAATGTCAAATATAGACTACTTTGTTTCACCTTTTTAATGTTAGGCGTGTTTTTATAATTGGTTTAAACCCAGAATTTATCGCACATTGAATCAACATTTAAAAAGAACATTATTTTTAAATATAATAATTCTATACTCCATTCAAAAAGAGACACGAGTTTTTTTAAGTTATATTTTTTTATTATTTAATATGAAATTACATTTATACAGTCCGTGTAATACACGAGGTTCAAACCTAGTAATATTATATAATATAATATTAACTAATATAGTTAGAGATCAAACGTATAATTTCAAATTTAATTAATAATTATCTATAACTAATATAAACTGTATCAAATAACTTTTAATTAATAATTATCTATTACTAATATAAAATGTATCAAATAACTTTTCATATTCTGGATATGGTTAAATGCATTTTACATGGGTTTGTTTTATATTTTACATCAATCGGATATAATTATGTTACTTGGATTAGGTTCAAGAGTGAACACTAGTGTATTTGCGAACTAAGCGAACTAATCATGTCCATACAAGTGTGTAAATCAATTGTCAAGATTTGATGATGAAGTACACTGGTATATTTTACGATTTGATGATTAAATCCTAGCCATACACTTGTGTAAATTAACGGCCATGATTTGTTCACTCAGTTCGCAAATACACTAGTGTTCACTCTAGAAGTCTAGAACCCCACCCTAGGTTACTTATGTATGATATAGAAATTTTATAACGACATGTTTGATATGCACAAATTTGAAGAAAGTCCATATTTAACACAATGCTTGGACATATATATTTGGATTAAAAGAAAAACCCTCTGAATTGTGAGAATTTAGTGAACTCCAACTTTTCATGCGAGTTTTAATTTGAATATTTAAATGTCGACTACTAATTAAAGAGGTTGTTGTAGACACTCAAAATTATAGTTTAACAAACTTTAGTCCTATTTTTTTTAACATATACTTTATTACCTCATTGAGTTCTAAGAACTTAGGGAACTCCGACTTTTCATGCGAGTTTTAATTTAATATTTAAATGCCGACTACTAACTAAAGAGGTTGTTGTAGACACTCAAAATTATAGTTTAAAAAACTTTAGTCCTATTTTTTTAAAGGTATACTTAATTCGTAGTATGATTTTATTTTAATATATAATATTTTCTATATTATGATGATATTCATATCTCGTCTCATGATCCATATATCCAAAAATGGTATTTATATCAAAGTTTTTATTATATCACTAATATACATAGTAGAATTTAATTACAATTTATTTACCGTAACCTCATAACTTGTAATTATTTTTAAAAATACTTACAATTTTATGATCATTATTTTTTTTATTTTTTTAGTGTTACTTCTTTAAGTCATATAATAAGATGGATTATAGTATCTCAAGAGAGAAGTGAAAACTTAGAAAATTATTTTGAATAGCTGAAAATATAATTGTTCTTTTGTTTTACTATTTTATCTAATAAGTCATTTCACTAATAAGAATTATATACAAGTTTATAATTTATATTTTTTCGCCATTCAACCGGTGTCATACACGGGTTTATAAGCTAGTTATAATGTAGAGTAAATTACAAATTTTGGCCTTAATTTATATATCAAATTATAGATGATATCATTTGTCTTTAAAATTGAAAGCTAATTATGTGCCAAGTGTGATTTGTTGTTGGGTCACAAAGAATTTAGTTATTTAAACATTAGAAAGTATCAAGTAGTGTTTTAGTTTCTTGGGACAATAATAGTATGATATTTACAACTACAATATTTAATGTCATGTAAAGGAATTTTTTTTTAGAGATTTATGAACTATTTGTACATTTCGTTAATTCTCGTAACTTTGTAAGCTAAGGGTACATGGTATGGTTTAGTGAGTTTGATCAGGGAGGGGGTTTTGCCGCACGGGGAACGATTGTCGGTGGTGGATCGGTGAGTGGGGAGTGGTGATTTCGGTGACTACTCACCGATGCGGGAAGAGAAGGGAAGGAGGAGAGAGTGGGGGGTTTAATGGTAGGTCCCAACCCCTTTCAACCAATCACAATTTTTTTTTTAAATTTTTTATCACTCTCTAGGTGTTTGAACCATTGCCAGTGATTGAGTGCAAAATGAGGAGTGGAATAGGGACTTGACATGGAATGATATTATTGGCTAGAAAATAACTCAAACACCCTAAGTGATTGAACGATACCCTCCACCCTAATTACGTTAATAAGTTCTTTCAGTTAATTATACTTTAAAGCTTTATAGGATTTTTATTTGTTATACCGTGTGTAACACGGGTAATAATTGAGTATTTTCAACATATTAAAAGTAAAATTTAGCACCTCAGCCTTACCAACCCCTGAGTTCACACACCACTAATTCATATTTGTAACGAAGAGAAATGTGAACACACATAGTGAGTTAACGAGAGTTTGTCAGTACTTTATAAAAGCCACCAAATATTATACATTGAAAGGACCTTACTAACTTTCAAACTGGTGTGAATTATACGTTCACCTAAAATGACAAATATCTAATGAAGTAAGTTGTGCTCAACGGTTAACACATAAAAATGTAAAATTAGATGGTCCAGAATAAAGATGCTATATAATAGTAATAAAATTCCTATAATGATGTATCACTTCGAGACAAGTATGCTATTAGGTACTATTCACAGTACACTATTGAAACATAATAATATATATTGATATTCTATATTTAATCGTAAAAAATATAATAATTAATATCTGTTGTTAGAAACTTAAAATAATTAAAACCATGAATGTAAAATTCTAGTTAGTTTTTTATATTATCACATAATTTATTTATGTTTCCCTTTGGTAAGTTTCCATTGACATCTCTAATAACTTACGTCCTCTTCACATAATCCAACATATGGGGATCATCGGTTTACAACCCAAATTCTTTCAACGCATATATGTAAACATATATTGAAACTATACTAATTGCAATTTTTGTTTTTTATGTTTTACCAATTATGGATTAGGTCCTTTCTTTGAAAATTTGTTGTCTGTTAGTCTAACGTCCATCCACTTTGTTTGTTAAGTCAGCGCATGTGCTAGTCACGTGGTGCCGGAGACGGTGGTGATGGTTGTAGGTGACAACAACGATGGTGGTTCATGTGTGGAGGCGGTGGTGCCATATATGGTGGTGACGGTTGTAGGTTTTAGGGTTTGTGAGTGAGTGAATGGTGGTAACGGTTGTAGGTTTTAGGGTTTGTGAGTGAGTGAAGGAAGGGGAGAGGGGAATTACCTAAACTAGGTTTAAAGAAGTTCGCCGCGTTGCGGCGAATTACTTTTGTTATTTAGTCTGTGTTTACATGTGTTTTGAAATCACTACGAGCGTATTGCGAACGTAACTGCTGACAAGAATAAAAAAATGTAGAAAAAAACACTAAAAGATAACCGAAAGAAAATCAACCAAAAAAGTTGTATGGTAACGATGTTGTTTGTATGAATCCCGTGGTCAGAGATGAGCAAATTGTTCTGGGTACCGGTACCAAATTTACCGAACCAAAAGATATTAAGTACCAATTCGGTACCGACTTTTGGCGTTCCTGGTACCGGTTCACTACCGTTTTTTACCTTCATATACCGGTACCGTAACCGGTATTTTCGGTATCAGTACCAATTCTGTATCGGTTGGCACCGAGCTCATCTCTACCCCTGAAACTAAAAAAAGAAAAAAATTAAAAGTTGAAGCAAATCAACAAAAAAAAAGTTGTACGATACCGTTGTTCGTACGGTAACCGTGATCAGGGATGAGCAAATGGTACCGGGTAGCAGCACTGAATTTCCCGAACCAAAAGATTTCCAATATCAATTCGGCACCCACTTTTGGCGTTTTCTGTATTAGTGTCGGTTTTTACCTTCATGTACTGATACCGAACAGGACCGTCCCGGTATTTTCGATACCGGTTAACACCAAGCTTATCCCAACCCCTGATATTAAAAAAAGTTTAAAGTTAAAAAGCAAAGAAAATAACTATTATTATAATATTAAAATAATAAAAGTATTAAAAAAACTATAAATTATTATAATATTAAAATCACTATTCATTGTTAAAAAAAATTATTAAAAAAAAACATGCAATTTTTCATCAAAAATTATCACATACGAAATTGTTAAAAAAAAAACATGCAATTTTTCATAAAAAATTATCACATGCGAAATTGTTACAAAAAAACAAAATGCGATTTCAATGCGGGAAGATGATCTGGCGGCTGAGATTATAGCATGCGTAATGTACAATAAGGAATATTGTACAGTACACTTTCTCTCTCTCTCTCTATATATATATATATATATAGGGTTATATAGAAAACCCTAAAAATTTGAGAAAACCCAACCTCCTGACATTTTTTTTTTTTGAAAACACATGTAATATACATGTTTTTAAGAGTTTTGGGCCAAAAAAAACAAAAAAGCGCCGAAGAAATATTTTTAAAAAAATAAACAAGTTTCAGCATTTTTTGTCTAACACATGTTAGTCACAAAAGTTGCTGAAATTTGTTTATTTTTTTTAAATAATCCTTCGGCGCTTTTTTGTTTTTTTTTTTTTCCCAAAACTCTTAAAAACATGCATATTACATGTGTTATTTTTTTCAAAAAAAAAATGTCGGGAGGTTGGGTTTTCTCAAATTTTTAGGGTTTTCTATCTATACTTAGCCTATATATATATAAATATTATGCAGTTTCATCATATTGGTTAGCTTTTTTCTTTCTTTCTAACTTTGGATCTCTTTTAAACATTTTTCCACAATTAAATTCATCAAAATTATTGATGAGCTAGCTCATCGACACAACCAACAAATATAAATGATGTTTCTTGATATTCAATTAATATTCACTGGTCCTTTTCATCCATGAATATGAATGTATATCAATGAATTGAATCAAATAAATATACATATGGAGAAAAATTAAATGAATATGTATATAGATATTATTTCATCTTCCCATATATATTGTCAGTCCTTATCCCAGTTTACAACTTGTACATTTCCAGTCTTAACTTGTTATATAGGTTTTCAACTATAGAACTAAATTTTAACTATAATTTAGTTTTTTATTTTGCAAAGAAGTAAAAACTGTATATTACTTCATATTGTAAGACCCATCATGCTTACTTTATCATTTATGTAATAAATGATACATTTAGTAATCTCTTTAATAGTGAAACATCAAATTAACGATATTTATATAAGTTTCAAAATTTTACAAAACGTTTCTTAACATTACAAAAACATGTTGTTCAAACCCAACATACTTAACTTTTTAAAACATACAAACCATATGTACTAAAGTATGGAAACACAACATTTAAAATGTTTTGTGACAAAAGAACTAGTTTCATTTGCGGAAGCTTCTTTATGCACGCATTCGGTTCTATTACAAAGCTTGACAGGGCCGGTCCTAGAATTTTGGAGGCCCAAAGCGAATTAAAAATTTGAGGCCCTTTTCAATTTTTCTAGACTCGTAATTTCGGTTTATATCTGACATGAAATATATTAGGAAGAAACTTTTAAAACTCTTAACCATTATATAAAGTAGATGATTTCCCTAATCAAATAATGTTGGTATCTAATACATAAATCAAATTAAGTTGGTAAAAAGAGTTTAACCTAACAAATAACAATTTACCTTATGTGTGAAAGGAATGAAAACATGCTAATTATTTTAAGTATACTATTGTTATTAGTTAGGAACGATTTTTTTTAAATAAAATTTTACATGGACATATCATGTTAAAAATTGTGTGGACAACATATTTTAGCTTATTAAATTAAAAGAGACGATTAAAAAAGATGCATTTATAACCCTTTATTAAAAGAGTGTGTGAGGTGATTAATAATTTTGAAAATGGGTAGGAGGTGGGATTCGAACCCACGCCTCTACAAAAACCAAATCTTGTTCTTACCACTAGACTACAGTTGTATTAATGTTAACAAATATAACCTTAAATATAATATTCTTTTTTTATAAATATAGATTTTTTTTTAATTTTGGAGGCCCTGTTTTTTCGGAGTCCCTAGGCCGTCGCCTAGCCCAATTACACTATTGGGCCGGCCCTGAAGCTTGATTTTCATCCGCAAATTCCTATAGCTACATGTGATCAAAAGGCTTCAAACCATCAGTTTTATGATGCTATTATGTAATCTAACATGTTTAAAAGATCAAACTGAACAACATAAACATTTTTGTTGATCTGTGCGGCTATCGCGGGGCGCGACAGATACAGCTTCAGCCTTCGCGGGCCGCGAGCGCTGTCGCGTGTCGCGACAGATATTAAGGTTGCTGTTGCGTGTCTCAACGGAATGGTTTTTCCAGCGAGCTTCCTATGAAAACCTGCATTTTCCCAGTTATGTTCCATTTTACAAAAATGCTCATAACTTGTTCATTTCTAATCCGAATCCGGTCCCGTTTCTTTCTACGCGACCGTAATCAGACCATCTATAACATGGAATAAAAATCAAACATGTGGTTAAACAATTTTTCTTACTTTAAACACTTGGTTTATAGGAATTTTCCTAATTATTCGACCCTTTTACATTAATAAGACATAAAATGTACTTATAAGCTTGAAACTCCTATAAAAACTATTCATCAATATACTTCTACGTTACGGCACATTATACTAAAAACCCAAGTGCCGATAACAAGGTGCATATGTCCTAATTATCCGGTTTAACTTAATCAGCGACATTTATCACTTTAACTTACCAAAGTTCAATACTTTGGTGATTTTGACCCGTTTGATTTCACTAGCGAAATCCATGACCCTTTTTGAATCAAACGCGTAGTGTTCGAGTCAACTTGACCCATTTAAACTTTTAAGTGGAATCCACCACTTTCATCATTTATTCCCTATCCAAATCTCTAAATTTTTCTCATCCGATTATTACATACGAATTCCTTCGCTTAGTAATAACCAACATTATGACTAGATCATTATTCTTCAAATAAGTAACGTAAACAATAACAAGACTTTACGAAGCGTATAGCCACGTACCTTTTCAAAGCTTTCCTTTTAAGCGGGTATCCGTTCCGCCTTGCCCACTTGATGATCCACCCAAATCACCTATATAATTTGATTCGAATATATTGTTTAGAACTTATAGTTCAATATTCGATATTTCATTCTCTTGGTTACTCAATTAAGCGATTATTTCATATCTTTCAAGTATTCCAATTCATTCAAGCATTTTATCAAACATCTAGTGTGCATAATTTGTATTCTAACACTATCATGTTCATGATTAATAACTTTAACCATGTTTAAGCATAGTAATTCGATTCATTTAACAAGAACACTATAATCACACTAGAATTTGCATCATAAACATCAATTAACATCCAATATCACAAGACTATATGTATTCTTCACAAAACCCATATACTCCTATGTGACAAACATTGAAACTCATAGGTTATGTCATGAATTGATCAATTTATTGTCTAAGATTAGTTCCTAGACTTGTATTCATCATAATTTAACCATAACCTTCATCAATTCACCATAAATTTCTGTTACAAGAATTTAAGAATCATCAAAACATCTTCATATATCAAAATTAAGCATACCTTTCGATCTCCTAGTGTTAGTGATCAAGATTCTAGCTTAAGATTGATTCTTGATTGAACTCTCCTTTGATTTTTGAGTGAAATTTGTAGAATTTAGGGTTTGAAAGAAGTTTATTTCATCCCTGGGGTTTCAATCGATCAGGACACACACAAAGTGTGTGTGTTCTGATGTTTATCCAAGTTTAAGCAAACAACTTTCAAAATTGGCACCTTTGGCCCCTCTAGTTTTCTAAGTTTTATAAAAAAAGTTAAAATACTTTGATTTCCTTCTTTTCTAACTAATTTTTTTTTAACTAGGTTAGTTATTCCTAGTTTTGATTCTCATTATTATATTATAATTATTATAACTTATACATGTATAATGACATATATAGTTTAAAAAATTAGGGGTGTTACAAGTCTACCCCCCTTAAAGAGGATTTCGTCCTCGAAATCATAATACGTACCGAATAAGGAAGGGTATAAGCGTCTCATTTCTTCTTCGGACTCCCATGTGGTGTCCGATCCCTTCCGGTGTTCCCATTTAACTTTAACTTGATTAATCTCTTTATGCCTTAAGCTTTTGACTTTTCGATCAAGCATTTCAATAGGCTTTATGACATAGTTAAGTTTATCGTCGACTTCATTGTCGTCATAGCTTACATAAGCCATTTCATCAGCTAAGCACTTTCGTAGATGTGAAACATGGAAAGTGCTATGAATACCGCTCAACTCTTCTGGCAGTTCCAGTCGGTACGCTACCTTACCCACACGCTCTATATTTTGAATGGCCCAATAAATCTTGGACTTAATTTTCCCCGTTTTCGGAATCGGATAACCCCTTTCCACGGAGACACTTTAAGCATAACCATATCACCAACATGGAACTCAGATGCCCTCCTCTTTTGTCCGCGTAGGACTTCTGCCGATCTTGAGCAACTTTTAAATGAGCCCGAATCACTTCAATCTTTTTATTAGTGATACTGACTATATCTTTGTGAGCTAATTCTCGTGGACCCACATCACCCCAACATACCGGGGTTCGACACTTTCTACCGTAAAGCATTTCATATGGTGCCATTCCGATACTGGAATGGTAGCTGTTGTTATATGAAAATTCAACTAGTGGTAGATAGATATCCCAGCTACCACCAAAATCGATAATACATGCTCGTAGCATATCTTCGAGTGTCTGAATAGTTCTTTCACTTTGCCCATCGGTCTGCGGATGATATGCGGTACTAATGAACAATTTAGTACCCATCTCTTCTTGAAAATCGCGCCAAAAGCTTGAAGTAAAGCGCGTATCTCTATCCGATACGATAGACACCGGTACTCCATGGCGAGAGATAATTTCATTTGTGTATACTTCCGACATCTTCTCGGAAGTGTATGTTTCCCGAATTGGAATAAAATGAGCACTCTTGGTCAATCTGTCAACTACTACCCATATAGCATCAAATCCACGTGATGTTCTTGGTAGTTTAGTTAACATATCCATAGTAACGTGCTCCCATTTCCACACCGGAATGTCTAACGGCTGAAGTTTACCGTAAGGCTTCTGGTGTTCTGCTTTTACTTGTAAACAAGTTAAGCATTTTTCTACATACTTTGTGATGTCTCGCTTCATTCCGGGCCACCAATAATTTTGTTTCAAGTCTTTGTACATCTTGGTGGCTCCCGGATGAATAGAATAGCGGGACTTGTGGGCTTCATCAAGAAGAAGAGTTTTAACATTGCAAGTGTTTGGAACCCAGATTCGATCGAAACGGGTTTGTAATCCATTACTATTTTCTTTCAAGTCTTTAAGCTTGTAGGATCGAGATTCGACCTAAACGAGTCGTTCAGAAGAGTTTTCGATCAATACGAGAGGCGGAAACAGACGTATTGATGTTGAATCAGCTTGATATGCACTAAGAATCACTTTAAATGTCTAATGTATTGATTTGACAAAGATACACGAGCTGGAGACACTTCGGCAGAGCTTCGCTGCTGGAATCCAAAAGTTACAAATGAAGAACCAAGAACACCTATATATAGGGTCAGCCAGTTCGCACCAAACATGTATATCCAGTTCGCACGAACTGGTCCAATTCGTACGAACTGGTCACTTCGTGTGGACTGGCTTGTTTTGACCCGTTTCCCGTTTCTTTCGTACTACGTGTCTTGTTCTATCAATTCTATTACATGACTCGATACAAGACGAAGTCGACAGACATATGCACCAACAAACTCCCCCTTGGATGTTGACGAGTCTTCGGTGTGAGTCTTCAGTATGACGAGTCTTCAGTCTTGATCAGTCTTCTCGCTCTTTCCAAAATGTCTTTCTCTGTAAGCATCTTCAATCTCTCTCTTCTTCTATCAGAATCTCAACCTGGCTCTATTCTCTCTCTAATTCTCTTGATCAGGTCTCTTGATTCTTTAAGTTCATCAACATCAGCAGCTTCTATCTCGTTTGCTAACAGACTCCCCATTAAGTTGTTCCGGGATCGTACCCTGGCTCAAACTCTGCTCAGGCTTAGACACGGGGATCTGCATAAATCTCTACCCAACAATAAATTTCACAATTTTTAAGATTTAACAATTTTAGAAACCACTTGTAGATATCATGAAACATTCAAATTTGGTTTCAAATTAATGAACCATTTAATCATTTCAAAATCATTTCTCATTTTAAACAAACTCTCCCAACCCTGTTGTTCATCATGCTTAGCACTTGGAATTTTGAAAATCAGCTTTCCAACATCAATTGTCGAAAATAATATGAAATAAAATCTTTTTGAATTTTCAAAATTTATGCTAAAACATACTAATGAAAAGCAGTAACGAAATATTTACAGACAATATTTTTGTGAGTTTGTGTAAGATGATCATATCAGTTTATGAGACAAATCACTAGCACCGTTGAACTTTAAACACTTTAAGTTCAAAACGATTCACTTAGATTGTCAGTATATTGATCCAATTCTTTAGCGTACTGTGATTGTCTACTGATGTACTATCATTTCCTCTTTTTCACAACAAAACTCATTTTTGATTTTTGTCATGTTTTTGGGTTTTTCAAATTTTCTAATGTTTTTGGATTTTCTGAAATTTCTTACTCCCCCTAAAATTCAAAACCATTTAAAGAAAATTTGACAAACCGATGTGAATTGCTTCAAATCGCCATCCACTTGGCGTAAATAATCAGAACTCCCCCTGACAACAAACTATTTTCCCATTATGATTTCAAAACACTTAAGTTTGTTTTAATCAAAATGATTTTTCCGGAAAATTAGTTTTGTTGAAACCACCAGTAAGATCGGGGATTAATTCATCACATTGCTTTTCAACCACTTGTAAAAATTTAACAATTGTAGATTTTTCACCAAAAAAAAAACATTTTTCAAGAATGATGCTGATTCATGCTCCATGATTACCAACTTGGGAGCTCCGGCAAGTCAGGAATTTTAAACAAAGAATGGTGACACCCAAGCATGACCAGCCTTGGGTGCATCCGAGTTATTTTCACTCGGTGTGTAAGTTCTCCTCTTTGATTCATAAAATTCTTTAACCCCTTTGGCCTTACCATCGACCATCTTACCAAAGATATGTTTCACTTTGCCATTGAACGCTTTTTCGACATCAAATTCTTTCTTTTCAGAATAGAATTGACTCGAAATCTCTACCTTTCCAACTTTTTGTTTAAAATTTTCAGCCCGCAATGGTGGAAAGTTCGCGTCATCCATTGGCGGAACTGAATTTTCTCTTTTTAGCTCAACTTGTGGCTCCTCTGACTTTGATGAGTCAGATTCATCCCCAGATTTAACATCTGATTTCTTAGCAACCCACGTTTGATTGTTAAGATTCACTCTTCTTTTGTAAAACCTTTTAGAACATTCACCAACTTCATATGTTGAATTTTTAAACACTTTGAATTTTTCAGTTGGTGGTTCAGTTTTATCGACAACTTTTTCTTTGAGTTTGGAAGACACTCCCTGTTGTGTGTTGGTTGCCTTTAGACAGTTCCAGGCGATGTGACCAACTTCATTGCATCGGTAACAGGTTCTTGTCTCCTTTTTCTGATTAGCTTCATTCTTCTCATGTTTCTGTTTTTCTACAAGAAATGCTTTGTTCGATTGCTTCCAGAATGAGCTCTTTTTCTCTTCTTCAGAACTTGACCCTGAAACAAATATAGTTTTGATTTAAAATCTTTAATATTTTGATTATTTTCAACATCAAAACCCAACCCCTTCTTTTTGAAATTGCTTTTATGATTCGGTTTCTTTTGATGTTCTGGACCAAAACCTTTCTTCTTGTTTAAACGTTGTTGAACTCTAGAAGTATATTTAGGTTTTGAAAATCCCATTTTATCTTTTATTTCTGAAAACTTTATTTTTATCAATTTGAAAACTATTTTAATATTTTCAATTTTCACATTTTTTATTGGAAATTCCTCATCAGAATATAATTTGTCTGAATCATTCAAAGTATATGCCACTTTGATTGGTTCATCATTCAAATTATTTTTTGATAACATAAAATCTTTATTGTAAACCCTTTTGACCGATGGTTTCGAACTGTTGACTGATGAACTCGAACTCTCAGATTCAGACTTTGACTCTGACTCCTCATCCTTATCCAACACCTGATCGACCACTTTCTTTATTAACTCAGACTCATGATCAGTGTCAGACGATGTGAATGTGACGTCAATGTTGTCTGGTAACTCATCAGTTGTTTCAGACTTTAACTTTATATTGACTGCCTTTTTGACTTGTTCCGAATTTGGTTTTCTGGGAGAATAACCTTCCCAGATCGGAGGCGGACACTTGTTATAATTTGCACTTTGTTTCTTACCAGTATCCGTATCTTCCGATTTCTTATCTTGAAAGGCTTCAAAACCTGCAACAGTAGGGTAAATTCTATCAATCAAATAATCAGAACTTGAGTAACTCATTAGCAATCGTCTGATTCTTTCATTCTCAATCTTTTCAGTCTCCAATTCCTGCTTCAACTCTGCACACTCTTCAATATAGTGATTGATGGCCTTCTGCTTAGACATCATTGTTGCATTCATCATTGTCAAAGCATCTTCCCTTTCTGAATTTGTCTTTTCTAACTGGTTTACTGTTCTGTTCAACACATCATAAGATTCTTTCACATACTTAACATCGAACAATAATTTTTCTTTCATCTCGTCTAGCTCACTATACTTCTTATCTTTCTCTTCACAATGTTTGCATGGTTCCAAACATTTCAAACAAGGTTTTGTGACCTCTACAATCTTTTCAATCTTAACAATCTTTTCAGCAACTTTAACCTCTTCACTCTGTTCATTCTTTTCTTCCACTTGAACAACCTTCTCACATTTTACCTCTTTCTTCGCTTTTGCTGCTCGTCTTTCCTTTAGCTTCTCCAATTTATCTGCAAAATAAAATTTGAAACTTTCAGGAGATAGATGAGTTTTACTAATGTTTATTTGTTTAATTTCTTCATCATCACTGCTATCAATTGGTGATTGATAAAAAACTGGTGTCT
This sequence comes from Helianthus tuberosus, assembly GCA_030545235.1. Taxonomy (NCBI): domain Eukaryota; kingdom Viridiplantae; phylum Streptophyta; class Magnoliopsida; order Asterales; family Asteraceae; genus Helianthus; species Helianthus tuberosus. The sequence goes on from CM060433.1 coordinate 184,177,249, forward strand.
TTTCTGAACTATCTTCTAAAGTAACAGACTCTTCATCTTGGCTTTTCTCATCATCAGCAAAAACTTCCATCCATTCTTTCATCAACTCTGGTTCTTGAATGATTTGTGCAATAAATGCTCTAAACTTTGAATTACTTTCAGCCGGAATGTATTTGTCCCAGCTAAATTCCTCTGGCAATTTTTCATCTTCTTGATTCACTAGATAAGCTTTCTTTGGTGGCTCTTCGATCAGATCCTTCCTAGCATGTGAAGTTTGTGACGATTGTTGTTGATGCGGCTGTTGAGCAATTTGATGATAAACCGCTTTTCTATGATAATCATTGTTGCCGAATGGATTCTGAGCTCCACCTGCTTCTCGGTGGGTACATTTCCTCTTGAAATGTCCTTTTTCCCTGCACCGAAAACAAGTAACTTTAGATTTATCAAAACCTAAAGTAGAAACATTAGCATCACGAAAGTCATCTCTTCCGGTAATCTGTTTAAATTTCTCAGCTCTCCTCAACACACTCGCTAAACACCACTTAATATCCATTAGCTCCATTTCCTCAGCATCAATCTGATCGTAATCCTCTTTAGTTAACAACATAGGATTTCCGATTCTTCCCGCAACCAAACCCTCAAACTAGTAATTCCATATGACCTTTAGCGACTTCTTCTGAGAAATTCTGACCGTTCTGAAGATGCAACGCGATGTTGCATTGTAGCACATGACCATTACCATTGTTTGAGCTTTGAAACTGATGATTTGAAGTTGGAACATTAGGATTAACACTTGGATATGAAGAAAATCCACTGTTGTTTATTGAGCTTTGATTGAGTGATCCGGATGAGTTTTCTGCACTGAAAGCGGTTTGGATCTTCGGACTTGCTTCAACATTTTGAACATTACCTTTGAAATACAACTTGATATCTTGTCGACCACTTAATTGTTCATTTTAGCAATCTTTTGTTGTTCAAGATCTTGTCCTTCAAGTTTTTCAATGAACTGAGCAATTGTCAATCTATCATACTCTCCGGTATTCTTCAGAATCATAAGATATGTACCCCATTCTTTTTGAGATAAAGCATCGGCTAATTTTTCAAGCCATTCCTCACGATCTTTGGTGATATCCAACCGTGACATTGAACGCACTAGATAACAATATCTTTCAGTGAGAGTCTTTGTAGTTTCACCCGGCAGACTTAAGAACAATTCAAATTCTTTCTTTAAAAGTGACTTTTTATTCTTGATCATCTCCGTACTACCTTCGAATTTTGTACGAAGTGCTTCCCAAATTGAACGTGCACTATCATCATGTTGAAGAAATATGAAAATGTCTTCTTTCACAGCTTGTTGAAGTAAACTGATCATCATCTTTTCTGCCTTGTACATTTCTTTCTCTTTTTCCGTAAATTCATAAATATTCTTTGTAACACCCACATTATTACGAGGTCGAACGTACTTAGTTTCAATACACTCCCAAGACCTTAGATGATTTGCTTGAACCCAGTTTTCGAAACGTTCTTGCCAAGTGTAATATTCTTCAATGCTCATCAGCTTTGGGGGTTTCTGCAACGTTCCTGTTTCATTTTCCATAGTTACACTTTGAGCAACAGTAACAGGAGTACCCGAGGCAGTAGCAAAGGCATTATAAAATTCGGAATCCATGTTTCGGTATCGAAAGTTCTCAAAAATTAACTTTTCAAATAATCTGAATTTCGTTCGATCTGGAGACTTTTAAGCCACACTGTTTTCAAACGAACTGGAACTGGTACGACCTGGTACAATCCCAAATGACCTGAAGTAGTCTCAAACGACTTGGACCAAAACTTCAATCCATGCGAACCTAATTTATTCAAGTCGTACGAACTGATCAAGACTTAAACTCGTGCGAACTAGACTTTAACCAACTCGTGCGAACTTAAACGTTTATCAATCCGTGCGAACTGAAAGCCAAACCCAAACCGTGCAAACTGAAGCCAAACAATGCGAACTGGAGTCTTATGCGAACTGACGAGCCACTTCGTGCGAACTGTGATTGGACTTCGTGCGAAGTGGTGTTCTTGGTGCGACCTGGGTTCGATTTCGTGTGAAGTGATTTGTTTCGTGCGAACTGTGTGCAGACCGTGCAAACTGGATAGATCAGCCCATGCGAAGTGAAGACATGTCGAACGATCGGAAAGAATTTTGTCAAATTGATCAAGTTTTAGGCTGAATTTTGGTCTGATTCGTTCAAGGATTGATTAAAACTCAGTTTTACACATAATATCCAGAAATCAGTTCATTTTATCCGTGAAATCGTGGTTAATTTTGAAATATCGTGTAGAAAGTAAGTAGAAATGAGTAGAAATCAGATGTTGATGAAGAAATCAAGCTGAAATGGTAAGAACTCTTCCTCCTGAGCTCTGATACCACTTGTAGGATCGAGATTCGACCTAAATGAGTCGTTCAGAAGAGTTTTCGATCAATACGAGAGGCGGAAACAGACGTATTGATGTTGAATCAGCTTGATATGCACTAACAATCACTTTAAATGTCTAATGTATTGGTTTGACAAAGATACACGAGCTGGAGACACTTTGGCAGAGCTTCGCTGCTGGAATCCAAAAGTTACAAATGAAGAACCAAGAACACCTATATATAGGGTCAGCCAGTTCGCACCAAACATGTATGTCTAGCTCGCACGAACTGGTCCAGTTCGTACGAACTGGTCACTTCGTGTTGACTGGCTTGTTTTAACCGGTTTCCCGTTTCTTTCGTACTACGTGTCTTGTTCTATCAATTCTATTACATGATTTGATACAAGACGAAGTCGACAGACATATGCACCAACAAAGCTGACCCACTATTCTTTCCTTTTTCAAATTTTCTTCTTTTATAGCTTCAGTTTGCGCCTCTTTGATTCGTTCAATTAATCCCGAGGTCACTACTAACTGCATCGATTGCACTCGAATAGGTGAATAGTCTTCCTTTCTGCTCAGTGCATCTACAACTATGTTGGCTTTCCCAGGATGATAATGAATTTCACAATCATAATCTTTCACCGTCTCTAACCAACGCCGTTGTCTCATATTTACCTCCTTTTGATCAAAGAAGTACTTGAGACTTTTATGGTCAGTGAAAATGGTACATTTTAAAAGTTTATGAATCTGAATGAATTGTATTGATTTACAAAACCCCATTATATAGGGATGATACAATCGAATAATAAGGAAACAAGATATACAAAATATATACAATTTAATCTATTCCTAAAATATTGGCTAATATTCTTTCTGGAATATTCATCGGCTAAGACTCCCTAGCAGTTTGAACGTGGTAGGGACCAAAGCTCAAACTGGACCGAAATGACTGGAATAACTGCTTGGAGAGTCCCTTTGTGAAGATATCAGCATATTGTAAGGCAGACGGAACATGTAGAACTCGAATGTGACCGATGCGAAGCTTTTCCCGTACAAAGTGAATATCAATCTCTACATGTTTGGTACGTTGATGCTGCACTGGATTATCAGAGAGATACACAGCTGAAACATTATCACAATAGACGATAGAGGCCCGGCGCAAAGGGGTATGAAGCTCAAGTAAAAAATTACGTAACCAAGTGGCTTCGGCAACCGCAGTTGCAACCCCGCGATACTCAGCTTCAGCACTTGAACGCGAAACAGTGGGTTTCCGTTTTGAGGACCATGACAGTAAATTATCCCCCAAAAAAACACAATAACCACTTGTAGATCGTCTAGAATCCGGACAACCCCCCCAATCGGCATCTGAGTAGGCAACCATGTCATGAGACTGAGATCGAACAATGCGAATCCCGTAGTCAAGAGTACCCTGTACATACCGTATGATCCGCTTCATGAAGGCAAAATGGGGCTCGTGCGGATCATGCATAAACAAACAAACCTGCTGGACAGCATAGGAAATATCTGGACGAGTAACAGTTAGGTACTGTAAAGCTCCCGCTAGGCTGCGATATAGTGTCGGATCTGAAACAGGCGGTCCATCAGACGCGCTAAGTTTAGAGGAGAGATCCACAGGTGTAGTGCAGGGTTTACAAGCCGACATGTTTGCACGAGCAATAATTTCTTTAGCATACTGTTGCTACGATAGGAACAGGCCTGCTGAAAACTTATCAACTTTAATGCCAAGAAAATGATGAAGTCGTCCTAAATCAGTCATGGCGAATTCTCGAGAAAGTGCACTGATGATATCATGAAGTAATGTGTCATTAGAAGCTGTCAACACAATGTCATCGACATAAAGTAGTAAATAAGCAACATTAGTTGAATCCCGCTTATAAATAAACAAAGATTGATCACAAGTACTGCTGATAAACCCCTGGGATTTGATGAATGTGGCAAAGCGGGTATACCAAGCCCTCGGAGCCTGTTTAAGACCATGCAACGACTTTTTAAGGCGACATACAAACTGAGGGCATCGTTTGTCAACAAAACCCGGAGGTTGATGCATGTAAACCGTCTCATTAAGATGCCCGTGTAGAAAAGCATTTTTAACATCAAGTTGATGGATCGGCCAAGACCTGGTGACTGCCAAAGATAAAACAGTCCTGATAGTGGCCGGTTTAACCACTGGACTGAATGTGTCTTCACAATCAATTCCCACTGTCTATGAGTTCCCGTTGACCACCAAACGGGCTTTATAGCGTTCCAGAGACCCGTCAGACCGGAATTTATGGTGGAAAAGCCACATGCAGCGTATGACATGGCGGTCCGTGGGTCGTGGAACTAACTCCCATGTATCATTATCCTGTAGGGCAGAAAATTCGATTTTCATAGCACTTAACCAATTAGTGTCAGCAAAGGCCTTGGCATAGGTCTTGGGAATAGGGGAGAGGGTGGTGGGAGTAAAGTGAATGGACGTGGTAGAGGAAAGGGATTTCAAACGGGTAGTCATAGGGTGATGATTTGTTGCAGGTGGGGCCGAGGGGTGTTGGGCCGAAGGCGGGGCTGTGGTAGTGGGAGGTGGGGCCGTGGCAGTGGGAGATGGGGTTGTGGCAGTGGATGCCGTGGGTGGGGGGACGATGGAGTGGGGAGTAGATGATGAAGGATGTACGATGGCAGGTGGTGGTCTCAGGCGACGGCTATAGGTCATAGGAAAATGAGTGATGGTGGACTGGTGAGGGGGTGCGGGTGGTTGAGTGGGTGGTGGTGGTGGAATAAAGGAGAAGCCAGGAGGGGGTGAGTCGTCTAAAAAATTGTAGGTAGTGGGTGTTTGTGGCAAGTTGGAGGGAAAGGTCGATTCGTCGAAGGTTACATGTCGAGAGATATGAACTTTACCGGTGGTTGGGTCGAAGCACCGGTAGCCCCGGAAATCCGGGGGATACCCGAGAAAAATACAACGAATTGCACGAGGGTGAAGCTTGTGTGGTGAAGTGGCGGAGGTGTTAGGGTAGCAAGCACACCCGAATACGCGTAAATGATCGTAGTCAGGGTGCCTACGGTATAGGGCAAATGTGGGTGTATAAAAGTTTAAGCGTTTAGTGGGTAAGATGTTGTGTAAGTAGGAGGCGGTGTGTAGAGCTTCGACCCAAAAACAGGGGGTAGGTGTGCGTGAATGAGGAGGGCACGTATGATGTCATTTAGACGACGGATCATACGTTCGGCCCGTCCATTTTGTGAGGATGTTTGAGGGCACGAAAAATGAAATAGCAAGCCATGGTGATTGGCAAAGGTTTTGAAAGCATGATTATCAAATTTGCCTCCAAGATCGCATTGAAAAGTTTTGATTTTTCTTTGAAATTGTGTTTCAATGAGTGTATGAAATTTAGTGAAGGTGGGAAAGGCCTCGGATTTAAATTTAAGTGGGTATACCAAAATAAAGTGGGAAAAATTGTCAACAAGCACCATGTAATATTAGTAACATGTTTCGCTTGTGACGGGTGATGTCCAAAGGCCACAATGCACAATATCAAACGGGGCAAAAGTAAAAGAATTTGATGCGGAAAAAGGTAAACGTTTACTATTTGAAAGTTGACAAGAGTTGCAAACATGAGACAAAGTGACTTTATTACATGAAAAATTAAAATTATGACGTAATAAATCTAAAACTTGATTCTCGGGGTGACCGAGACGCTCGTGCCAAGGGAGGGATGGTGTGGTGATGAAGCAGGCTTGTGGAGGTAATTCAGGCGGAGTGAAAGGATAGAGGTCCCCGGTACTGTTGTGTCTTGAAAGAGTCCGTTTAGTGAAGAGATCCTTCAAAGAAAAACCAAACGGGTCAAATTCGATAGACACATTATTATCACGAGTAAAACGTCGTACAGAAATAAGGTTTCTAATTATGTGTGGGCTATATAGAACATTGGGCAAAATATAGGTTCGGTTGGGTAGGGTGTGGAAGCCAGTGCCCGTGCTACTAATTGGTATACAAGTGCCATTACCGACCATAATTGAACTGCGTACAGGACAAGAGTTGGGAATTACAATTTTACCTGGGTCGCGTGCCGAATGCGAGCCTGCCCCAGTATCCATAATATCATTATTCCACAAGGCGTTCAGGTGCATCTGCAAATTATTAAAAGATGCACTTAAATCAGAGGGGGACAATGCATCATACCCATATTGGTTAGGCCCGAACTGGGGAGACGAGTAATGGCCTGAACCAACAAAGTGGGCCTGGGACTGCTGAGGAGGGTTGGGCCCCCAGTTGTTTTGTGTTGGGTAAGGGCATGGAGGTGTGGTCCACCAGGCCCAATTTGGGTATGGAGAATTGTAGGCCGAAGGGTTACCAGCAGTCCAAAAAGAGGGGTCGTAGCCTGATGAACCGCCCCTGTTACCGTAGCGACCGCCGCCCCTGGAGCTGTTTCTGCTGCGGCCGTGTCCAAGTCCCTGGTTCTGATTGCTGCTGTTCGGTTCAGGTGTGTGGTCAGGGACAGTAGTGGTGAGAGCCGGCTGTGGACATGATGTATTGGTGGTCGGCGCTACCAAGACTGAAGCGGCAGCTCCTTTTTTTGCCTCAATACGAATGGCATCATCTTTGAGTAGAGAGATGGCAAGGTCCCAATCAGCATCTTTGTTGTTAATAAATGAAGCAGTAGTGTTGTACTCGGGAGGAAGGCCACGCACGAGTTGTAAGACCAGCAGAGAGTCAGAGACGGATTCGTTGACATCGGCGAGCTGAGAGGCAAGACTTTGAAGTTGTTGACAATAATCATCTAAAGAAGCACAGGCACCAAGGGTCATGTTGCAGAATTTTGTTTCGAGTGCAGCAGCCCGTACCTTCTTATTACTGAGGTATATCTTTTCCAGCTTGGCCCAAGCATCATGTGCCGAGGAATTGTTATCAATGATGCGTTTGAGGATCTCATCCGATACAGTGCTGAAGATCCACTGCATTACAAGAGCATCAAGTTCCTTCCATATATCGTATTCCGGAGCTGTTTTTGCAGGGGCTGGGCTACCATCAATGTGGTTTGAAACTTTGTAGGCGGTGACATGAAGGTTAAACAGCTTAACCCAGTTAGAATAGGTTACATTCGTGCCATCTAAGGAGCGGATTTTAGCATTAATATTGGTAACCGAGTAGGCGGGGTGAAGGGTGTTTGGTTTGGTGGCGGTAGAGGATTCAGGCTTGTCATCCATGGCTGAGAAGAAGAAAACAAAGAAAAAATTTGGTGATCAGGGACGAAGAAGGAAGGCTGCCGGCAAGGAAAGGATCGAAACCCTAGGATCGAGAAAAAGAATGGTTAAGGCTGTGATACCATAAAAGTTTATAAATCTGAATGAATTGTATTGATTTACAAAACCCCATTATATAGGGATGATACAATCGAATAATAAGGAAACGAGATATACAAAATATATACAATTCAATCTATTCCTAAAATATTGGCTAATATTCTTTCTGGAATATTCATCGGCTAAGACATTTCACACCATATAAATAATGCCTCCATATTTTTAAAGCAAAAACTACTGCCGCCAATTCCAGATCATGTGTCGGATACTTCTTTTCATATATCTTTAATTTTCGTGAAGCATACGCGATCACCTTTCCTCGCTGCATAAGTACACACGCGAGACCAAGCTGAGATGCGTCAAAATAAATGACCATATCTTCCGTCCCATCTGGTAATGTTAATACAGGGGCACTGGTCAATTTTTCCTTAAGGATACGAAAGGCATCTTCTTGTGCACTACCCCATACAAATTTCTCATCTTTACGGGTCAACTTAGTTAATGGCGTTGCAATTTTGGAGAAATCCTGTATAAATCTCCGGTAATAACCCGCAAGACCTAGAAAACTCATAATCTCTGACGGATTCTTTGGAGGTTTCCATTTAGACACAGCTTCTATTTTGGACGGATCTACCGATACTCCATCGGCACTAATAACATGTCCTAGAAACTGTACCTCACGTAGCCAAAAGGCAAATTTGAAAACTTTGCGTAAAGTCTCTCACGCCTAAGCGTTTCAAGTACTTCACGCAAGTGACATTCATGATCCGCTTCGCTTTTTGAATACACAAGAATATCGTCGATGAAAACAACCACCGACTTATCTAGCATTGGCTTGCAGACGCGGTTCATAAGATTCATGAAAGTCGCAGGTGCATTAGTTAATCCGAAAGACATTACTAAAAACTCGTAATGTCCGTAACGCGTTCGGAATGCTATTTTCGGTATATCTTCCGGAAAAACATCTTCGAATTCCCGTACCACTGGTACGTCTTTGATTTCTGGAGCCTCTTTAGTCGAATCATGTATGTAAGCCATATATGCCTTACATCCATGTCGAACCAGCTTGCAAGCTTTAATGAAAGAACAGATTATGGGCCTGCAGCTTTTCTCCCCATAAATAGTAACATGTTTTCCGCTTGGAGACATTAATTGTATCTCCTTACGGTTGCATATTACTTTCCCGTGATATCGAGCTAGCCAATCCATCCCGATTACCACTTGAAATTCTCCCATTGACATGGGAATTAAGTCGACGAAATATTCTTCATCGTCAATGCTCAGTTTGCAATTGCAACACATATCACAAACAATAAAACTTTTATTATCAGCTATTTCTACTTCTAGTGGTATAGGTAATTTTGTTAATGTGAATGTAGGGTGTTGAATAAATCGATGTGATATAACAGATCTATTTGCACCCGTATCGAATAAAATTCATGCTGGAATTGAATTTACAAGAAATATACCTGAAACAACATCAGGTTCAGTTTTAGCTTCAGCGGCTGTCATGTGGAAAGACCTAGCCTTTGCTTTCTGGGCATCAGGCTTTGCATCAGTGGTGTCTTTGGTTCCAACTATCTCCGGGCACTCAGATTTTTTGTGTCCCGGTTTGTAACATTTATAGCATACTGACACCTTCCCTGGGCAATTTGCAACCACATGTCCCACTTTGCCACAAGTAGGACATGGTTTGTTTTTAAAATAGCATTCGCCCTTATGATTCTTTCCACAAATTTTGCATTGAGGTACCCCCCCCCCCTTTTCAGCGCCTTTCTTAGGAGCTTCATTCAGCTTTTGTTTCTTTGCGGGTGTCACACCCCCAAAATCCACATGCGGAGTATCACCGCTTGGGAGTCGTGACTGACCAGGATCAAGCCACCAATCATATTGAACATTGTAAGTAATGAATAAAATCCAACCACACAATATGAAAGGTGTTCAAAACAAAAGCATAGTTAATTGTTTAGCGGAAGCATAATTGTAAAACCCAATATAAGTATTAAGTACGAAATAAAGTAATGTTTTTAGCACGGCACACACTGCCATGTCCCACAACGACCGTGCCTCCCTGTGCAAGCTCCATGAATACCTAACGACCTGCAAGGCATGTAACAACGAGTCAACAACAAAGTTGAGCGAGTTCACAGTTGGTTGTTTAGTTATAGTGTTCGTAAATCTTATGTTTATTTCATAAACCATGTACTGTATTAATCTGTATCACGGTTCCCCGAACATGTTTGCGAAGATTAGTGGGGGCTTCCCATGTGTATCGTATTAATCCGTATCGCGGTTCCCCGAACATGTTTACGATGAATAGTAGGGGCTTCCCATGTTGTATGTTACTAGACTAATCGTATCCGTAGGTGCCCTTCTTGATCCAAGGACCGTAGCAAGTATGAGTGTACGTAGGTTTTACGTACGTGCCCTTCAATCCGAGGACAGTAGTAAGTAGTTTAATAGTAATGATAGTACGAGTAGTTAATCAATCCCATTCCCAACCCACCGGGAATCCCATGCCTTAAGAGTGTGAACTCACCTTGGTTTGCTCGGTATGCTAAACTATGTGCTCGCAAACAATCAATCAAAGCCTAAAGTATGCATATATACATAGTCAGTTCATGTTGGTAAAGTTCCACATGCAATCTAAGTCACTAAGTGAACTGGATAGTTAACATCAAGTAACACGTAAACAGTTATTCAATTTCACACAACTCATGCTTCACGTAACTGGGTTCTCAGTCTAATCTAACATAAATTATCAATTTACAGACATGATAAGCTTAACTGAGTTAACAGAGTTAATCATACTTGACCGAGTTAACCCACTTAACATACTTAACATAGTTGGCATACTTAGCATGGTTAACATAACCTAGTTAACATACTTAACGTAGTTGACGAGTTTAACAGCGTTAATAAACTTAACAGGGTTAACAGATTTAACATAACAAGGTTACTGTATTAGAATCTTAGACGAAATCACAACAGACTAAATCGGTTTTTGGCGAAAACCCTTTTGGGTGACGAAATCCCTTGGGCGACGAAATCCCTTGGGATTTCGTCGAGATGTATTTTCGTCGGGCCGGGGGTTTTCGTCGAGTACATCTTCATCAACAATAACAGTTACACAAAACCCTAATGATCAGTAACAGTTGCATGATCAGTCATCAACGAATCATTTAATCAAATCATTGATATGTAAACATACAAACTACCTAATCATTGTGAGACCAAGACCATAAATCAATCAGCAGATCATTCATTAACAGACACACACGGTTGATCATATCATCCAATATACATGGAAGTTTGTCGATAATATATATATATATATATATATATATATATATATAACGATCACGAATCACCGCAACACCCAAGATTCAAAGCATCTAGATTCTCAACCCTAATCATCATCATCATTGCACCAAGCACATAATATTCTCATCAGATATAAATACACATATGCAGACATGTAATGATCTATCAAAAAAATCATGTTCATAAAAATAACAATACGAACTAACCAAAGTAGAAAAGCGATGAACCGATTGCTAAAGAGAACTTGGGAAAAATCAGTAATGCCGTCACACAGAGAAAGACTCTAGGGTTTAGTGATTGAACTCTAATCGTAGGTTATAACAAAACGCTATAGTTGCTCGCTACTGGGCCGAAGCCCATTCCCGTTTTCGCCGGCCCATCTCTTGACGAAAACACTTGGGTGTTTTCGTTCAGGGGTGATTTCGTAAGGAGGGGATTTCGGCCAAGGTTCCATGTTTTTAATTATATACTTCATATTTATGCAAGATATGAATAACTGATACACACATAAAATACACATCACAAATAACACTCATAATGCACCTTAAATAAATAAAACACACTTTGCAATTAAGTTCAAGATTAAGTCAAACAGAGACCTTGAAAACTCGGGTTGTCACATTATCCCCAACTTGAAAGAAATTTCATCCCGAAATTTAGCACGTGGTTACTGAGGAAGCTAGTTGTGTTGTGTTGTTTCCTGGTTTTCCTGGGGTGTCACATCATCCCCCCGTTGGTTTGGAATTTCATCCCGAAATTCCGCAGTAGCTTCAGCCTCAGTAGTGGTTGCACCGTTCCTGAACAACTGGGGATACTTGAGTTTCATTTGGTCTTCTCGTTTCCAGGTGAACTCTGGGCCACGACGGGAGTTCCAACGAACTCGAACAAGGGGTATTCTGGTACGTTTGAGAATCTTAACGTCTCGATCTGTGATTTCAACTGGTTCCTTGACGAATCGCAACTAATCGTCGATAGTGAGCTCCTTCAAAGGAACTATGAGGGTCTCATCTGACAGACAGTTCTTCAGATTCGACACATGAAAAACGTTGTGAACTGCACTGAGTTCTGCGGGTAGGTTCAGTTTGTAGGCCACTTTGCCTATCTTCTCAATGATTTCGAACGGTCCGACATATCGCGGATTGAGCTTGCCTCGTTTGCCAAAACGAACAACACCTTTCCAAGGTGAGACTTTGAGTAGCACTCGATCCCCAACCTGGAACTCGAGTGGTTTCCTGCGCTTATTAGCATAGCTTTTCTGACGGTCACGAGCTGCCGCCATTCGTTGTCGTATCTGAGCAATTCTTTCCGTTGTGTCTACTACAAGTTCTGGACCCGTGATTTGGTTGTCGCCAACTTCTGCCCAGCAAAGAGGTGATCGGCACTTACGCCCGTACAGTGCCTCAAACAGAGCGGCTTGAATGCTAGTGTGGTAACTGTTATTATACGAAAACTCCACTAGAGGGAGATGTTTTTCCCAGCCGTTGCCAAAATCGATTACACATGCACGAAGCATGTCTTCAAGAGTTTGGATGGTGCGTTCAGACTGCCCATCCGTTTACGGGTGATAAGTTGTGCTCATGTCTAATCGAGAGCCAAAAGATTTATGCATCGTTTGCCACAGTTCTGAAGTAAAACGTGCATCACGATCAGAGATAATAGAGGTCGGCACTCCGTGCCTCGAAACCACTTCTTTTAAGTAAACGTCTGCTAGAGTGGAGAACTTATCCGTTTCCTTGATAGCCAAAAAGTGGGCAGACTTTGTGAGTCGATCCACGATCACCCAAATAGTATCATTTCCACGTTGAGATCTAGGTAGACCAGTAACAAAATCCATGGAAATTTGCTCCCATTTCCATTGTGGTATTTCTGGTTGTTGGAGTAGGCCCGATGGTTTCTGGTATTCAGTTTTGACTCTCGCACAAGTCAAACATTTGCTAACATAAGTTGCTATGTGAGCTTTCATGCTAGGCCACCAATAGGTAGTTTTGAGATCGTGGAACATCTTATCCGAACCAGGATGTACCGAGTGTAACACCTCGAAAATTCACGTACTATAATGAGTTGACACGTGTCATATGTTTGAACGTGTGAAAGAATGTTATAGAAGGATTAAAGTTGACAATCATGGAAAGTATGTGAATATACGAGTTCTAAATGTCAACAGTGAATAAATATACTTTACATTAACCCTACATGATGCTCATACCTTCAAACGAATAAATCATGGATCATACGAAGCTAAATATGAAAGAAAGTGAGAGATTACAAACTACAGGGGTTAAATGTGTCAACATGTTTAAGTTATACCTCTGAGTGACCTTTTAACAAACCCGAAGCTTTGTAATGATTAATTATGCTCACTAGAATGCACGATATAAATTTCATAAAGTTTCATTATCGTATGAGAAAGTTATGATCAAATTCGTATACAAGGGGTTAAAGTGTCAACGTTGAAAGTTATGACTTTTCGGGGAATAACAAAGAGATCAAGGACTAAATAAAGTGGGTATAACCCTTGAAGCCCTTGTAAGTAAATGTGAAGGGGTCAAATTGCAAGAAATAAAGTTGGTTGACCTTTCGAAAGGCCAAGGGACAATATGCAACAACTTGAAAATGTTTAAATCTGAATACAAGGCCCACGCGGGCCGCGTAACCCTTAACAACATCTTACGCGGGCCGCGTCAGACGTCCAGTTGCAGAAACTTTAGACAGCTGCCTGGTTTCACGCATTAACCGACTTTAATCAGCTGTTTCACTCCATGGGCGACCCCTAAACAACCCCTAGGCCCTTAGGGACATGTGTTGATGATCCATGGCCATTGCTAGCATGATTTGTCAATAATCTATGAGGATTTGAGCACTATATAAAGGGCCAAAGTTGCAACCACTTCTTCACACCTCATTTCTGCATTTCTGGAGCTTCTTGGAGCTTAAGAGCAGACCCAAGTCTTTCCTAATCGTGCATAGGACTTCAGTAAGTATGCTTAACCTTTCTTAGTAAAGTTTTTGCTTAGTTTTAGCTTAAAAGTCAAACCGTCGTAATTAACGGTTGACTTAGCGAATAATCATTAATGGTCCAGTGATTATTCGAATTGAAAGTAGTTATAAGTTGGTAATTATGCGGGCATTAAACCCTTAAAAGGGCACCCTCTGATTCCCACTCTAACTAGGTCAAATGTCGGGTCAAACTTGTTATTAAAAAGTCAACAGAATGCTTAATTTCTAATTTATGCATAATTAGCAATGTAGAACCCATACAACATGTTTGATCATTAATATAACTTGGTAATGAATGTAAGAACATGTCTAAACATGTTCAACCCGACAATTTTCTGTTTAGACTCGGTTCAGAACCGAAAGTCGCAAAGCTTTGACTTTTGCTTGGACTTCAGTTCTGACCCGTTTTGGTATGTTTTAGAAATGCCTTAGAGATTTAATTGGACTAGGTTACATGCTAGTATAACCCTCTGTGATTATACACCTTGGGTCATTAGTTATCCAATTAATATGCATGATTCCGTTAATTGCTCATATGTTGACCATTATGCCCTTTTCACCACAAAACGTGATTTTTGCAAATGTAAAAGAGTAGAAACCTTAGTTACTAAATTATAAACTTGCACCCAAATTTGACATCAGTTAGAGGTGTAGATTGAGAGTTATGCTCATTAGCGTAATTAGAAAGCTTCTTTAGCGATTAAACGGCATAATTAGCGTATAGCCTATTTAAACCTACTTTTTGATATCAAATTTATTACCCACTGATGTAATATATTATTTTGGGATTTTTGAATATTTTTAATTAATTTTAGGCTGAGCATAACTTATAGTCATAGGCTTAATCCGGTAATTGTCGGTTTTGCCCTTTCGGGCTATAAAATGAGTTTTACATATCTATTTGACTCCAAACCTTTTGCTACTGATTATATATGATAAATAAATTATTTTAAACCTTCTGGAATAATAAAAATATCAGCTTTCCATATAGAACCCGGAAACGGCTTCTAATCGCCTTATTAAGCGTTTTTAACGCATAGTATGTACTAGAACTATTTTAAACATACAAGGGTTGATACCTACTGATATTTTAGGTAAATTATAATATTTTAACAGTAAGGAAAAGTTGTTTAACTCAGACTTCAGTTTTGAGCTTTTCGGCTTATGTGAAATTACCAAAATGCCCCTACGAAGCATAGTTTGGTTATAATTGATAAATTTCACATATATGCAATACCATACTGTTATAACTTAGTAAACTAAGTATTTTTACTGATTATATCAGACCTGTAACTCAGGTTAATACTTAAACTCTTTTATAACCTTGTAAATGACCAAACTACCCCTACGGGGCATAGTTTGTGTTTAAATTCATTTCGGGCATAATAAAAGATATCTTACTGATGTCACAACATAATTGAGGCATATTAACTTAGGAAACCTGTATATGGCTCTTACGCTTACCCGTTACGCTTTTTACGCGTTCGGTTCGGTTTATGTAACTAGTTTGCATAAATTAGCCGAAACGGGTCAAACCTTATCGGTTTTATCTCAAAATCCAGAATGTGTATGAAATACCCATATTAAGAAAGTCTTCAAACTTGTCAGGTCTAAATCACATTCTATTCCGATCTTCGCTTAATCGTGCGTACGAACCGTATCGTTAAAACTAACCGGTCTAAGCTTAAGCTTAACTAAAGACCCGTTAGGATTCTAATAGGTTATTATAAACCTTCGTTCCAGAATAGGAGAACCAATAAAAGCTACTTGCATTTGCTGTTTGTGAATTATACTTGCAAAGGTAAATACTTTTAACTTATTTTCCCTTATACGGGCTTGGGGTACGGTATATAAAATACCGCTTGGTCGAGCATTCGACCTTAATCGATTAGTGGTTAAGTATTATCGAGATGACCCGTTTAAATATGTTTTGTTTGCTTAAAGCCTTTGGGGGGTTAATGACCATGTCCCGGATATCCTTAGCATCATTTTACGAAATGGCCACGACCTAAGCGCGGAGTGTGGGCGTACACTCGTCAGTGCATAAATAAATTATGTGGTGTGTCTATTGATCTTTAACCCGGCATGACCCGGGCTACTGAACGCATAAGGAACATGTCATTCTTTTACAAGTTTATATATTTAAATAATTATCCCAAGTTATAAAAATGTTTGTGCCATGTGCATCCAAATCAAAATTTTTATCATTTTTAAAATGAGTCTGTTGATTGTATTTACCAGTGTAAACTGACGTATTTTCCCAAAAAGATTAAGTGCAGGTACTATTCGTAATTGGCTGGATCTCTCCTTAGCATCAATAAAGAGTCTCGCAAGCTTAAGATGCCTAACGTCTGTTGAACTACTGTTTCCTATTTATTTAATCCACCTGTGGATAAACTTTCGACTGATGTGATACTCGATATTACAATATTTTATTCAGTTGAATTATATCTTTCATTTGCTTCCGCTGTGCATATTAAATATTCTGTTGTTTGACTATTTTGTTGCCAACCACGTCACGATACTCCCCCACCGGGCCCACCGGTGATACGTGGAAAGTCGGGGTGTGACAGGTTAGTATCAGAGCCAACATTGAGTGAATTAAACACTAGCCATTTGTGTTTAATCTCAATGACACAATAGCACATTCCTAAAAACTTTCGAGTCTAGACAAATAACATAGGACAAATTCTCATTTGTTGTGTTGTGTTGTGTTTTGTCCATTATTTTATATATTCTTGTCGTTATCTTATGTTGTATTGACAGGACTAAATATGCCACCAAGATTCTTTCGACGAAGAGGACGAGGCAAGGGGCCAATCACTGCCCCCAATGACCACGAGGCCGGGCCTTCGCACATGCGAGCTCCTTCCACCACTGCGAGTGCTGACCCTAGAGAAAACCGGAGGAACCTTTTTGAACCTGCGAGACGATCTGTTTCACACAGTTCGACGCCTCCCGTTCATAACTCTTATGGGCCACATTCGGAAAATGATCCCGATAACCCTCAACCTTCTTACATACCTCTACAGCGATCCCTATCGCACCATTCCTTTAGTGACCCTACACCTGTTTTTAGGGGCCGGTTTAACCCGGCAAATTACATACAAGAACCAGTGGGTTTTAACCCATTGGGGCCAGAGGATCATTACTCCGGCGATCATGCAGAGGACATGGACGAGGACACCGATCCAGTCGAGCCCGCAACTGGAACTCCGAACCATCCTATCGAGGTCTCAGATGGTTCGTCTTTTCATGGATCACCCTACCGTGGTCCGGACAGTTACCAGGCACGATTTAACCAGTTCGAGTGGTATTTTACACCCTCGCACCATTCGTCGCCTCACCAGCAGCAGCAGCAGGATCCCTCTGGGGATTCACGATTTGTGGCAGTCACGCCACCGCCCCCACCGCCACCAGTTAATCAGGCACCTCCGGAACCGCCAAGACGTAGGAGGACAAGCGCGCGAATGTCCGCGCGTGGAGGAGATTTTCACTTCAGCTCTCCTCGACACTCAAGTGGCAGTCATTATCCGCCACTACACGAAGACCCGCAAATGGGTGGGCCTTCGAACCCAGTTGCACCGCAACCACCACCGATGGGTTTTGATAACCCGATTCCTGCCTACACTAGTTCTATGGCGTACAACCCGTTTGAGCAGCCGGCTCACACCAACTATGGTTACGCTGAAGCCGACCCATACATGGTAGCGGCCAATTACAACGCCCTTCACCCGGAAGGACCATATGGAGCTCCTTGGGGAGTAGGGTACCCAACTCATGGGTACCAAATACCTGCTAGACCTATAATTCGGCAACAATCGCAGCCGCTAAGGTTCTCCCCACCAGAGCGTGAAGAAATTCTTCAAAGGTTGGACCAAGTCGAGCGAGACTTTCACAGAGACCGCAGGGAGCGACAAAGTTTCTTCCAAGGATTGACAAGCCTAATAAAAGGGAAGAGCAAGAAGGACCATTGAATCCTTCCACTGTTGTTGTAATTTCCTTGTATCAGTTGAGCCCCTGCGTGGGCCTGTATTGTTGTATTGACCCCTGTGTGGGTATGTTTGTTTGTTTGTTTTGACCCATGCGTGGGTCTATCTTTCTGTTAACCCCTACGAGGGTGTGTTGTTTGTTTAAGTCCCTGCGTGGACTAGTATTTCAATTTGACCCCTGCGTGGGTATGTTGCTTTATTAAAAAGTCCCGTTTAGGGCGATGTGTAATCTATTAATAATTAATGGAATGTTTAGTTTATAAATTTCATTTTTGCCATTATGTGCATAAATAAATTATATATGAAATAAATAAATCAAAATCATTCCTTTTAAAAATAATCTGCCTATTTAAATATTAACTAAGGATCTTAAGGGTATAACCTAGCCTGCATGTTATAAGACCTGGCCAAGATGGTAAAACCTGTTAAAAAGATTCAAATCCCAGTTAACATCTGAAAACATGTTAATGCTCCTGGCAGACGTGATTCTTAAAATCACCCACGTCATTCTTATATAAGGATTCTTCAAAAGATTCCTAACCCAACTTAATGATCTCTGAATCATGGGTTTAAATCATCAATTAAGATGATCATATTTTGACCATACATTGGTAATATAATGCCTACGGGCCCTTCTCATTTTTATATGAGACAAAAGACAGTAATAGTCTATGACCCTGTCTGAAAAAGGTAAAGAACTATGTTCAAACCTTCATGCCTTGATTCTCTGAAATCATGGCTTATAATTTAAAATGTCCTTGTGACTAGGCCTTTTGTGCTACTAATAAAACTGTTATGGTTTTATAATTAGGATAAATTATAATAGAAATCCTAAATAAATATGATTTATAAATTAACCAAATATGGTCTATGTTTACCATGGTTAATGAATTGCCATAAAAGACAATTCCATAATAAACTCCCTAGTAAACTATTGTCCTTGTTTTATGTAACAGTTCAATTAAAATGGCTGACTCGGATGAAATTAATAGTCACCCAGTGGAGAATAATGATAACGCCCGAATTAATATAACAGGTGCTGAACTGAAAGCGTTAGTAGACGATGCAGTTACAAAGGCCTTAGAGCGGCAGTATGAAGAATATAGTGGGACTCGAAGTAGGACCCTATCTACACCGCATTCAAAACCTCCCTCCAAGAAGGAAGAACCAAAGAAAGATGATGATCGACTCTCCTCAAACCACCACAGTGCTCCATCTCAACAGATTGTACTAAATCAAGAACCCCGTAATAAGGGTTGCTCCTATAAATACTTTGTTTCATGCAAACCCAGGGATTTCACTGGGGAAAAAGGAGCCATTGACTGCATGACGTGGTTAGATGAGATGGACACAGTAGTGGATATCAGCGGATGCGCTGAGAGTGATCTAGTCAAGTTTGTGTCTCAATCTTTCAAGGGTGAGGCTTTAGCCTGGTGGAGATCGCTGATTCAAGCCACTGGGAAGATCCCATTGTACAACATGTCTTGGGAACAATTTGTTGCCCTCATCAGGGAAAACTACTGCCCTCAACACGAGGTCAAAAAGATTGAGTCAGATTTTCTTTCGTTGGTAATGACCAATCTAGATTGCCAAGCTTACCTCACGAGCTTTAATACCATGTCGAGGTTGGTTCCGTATCTGGTGACCCCGGAACCCAAACGAATAGCTCGTTTCATTGGGGGTTTAGCCCCCGAGATAAAGGCAAGCGTGAAGGCCTCTCGGCCAGCTACTTTCAGATCTGTAGCTGACATATCTTTGTCCCTCACTCTGGACGCGGTCAGACAAAGATCGCTGAGGAATAAGGATGCCGAGAAAAGAAAACGTGAAGATGACAATTCACGGAGGTCAAACAAGAAGCACCGAGGAAACGGTGACAACAAGAAGGGGTTTGAGTCAAAGAAGGATGGGCATCAGTCTGGTGATAAGCCCAAATGCAAAGTCTGCAAGAAACAGCACTTCGGGAAGTGCAGACTCGAATCGAACTCGCAGACTCAGTCAAGAACTTTTGCTTGCGGGATATGCAAGTCCAAGGAACACAAAACCTTGGATTGCAAAAAGCTGAAGGATGCAACGTGCTACAGTTGCAATGAGAAAGGGCACATTAAAACCAACTGCCCTAAATACGCCAAGAAACCTGAAGAGGCCAAGAAGACCAATGCAAGGGTCTTTAGGATGGATGCGAAGGAGGTTGTGCAAGACGATAACGTGATCACAGGTACCTTCTTATAAATGATATCTATGCAAGAGTACTTTTTGATTCAGGCGCTGATAAATCAATTGTAGATAATAAGTTTTGCAAATTGCTGAATTTACCTGTTAAAACCTTAAGTGTGAAATATGAGGTGGAGTTAGCAGATGGCACCTTAGAAACCGCCTCAACCATATTAGATGGATGTTTCATATCCATTAAGAACCACTCTTTTCCTTTGTCCCTACTTCCTTTGAAGTTAGCTGGTTTTGACATCGTTTTAGGCATGGACTGGTTATCTCTTAACCAGGCCCAGATTGTCTGCAATAAAAAGCAAGTGGTGATCAAGACTCCGTCAGGCGAATCACTTACCTTTCAGGGAGATACCCGGTATGGATTGCCTGAGCAAGTGTCTATGCTCAAGGCCTCTAAGTGTTTAAAGAAGGGTTATGTCATCTACATGGCACAGGTGACTATCGATGAGCCGAAACCTAAGATTGAAGACATCCCCGTCATTTCTGAATACCCTGAAGTGTTTCCTGAAGAACTACCTGGGTTACCACCAGATAGGCAAGTGGAATTCAGAATTGACATCATCCCTGGAGCTGCACCTGTTGCTAGAGTGCCTTACAGGTTGGCACCAACAGAAATGAAGGAATTGAGAACGCAACTAGACGAATTGTTAGCCAAAGGTTTCATTAAACCTAGTTCGTCTCCTTGGGGAGCACCAGTCTTGTTTGTCAAGAAGAAGGATGGATCGATGCGTCTGTGCATCGATTACCGTGAGCTTAATAAGGTCACAATAAAGAATAGGTATCCTTTGCCCAGGATCGACGATTTGTTCGATCAACTGCAAGGGGCAAGTTATTTCTCGAAGATTGACTTAAGGTCAGGCTACCACCAACTGAAGGTTAGAGATGAAGACGTACACAAAACTGCATTTAGGACTCGTTATGGTCATTACGAGTTTTGGGCTCACTAATGCACCAGCCGCGTCCATGGATCTCATGAATCGCGTTTGCAAGCCTTACTTAGATAAATTCGTCATCGTTTTCATTGACGACATCCTCATTTACTCAAAGAAGCAAGCTGACCATGAGAAACACCTTCGCTGTATTCTTAAACTCCTACATCATGAGAAGCTCCATGCCAAATTCTCTAAGTGTGAATTCTGGCTTCGAGAAGTCCAATTCCTTGGACATATGGTTAGTGAGCGTGGTATCCAGGTGGATCCCGCTAAGGTGGAAGCAGTTATGAATTGGCAAGAGCCGAAGACGCCTACAGAGATTCGTAGCTTCCTAGGCTTAGCAGGATATTATAGGCGTTTCATCGAAAATTTTTCAAGGATTGCTACACCGCTAACTTCTTTGACTAGGAAGAAAATAAAGTTTGATTGGGGCCCTAAGCAGCAAGAATCCTTTGATATCCTGAAGCAAAAGTTGAGCAACGCTCCTGTACTGACATTGCCTGAAGGTACCGAAGAATTCGTAGTTTACTGCGATGCATCACACACTGGCATGGGGTGTGTGCTTATGCAGAAAGGCAAGGTTATCGCCTATGCTTCAAGACAGTTAAAGGTGCATGAAAAGAATTACACCACCCATGACTTGGAATTGGGTGCCGTTGTATTTGCACTAAAGCTATGGAGGCATTATTTATATGGTATCAAATGTGTGATCTATTCTGATCACAAGAGCCTCCAGCACCTGTTTAATCAGAAGGATTTAAACATGAGGCAGCACCGGTGGATGGAGACTTTGAATGATTATGATTGTGAAATCAGATACCATCCCGGCAAGGCGAATGTAGTCGCTGATGCCTTGACTCGAAAGGAAAGGGTGAAACCCATCCGAATCAATGCCAAGAGCATTGAGATTAAGAACAGTTTAAATGAAAGGTTGTTAGCTGCACAGAAGGAAGCTGTGTTGGAAGCTAACTATCCTAATGAAAAGCTAGGGGTAACTGAGGAGCAGTTATCCCTTGGCAAGGACGGAATTCTGAGATTGAATGGACGAATATGGGTTCCAATTTATGGAGGACTTCGGGATGTTATCCTCCAGGAAGCCCATAGTTCCAAATATTCCGTTCATCCTGGAGCTGATAAGATGTACCAGGATCTAAGGGCAAACTATTGGTGGATAGGCTTGAAGAAGTCTGTAGCTACCTATGTAGCTAAATGCTTGACGTGTGCGCAAGTCAAAGCAGAACATCAAAAGCCGTCAGGTTTGCTACAACAGCCTGAACTTCCCACTTGGAAATAGGAAATGGTAACCATGGATTTTATCACCAAGTTACCTAAGACAAGGAAAGGAAATGACACCATTTGGGTGATCGTAGACAGACTGACTAAGTCAGCACATTTCCTACCCATTAAGGAGACTTATAGCTCCGACATGTTAGCCCAATTGTACGTGGATAAGATTGTAGCTTTACATGGCATACATGTGTCTATTATCTCTGACAGAGATACTAGATACACGTCACATTTTTGGAAAAGTTTCCAACAATCTTTGGGCACGCGTTTAAATTTTAGTACGGCTTACCATCCTCAGACGGATGGTCAGAGTGAGCGTACTATCCAAACTTTGGAAGACATGCTTCGAGCATGCGTGATTGATTTGGGTGGTAGTTGGGATAACCACCTGCCGTTAATCGAATTCTCCTACAACAATAGCTACCATACCAGCATTAAGGCTGCGCCTTTCGAGGCCTTATACGGTAGAAAGTGTAGAACGCCCGTTTGTTGGGTGGAAGTTGGAGATGTCCAATTATCAGGACCAGAGATAGTCTTTGAAACGACGGACAAGATTGTCCAGATTCGCGACCGTCTCAAAGCTGCCCGAGATAGGCAGAAGAGTTACGCAGATCCAAAGCGTAAACCTATGAAATTTGAAGTTGGTGACAAAGTGCTGCTTAAAGTATCACCATGGAAGGGAGTGATGCGATTTGGTAAGAAAGGCAAGCTAAGCCCGAGATACATAGGACCTTTCGAGGTCATCGAATGTGTCGGATCAGTTGCCTATAAGTTAAACTTACCTGAAGAGCTCAGTGGTATTCATAACGTATTCCACGTCTGCAATCTGAAGAAATGCCTAGCTGACGAATCGCTAGTCATACCACATACAGATGTGCATATAGATGAGAGCTTAAAATTTATGGAAAAGCCATTGTCGATTGAAGATCGACAGGTTAAGAAACTTCGAAGGAAGCATGTGCCTATTGTAAAGGTAAAATGGGATGCCCGTAGAGGTCCCGAGTATACGTGGGAGGTTGAGTCCACAATGAAAGAAAAGTACCCTCATTTATTTCAGTAAATCTCGAGGTCGAGATTTCTTTTAAGGGGGTGAGGATATAACACCTCGAAAATTCACGTCCTATAATGAGTTGACACGTGTCATATGTTTGAACGTGTGAAAGAATGTTATAGAAGGATTAAAGTTGACAATCATGGAAAGTATGTGAATATACGAGTTCTAAATGTCAACAGTGAATAAATATACTTTACATTAACCCTACATGATGCTCATACCTTCAAACGAATAAATCATGGATCATACGAAGCTAAATATGAAAGAAAGTGAGAGATTACAAACTACAGGGGTTAAATGTGTCAACATGTTTAAGTTATACCTCTGAGTGACCTTTTAACAAACCCGAAGCTTTGTAACGATTAATTATGCTCACTAGAATGCATGATATAAATTTCATAAAGTTTCGTTATCGTATCAGAAAGTTATGATCAAATTCGTATACAAGGGGTTAAAGTGTCAACGTTGAAAGTTATGACTTTTCGGGGAATAACAAAGTGATCAAGGACTAAATAAAGTGGGTATAAGCCTTGAAGCCCTTGTAAGTAAATGTGAAAGGGTCAAATTGCAATAAATAAAGTTGGTTGACCTTTCGAAAGGCCAAGGGACAATATGCAACAACTTGAAAATGTTTAAATCTGAATACAAGGCCCACGCGGGCCGCGTAACCCTTAACAACATCTTACGCGGGCCGCGTCAGACGTCCAGTTGCAGAAACTTTAGACAGCTACCTGGTTTCACGCATTAACCGACTTTAATCAGTTGTTTCACTCCATGGGCGACCCCTAAACAACCCCTAGTCCCTTAGGGACATGTGTTGATGATCCATGGCCATTGCTAGCATGATTTGTCAATAATCTATGAGGATTTGAGCACTATATAAAGGGCCAAAGTTGCAACCATTTCTTCACTCCTCATTTCTGCATTTCTGGAGCTTCTTGGAGCTTAAGAGAAGACCCAAGTCTTTCCTAATCGTGCATAGGACTTCAGTAAGTATGCTTAACCTTTCTTAGTAAAGTTTTTGCTTAGTTTTAGCTTAAAAGTCAAACCGTCGTAATTAACGGTTGACTTAGCGATTAATCATTGATGGTCCAGTGATTAGTCGAATTGAAAGTAGTTATAAGTTGGTAATTATGTGGGCATTAAACCCTTAAAAGGGCACCCTCTGATTCCCACTCTAACTAGGTCAAATGTCGGGTCAAACTTGTTATTAAAAAGTCAACAGAATGCTTAATTTCTAATTCATGCATAATTAGCAATGTAGAACCCATACAACATGTTTGATCATTAATATAACTTGGTAATGAATGTAAGAACATGTCTAAACATGTTCAACCCGACAATTTTCTGTTTAGACTCGGTTCAGAACCGAAAGTCGCAAAGCTTTGACTTTTGCTTTGACTTCAGTTCTGACCCGTTTTGGTATGTTTTAGAAATGCCTTAGAGATTTAATTGGACTAGGTTACATGCTAGTATAACCCTCTGTGATTATACACCTTGGGTCATTAGTTATCCAATTAATATGCATGATTCCGTTAATTGCTCATATGTTGACCATTATGCCCTTTTCACCACAAAACGTGATTTTTGCAAATGTAAAAGAGTAGAAACCTTAGTTACTAAATTATAAACTTGCACCCAAAATTTGACATCAGTTAGAGGTGTAGATTGAGAGTTATGCTCATTAGCGTAATTAGAAAGCTTCTTTAGCGATTAAACGGCATAATTAGCGTATAGCCTATTTAAACCTACTTTTTGATATCAAATTTATTACCCACTGATGTAATATATTATTTTGGGATTTTTGAAGATTTTTAATTAATTTTAGGCTGAGCATAACTTATAGTCATAGGCTTAATCCGGTAATTGTCGGTTTTGCCCTTTCGGGCTATAAAATGAGTTTTACATATCTATTTGACTCCAAACCTTTTGCTACTGATTATATATGATAAATAAATTATTTTAAACCTTCTGGAATAATAAAAATATCAGCTTTCCATATAGAACCCGGAAACGGCTTCTAATCGCCTTATTAAGCGTTTTTAACGCATAGTATGTACTAGAACTATTTTAAACATACAAGGGTTGATACCTACTGATATTTTAGGTAAATTATAATATTTTAACAGTAAGCAAAAGTTGTTTAACTCAGACTTCAGTTTTGAGCTTTTCGGCTTATGTGAAATTACCAAAATGCCCCTACGAAGCATAGTTTGGTTATAATTGATAAATTTCACATATATGCAATACCATACTGTTATAACTTAGTAAACTAAGTATTTTTACTGATTATATCAGACCTGTAACTCAGGTTAATACTTAAACTCTTTTATAACCTTGTAAATGACCAAACTACCCCTACGGGGCATAGTTTGTGTTTAAATTCATTTCGGGCATAATAAAAGATATCTTACTGATGTCACAACATAATTGAGGCATATTAACTTAGGAAACCTGTATATGGCTCTTACGCTTACCCGTTACGCTTTTTACGCGTTCGGTTCGGTTTATGTAACTAGTTTGCATAAATTAGCCGAAACGGGTCAAACCTTATCGGTTTTATCTCAAAATCCAGAATGTGTATGAAATACCCATATTAAGCAAGTCTTCAAACTTGTCGGGTCTAAATCACATTCTATAACGGTCTTCGCTTAATCGTGCGTACGAACCGTATCGTTAAAACTAACCGGTCTAAGCTTAAGCTTAACTAAAGACCTGTTAGGATTCTAATAGGTTATTATAAACCTTCGTTCTAGAATAGGAGAACCAGTAAAAGCTACTTGCATTTGCTGTTTGTGAATTATACTTGCAAAGGTAAATACTTTTAACTTATTTTCCCTTATACGGGCTTGGGGTACCGTATATAAAATACCGTTTGGTCGGGCATTCGACCTTAATCGATTAGTGGTTAAGTATTATCAAGATGACCCGTTTAAATATGTTTTGTTTGCTTAAAGCCTTTGGGGGGTTAATGACCATGTCCCGGATATCCTTGGCATCATTTTACGAAATGGCCACGACCTAAGCGCGGAGTGTAGGCGTACACTCGTCAGTGCATAAATAAATTATGTGGTGTGTCTATTGATCTTTAACCCGGCACGACCCGGGCTACTGAACGCATAAGGAACATGTCATTCTTTTACAAGTTTATATATTTAAATAATTATCCCAAGTTATAAAAATGTTTGTGCCATGTGCATCCAAATCAAAATTTTTATCATTTTTAAAATGAGTCAGTTGATTGTATTTACCAGTGTAAAATGACGTATTTTCCCAAAAAGATTAAGTGCAGGTACTATTCGTAATTGGCTGGATCTCTCCTTAGCATCAATAAAGAGTCTCGCAAGCTTAAGATGCCTAACGTCTGTTGATCTACTGTTTCCTATTTATTTAATCCACCCGTGGATAAACTTTCGACTGATGTGATACTCGATATTACAATATTTTATTCAGTTGAATTATATCTTTCATTTGCTTCCGCTGTGCATATTAAATATTGTGTTGTTTGACTATTATGTTGCCAACGACGTCACGATACTCCCCCACCGGGCCCATCGGTGATACGTGGAAAGTCGGGGTGTGACACCGAGTAACGAGACTTATGTGCTTCATCCATTACAAGTTCTCGTAAGTTGCCATAGAGTGGGACCCAGATGCGTCCTATTGCGTAGTAGGCACCGTCTTCCTTTTGTTCTAACCGTTGCCTTGAGCCGCATAGAGCTTCAGCCCTGACGTTTTCTGGTTTCAATGCCTCTACCTGAGCATCTCGTATCTGTGCAGTAAGACTAGACTGGATGGTAAGTTGTAATGCTCGCACACGCCTAGGTGTAGTATCCTTTCGACTGAGGGCGTCTGCCACAACATTTGCTTTGCCCGGATGGTACTTGATCGCACATTCATAATCATTCAGTAGCTCGATCCATCGACGTTGTCGCATGTTCAGTTCCTTTTGCTTGAAGATATGCTCGAGACTCCTGTGATCGGTGTAGATGGTGCACTTGGTACCGTACAGGTAATGTCTCCATATCTTAAGTGCGAAAACAACAGCTCCCAGCTCCAAATCGTGTGTAGTGTAATTCCTTTCGTGAATCTTAAGTTGGCGTGATGCGTAAGCTATGACCTTGTCGCGTTGCATCAACACACAACCAAGACCCTGAATCGACGCGTCGCAATAAACCACAAAATTATCTGTGCCCTCTGGCAATGAAAGAATAGGTGTGCTACAAAGTCTATCCTTTAAGTGCTGAAATGCTGATTCCTGTGTATCACCCCAACGATAGGTGACACCCTTTTGAGTTAGTAGCGTAAGCGGCTGTGCAATCTTTGAGAAGTCTTTGATGAACCTTCTGTAGTAGCCCGCCAAACCCAAGAATTGGCGGATTTCTGTTGGTGTACGGGGTGCAGGCCAGTTCTTGATCGAGTCGACTTTGGATGGATCAATGTGTATCCCATCCTTGTTTACCACGTGGCCTAGGAAGTGGACTTCACGAAGCCAGAAGTCGCATTTCGAAAATTTCACATAAAGTTGCTCTGTTCGTAGTAGTTCCAAAATAATCCGCAAATGTTGCTCGTGTTCCTCCCGACTCTTAGAGTAGATCAAAATGTCGTCGATGAAAACAATAACGAACTTGTCCAGGTAAGGCTTGCACACTCTGTTCATAAGATCCATGAAGACCGCAGGTGTGTTTGTTAACCCGAATGGCATGACCAGAAACTCGTAGTGGCCGTAACGAGTTCTGAATGTTGTTTTGGAGACGTCCTCGTCCCGGACTCTCAGTTGATTGTAGCCTGACCTCAGATCAATCTTCGAATAGTAGCTCGACCCTTGCAGCTGATCGAACAAGTCATCAATGCGTGGAAGAGGATAGCGATTCTTCACGGTCACCTTGTTGAGTTCGCGGTAGTCGATGCACATCCTGAAGGTACCGTCTTTCTTCTTCACAAACAGAACTGGAGCTCCCCAGGGTGAAGAGCTAGGACGTATGAAACCCTTATTCAAGAGTTCTTGCAATTGCTTGGACAGTTCTTCTAGTTCGGTTGGAGCTAAACGATACGGTGCTCGAGCTATTGGTGTTGCTCCAGGGGTCAGCTCGATTTGGAATTCGACCTGGCGATGAGGTGGTAGCCCAGGTAATTCTTCAGGAAACACCTGAGGAAAATCACGTACAACTGGAATATCCTCTATCTTCTTCTCTTTAGTTGATGCGTCAGTAACGAGTGCTTAAATAGCCGTATGGCCCTTTCGCAAACACTTCTGGGCCTTGAGAAAGAAGATGATGCCTACCACAGCACCACTCTTGTCACCTTGAATCATGAGAGTTTCTTTACCAGAACGAGGAATACGAACGATTTTCTCCTTGCAAAGAATCTCTGCCTGCTGTTGGGATAACCAATCCATACCGATAACGATGTCAAAACTACCAAGAACGATGGGAATGAGGTCGATAGAGAAGGTCTGACCCGCTAAAACAAGATTACAACCCTTGACTATGTGTGTGGCCTCTAAACTTTTACCATTTGCTAACTCTACAGCATGCTTGGTGTTCAAAAGTGTTGGTGTGCGTTTAAGCATTTGACTAACTTTTGGAGACACATAACTGGTGTCGGCACCCGAATCAAATAAAACAGTAACATAAAAGTCGTCGAGAAGAAACTTACCCATCACCACGTTAGGATCATTCCTTGCGTCACCCTGACCAATCACGAATGCTCGACCCCTGGCACCATTGTCGTCGTTATTTCCCCCATTTTTGTTCCCATTGCCCTAATTATTGTTGTTGTTGTTCTGATTCTGGTTTAATTGGGGGCAGTTCCGCTTGAAGTGACATTCAGCACCACTCTGAAAACATCCCCTGTTGCCTCGCTATTGCTGCTGCTGGTTCTGTGGAGCTGGTGGTTGTTGTTGATGGTTCCGATTCGCAGGTCGTAAGCTCCTGCAATCCTTAGCTTCATGACCCACCTTGAGACACCTCTGACAACGACCCTTGTTGCACTGACCATTGTGGTGTCTGTTGCATTGGTTGCACTTCGAGAGGTTTCCTCGATATCCACGCTGCCCTTGACTACTAGAAGATTGCTGACCAGGGCTCTGATAGTCATCAATTTTTCGTTGCTGGGCTTGGGACTGAACTGTAGTCGAACCCTTGCTGGAGGCTCCATCCCATTTTCTCTTGTTGTCACTGGGAATAGCAGAAGTAGTATCAGTAGTAGTAGCACCGATACGTTTAGGCAGCTTGTTCTGTTCCACTGCCTGGTCTGTGAGACGATGAGCAAGACGAGTAACATCCTGGATGGTAGCAAGGTTAGCAGCAGTCACATGGCTTTGGATCTCTGGTACTAAGCCTTTGAGGTATAGCTCGATACGTTTGATGGGAGGATCCACCATAGTTGGACATAACACAGCCAGTTCATTGGATCGCTTCGTATACGCCTCTATCTCTGACCCCGTCATCTTCAGGTTAAAGAACTCCACTTCCAGTTAGTGGATGTCATCACGGTTACAGTATTCTCGCTTGATCAGTTCCTTAAAGTTATTCCATGGGGTGGCGTTTGCAGCTGCCATCCCTAACATCTGAACCTGCGCGTTCCACCAAGTCAACGCAACGCCTTCGAGAGTACCAGTGGCATACTTCACCCTACGAGCCTCAGGGCATTCACACATTTCGAAGACCGATTCGAGCTTCTCGAACCAGTGGAGGATTCCAACGGCCCCTTCAGTGCCACTGAAAATACTAGGACGACAGTCCATAAAAGTCTTGAACGTGCACACAGGTGGCTGAGCGTTCTGACCCGTTGTGTGCATAAGAATAAACAAGATTAAGCACAAGTGTTGGTTTACGAGAGTAGGATCTAAAGATCCTAGAGTAAGTTGTGATGGCAGGTTATACCTCCTGCCTGGGCAGCTGCGAGTGCTGCAGTAACTTGTTCAGTGATCAAAGCCGCCAACTGGGCTTGAGTTAGGTTAACGCGTCCACTCATGATCTTCATATCAAAGGAAACATGAGTGAGAAAGGTTCGCGAAACTGCGATGACAGAAGAGAGTAAGCACACACGTGTTTTCAAACAATAGTTGTTACGTTTATCTAAGCATACCATGAGCAAAGTTCTATGTAATCTAGCAAGTAGGCAATGTAAACATAAATCATATCACTTAGAATGTCGAGTCTTGCACGTGGAGCGACACGTCGTTGGGATCGTTGAGCACTGTACAGGTTATAGTCTGGTCTTAATAAAAACTTTTTTCCCTTATTAAAACCAAGTTCACTATAACCAATGGCTCTGATACCAATCTGTCACACCCCCAAAATCCACATGCGGAGTATCACCGCTTAGGAGTCGTGACTGACCAGGATCAAGCCACCAATCATATTGAACATTGTAAGTAATGAATAAAATCCAACCACACAATATGAAAGGTGTTCAAAACAAAAGCATAGTTAATTGTTTAGCGGAAGCATAATTGTAAAACCCAATATAAGTATTAAGTACGAAATAAAGTAATGTTTTTAGCATGGCACACACTGCCATGTCCCACAAAGACCGCGCCTCCCTGTGCAAGCTCCATGAATACCTAACGACCTGCAAGGCATGTAACAACGAGTCAACAACAAAGTTGAGCGAGTTCACAGTTGGTTGTTTAGTTATAGTGTTCGTAAATCATATGTTTATTTCATAAACCATGTACTGTATTAATCTGTATCGCGGTTCCCCGAACATGTTTGCGATGATTAGTGGGGGCTTCCCATGTGTATCGTATTAATCCGTATCGCGGTTCCCCGAACATGTTTGCGATGAATAGTGGGGGCTTCCCATGTTGTATGTTACTAGACTAGTCGTATCCGTACGTGCCCTTCTTGATCCAAGGACCGTAGCAAGTATGAGTGTATGTAGGTTTTACGTACGTGCCCTTCAATCCGAGGACAGTAGTAAGTATGAGTGTACGTAGGTTTTACGTACGTGCCCTTCAATCCGAGGACAGTAGTAAGTAGTTTAATAGTAATGATAGTACGAGTAGTTAATCAATCTCATTCCCAACCCACCGGGAATCCCATGCCTTAGGAGTGTGAACTCACCTTGGTTTGCTCGGTATGCTAAACTATGTGCTCGCAAACAATCAATCAAAGACTAAAGTATGCATGTATACATAGTCAGTTCATGTTGGTAAAGTTCCACATGCAATCTAAGTCACTAAGTGAACTGGATAGTTAACATCAAGTAACACGTAAACAGTTATTCAATTTCACACAACTCATGCTTCACGTAACTGGGTTCTCAGTCTAATCTAACATAAATTATCAATTTACAGACATGATAAGCTTAACTGAGTTAACAGAGTTAATCAGCTTGACCGAGTTAACCCACTTAACATACTTAACATAGTTGGTATACTTAGCATTGTTAACATAACCTAGTTAACATACTTAACGTAGTTGACGAGTTTAACAGCGTTAACAAACTTAACAGGGTTAACAGATTTAACATAACAAGGTTACTGTATTAGAATCATAGACGAAATCACAACAGACTAAATCGGTTTTTGGCGAAAACCCTTTTGGGTGACGAAATCCCTTGGGCGACGAAATCCCTTGGGATTTCGTCGAGATGTATTTTCGTCGGGCCGGGGGTTTTCGTCGAGTACATCTTCATCAACAATAACAGTTACACAAAACCCTAATGATCAGTAACAGTTGCATGATCAGTCATCAACGAATCATTTAATCAAATCATTGATATGTAAACATACAAACTACCTAATCATTGTGAGACCAAGACCATAAATCAATCAGCAGATCATTCATTAACAGACACACACGGTTGATCATATCATCCAATATACATGGAAGTTTGTCGATAATATATATATATATATATATATATAACGATCACGAATCACCGCAACACCCAAGATTCAAAGCATCTAGATTCTCAACCCTAATCATCATCAACATTGCACCAAGCACATAATATTCTCATCAGATATAAATACACATACGCAGACATGTAATGATCTATCAAAAAAATCATGCTCATAAAAATAACAGTACGAACTAACCGAAGCAGAAAAGCGATGAACCGATTGCTAGAGAGAACTTGGGAAAAATCAGTAATGCTGTCACACAGAGAAAGACTCTAGGGTTTAGCGATTGAACTCTAATCGTAGGTTATAACAAAACGCTATAGTTGCTCGCTACTGGGCCGAAGCCCATTCCCGTTTTCGCCGGCCCATCTCTTGACGAAAACACTTGGGTGTTTTCGTTCAGGGGTGATTTCGTGAGGAGGGGATTTCGGCCAAGGTTCCATGTTTTTAATTATATACTTCATATTTATGCAAGATATGAATAACTGATACACACATAAAATACACATCACAAATAACACTCATAATGCACCTTAAATAAATAAAACACACTTTGCAATTAAGTACAAGGTTAAGTCAAACAGAGACCTTGAAAACTCGGGTTGTCACAGCGGGGATTGGATTTTTATCAAACGCTCTCCTCTCACCCCTATCGATCTGCTTTTTCAACTCAATCTCTCTTTCACGTGCGGCATTCACTATCTTTGTAAGATGCCCATATTTTGAAGGAGTCATAAACTCCCTATATTCCGCACCCAGCATGTTGTAGTAATAATATATTTTCTGTTCTTCATTCTGAACCAGCTCATCACAAAACCTGAGCTTATCAAGAAAGATTCACGTAATCTTTTCTTTCGACTCACCACTATGCCTTAACTGAATAAACTCTTCTTTAATCCTATTGATTACAGCTTTCGGGCTATGGTGTCTAAGGAACGGAGTTTTGAATTCTTCCCACGTCATAGTTCTCGTGGCCTCAATTCCCTGTTCCTTCTTTAGATTATCCCACCAATCCTTAGCTTGGCCTCTTAACTGACCGGTTCCGTATGCCACGAAATCAGTCTCATCACAATGGGTCCTTTCGAATACCCCTTCAATGTCGCTAATCCATCGTTGACAAACGATCGGATTAACTTCACCATGATAGAACGGGGGTTTGCAAGCCATAAATTTATTACATGGACACGCTTTCGATTTACCCGTATCTTTCTTTTCATTCATCTTATCGTCTATTACCGATAATAGCGTAGTTTGTAGTCTATCGATGAACTGCGGTAGACTAGCTTCTAAGGCATTTCCGACTTCCTCGGAAATGGTAGCTTTCATCTCCTCAGTTACACGAGAAGTTGATTCTTTTCCGGTTTCACCGGCCATTTCTCTAACTGAAATGTTCACAATAGTTAATCAATAACTATTTAGTTTATTTCCACTTTGTTACATGGAAATTTATATTACACATACTTAATCACAAGTAATGTGTTGTTTCTTTTTAGGTCTGGTCAAGTACATATCTTGCCTTACCTTTCTTACTTAGTGTATTTCCCGGGTTCGAGCGTATTCATACACTCCTCCCATACACTTTTCATATATTTCACATCATATAATTCTTTAAATCTAGACTCATTTATAAGTATTCTTACCGGATGTCTTGATCAAGCTTTAAACCGAACACGCTTTATCTTAACGAGGCTCTGATTACCAACTTGTAAGACCCATCATGCTTACTTTATCATTTATGTAATAAATGATACATTTAGTAATCTCTTTAATAGTGAAACATCGAATTAACGATATTTATATGTCACAACCCC
Organism: Helianthus tuberosus; assembly: GCA_030545235.1. NCBI lineage: Eukaryota > Viridiplantae > Streptophyta > Magnoliopsida > Asterales > Asteraceae > Helianthus > Helianthus tuberosus. The sequence continues at coordinate 184,211,403 of CM060433.1, forward strand.
CGATCCCTTATCTGTCCCGGGAACGGGCGGCCGCGAACTCAGTGGCGGTGGTATCAGTTTATTTAATTTGGCAGCGGAAATTTCATCAGGACCGTAGTTAGGAAATGTTTATCAGAGTAAAACCACCATATTTGATATTAATAATTACATGGGCAAAACCCAAGTTTCTTATAACAATACACTTATAGGGACAAACCCGATTTTATTGAATTTAAAACATCGTTTATTAGGTAACTTTTATAGCCACTTATTTTCCAAGCCTTCAGTGCTCTTGAGCTGGCTTTTTCCCAGTTGGCTTTCACATTGTGTTACCTGAAACATGTTTTAAAAATATTTTGTCAGCGAGAAATACTGGTGAGTGAATCCCAGTTTAATCAAGAAACATTTTATCAATTAACACAGTATTGAGAGCTATCACATTGTTTATGTCTACCCAATTACTCATTCAGTACTGTCAATCCTTGACTTGTGGGTCATATTACACATTGGCTACTCGTCGTCCAATGGTAACGTACTGTCATTCCGACTTACTACTCGCAAGTAATAAATTTGGTATACAAAACCCCAAATACCGGCAGTAATTGAAGAACTACAAAGACTCAATCACTGCTTAATCGCATTGTAAAACATTTAAGGTTTTGTAAAATATTACAAAAACATTAACAAAAAGAGGATAAACTCACATTGCTATTTTAGATTTCGCGTAAGGGTTTCCTGGGAATAATCTATAATTTACACAGATATACATAGGTTAGTATCATAACCCTTTGAAAATATTAATGATACCCTCCCCGAGACGGCATTCCAACAACTACGTCGGGCAGAACCACGACAGTTGTTACGGAACCCTAAATCAATCGGGCAGCGTATCTATTACGAAACTGGGGTTATAATACTTACAACAGAGCAGAACCTCGCTAATTAGGGGGTATAATACCCGCGTATTATCTCTACTATCAGAAATTTGGGATTGAGAATTGAAGAATGAACGAATTGAAATGAAATCCGATGCGTTCTATATACAGTTGCTGAATCTGGTCCTTTCGCGGCCCGCGTAAGGTAAGGGCTGGGCTTACGCGGCCCGCGTTGACTCCGGGTCAATGTGTAGCTTGGCTGAGTCAATGTGTAGGCTTGACAGGTGTTAGGCCAGGTAGCGGCCCAGGGCTGCGCCACATTTTGGAACTCTCGCGGCCCGCGTTAATGTTAAGGGAACCGTACGCGGCCCGCTTTAACTTATAAATCAACGACATCAGGCATCCATCTTGAAACCGCCCGCGTAAAGAGTTAGGGTGGGTCTACGCGGCCCGCCTAAACTTAAATATTAAGTTTTTATTTATTTTTAATACTATCTAATATATTTGAGGCCCGTTTTCGCATATGGGGTGTAGTTTGGAACAGTTTGGGATATTTTAAAATATATTAGGGTGTCAGAAAAATATTCAGGAGGGTTGTTATATTTTGGGTACCACTCCTGGATTATTTAATAAAATATATAGTGCACTCACACCTAAGTATAGTAACCCAATTCCACTTTATCCCTACGTCACTAGACAGAACCCCAACGAATTTAGGCAGAGCCTTGACATAAGTTACGGGGCCCTACGTCACTTGGACAGGGTATCTGATGTAGCGCGTGAAACGGAAAAATGAAGATTACACGTTGATTCTACGAATACCCGTGCAGTTCTTCCCCAACCCCCAAATTGCAACCCCAAAGGCCACGGAATTTGAAGTGAAAAAACAGTTTTCTCAAAATTCAATTCTGAACTTCTCATTAGCTTTAGCAACATATAAATAGAGACTGAAATTCGAAACGGGCCTAAAAAAGATAACGGGCCAAACACACGGCCTAAAACAAAAAGCCCAAAATAGTTCAAAAAACATAAAAATGCAAATAAGTAATAGAAATAAGCGTTTTTTGGCTCGGATGATGACCCAAACCGCCATAGGCCGTTTGCAGCAAGATGGAGCTCGTTCTCACGTTCGAATCGCCTGGTCGCACGTCCAAAACGGACCCCCGTAGCCCAAGTTAGAGCCATTTTAGTGAAGCCCCTTTTGTTACGCGGTCTTGGGCCTCCAAATACAAAATAGCCCGTTCCTCCACACTTGGGCCCACATCATTCTCCCCTGGATAGACAAAATTCGCCCTCGAATTACCAACAGGTTCATCATCAGAAGACTCTCCATAATAAGGCAACAGATGCTTCACGTTAAACACATCAGCACAACGAATGTGACTAGGCAGTTTTAGACGATATGCATTTGGATTGATCTTCTCCACGATTTCAACTGGGCCAATCTTCTTCGCTGATAACTTGTTGTATTCCCCAACTGTAAAACGATCTTTAGTCAAAACAGCCCAAACAAAGTCACCTTCCTCGAACTCAACATGCCTACGCTTCTGATCAGCAGCTTGCTTATACTTCAGATTAGCTCGGGTCAAATGATCATACACAGCATTATGAACTTCATGTAGACCCTCTACAAAATCCTGAACTTTCTTTGGAACAGATCCAGAAACAGGAAGAGACATCAAATCAAGTGGTCCCCGAGGTTGAGATGAATAAACTATCTGAAATGGGCTATATCCAGTGCTCCGATTGACAGCATGATTATGAGCAAACTCAGCTTGACACAACTTTTGATCCCATGCCTTCACATGATCACCAACCAAACACCTCAACAAATTCCCAAGTGACCGATTAACAACTTCAGTTTGCCCATCAGTTTGTGGGTGATAAGCACTACTGAAGTTAAGTTGAGTATTCACCATCTTCCACAAGCTACGCCAAAAATGACTCAGAAATCGGGTATCCCGATCAGACACGATAGAAGAAGGTAGCCCATGCAAACGGTACACATCACGAAAGAAGAGTTGGGCTACATTAACAGCATCAGTCGTCTTCTTGCAGGGAATAAAATGGACCATCTTGGAAAACCGATCCACCACAACAAAGATGGAATCATTACCTCTCTGAGTACGAGGTAACCCCAACACGAAATCCATACTAATATCAACCCATGGCTGTGAAGGAATTGGTAAAGGCATATAGAGACCCGCATTAGTAGCCGTGCCCTTGGAAACTTGACAAATACAACACCTCTTCACATAACGATCCACCTATTTCCTCATAGTAGGCCAGTAATAAGAATCTTGAACCAGCTGTAAAGTACGATCACGACCAACATGCCCTTCACCATGTAACTCCTTAATAATCTTTAAGCGAAGACTAGAATCAGGAATACATAGCTGATTCCCCCTGAACAGAAAACCATCATGCAAAAGAAAGTCTGACTTTTGCCCAGTTTCCACATCCTGCAAAATAACTGAGAAATAAGGGTCAATGGCTAACTGCTCACGAATGACCTCCAAACCCGGCACATCAACCCTCATAGATACAAGCAGATTACTCCTCCTGCTTAAGGCATCAGCAACCCTATTTGAAACACCAGTCTTGTGTTTGACCACAAAAGTAAACTTCTCAAGAAAGGCCAACCATCGCCCATGCTTGTGAGATACCTTGTCTTGAGTACGAATATGCCTTAGGGAATCATGATCAGTGAATAAAACAAACTCCTTTTGGAACAAGTAATGACGCCAATGCTTTACAGCTTGGACCACTGCATAAAACTCTAGGTCATAAGTACTGTACCTCAACTTAGGCCCAGTTAACTTCTCACTAAAATAAGCAACAGGTCGACCACCCTGACTAAGAACCCCACCAATTCCAACCTTTGAGGCATCAGTATGAAGTTCAAAAACTTGAGAAAAATTAGGCAATACCAGAATTGGTGCTGTAGTGAGCTTCTCTTTCACAACATGAAAAGCCAACTCTGCCTCATCTGTCCATTCAAACGTCTTCCCCTTCATACAATCTGTCACTGGGGCCATAATAGAACTGAAGTGGGGAATAAACCGTCTGTAAAAAGAAGCAAGCCCATGGAAACTACGAACTTCAGTAATGGTAGTAAGAGTTGGCCAATTTTGAACAGCTGCCACTTTGGATTCATCAACCTGTATCCCATCACCAGAAATAACATACCCCAAGAATAACACTTTAGGGGTCATGAACACACACTTCTTGGTGGCTGCATAAAAACGGTCCCTGCGAAGTAAGGCCAGAATCTGCCTCACATGCACAACATGGTCGCTGAAAGAGGCACTATAAATGAGAATGTCATCAAAATACACAACCACGAACTTCCCAATAAAAGGTCTAAGCAACTGATTCATCACACGCATAAAAGTACTAGGTGCGTTTGATAATCCAAATGGCATCACCAACCACTCATACAACCCTTCACGAGTCTTGAAGGCAGTCTTCCACTCGTCACCCGGTCTAAGACGAATCTGGTAATAACCACTCTTCAAATCTAACTTCGTAAAAATACTAGCACCACTAAGTTGATCAAGCAAATCATCAAGTCGAGGAATAGGAAACCTGTACCTCACAGTAATCTTGTTGATTGCTCGACTATCAACACACATACGCCAAGTGCCATCTTTTTTTGGAGTCAATAAAGCCGGAACAGCACAAGGGCTCATACTTTCACGAATGTGACCCTTAGAAATCAACTCCTCAACCTGTCTTCGCAACTCTTCATGCTCAGCAGGGCTCATCCTGTAATGTGGTCTATTGGGTAACTGTGACCCAGGCTCCAAATCAATATGATGTTGGATGTCACGCAAAGGTGGTAATCCATCAGGCAACTCAACAGGAAACACATCAGAAAATTCCTCAAGCAAAGGAACCATAGCATCAGGAATTTCGACTTCCTCGGGCACTGCCTTCCCTATCAAAACAAAAACACTGTCTGTGTCCTCCAATTCATCTTGAAACTGACTGATGGTCAACAAATTACCCGACTGTTTTGTGGCTAACTGTTTAGGCTTGCTAGGGACAAGAGTGATCTTCACACCACCAAACAGAAAGCTATAAGTATTGGACCGCCCATTATGCTCTATATTACGTTCATATTCCCAAGGTCTACCCAACAATAAGTGACACGCGTCCATAGGGACCACATCACAGGCAACATCATCTTTATACGTTGACCCAATAGAAACAGAAACAAGTGCCCTTTTAGATACTGTCACTTCACCTCCCTTTTTAAGCCATTGAAGCTTGTACGGTTTCGGGTGACTCTCTGTCTTCAAGGCCAACTTTTGAACTGCCTCTTCAGAAATCAGATTGTCACAACTCCCCGAATCAATGACAAACGTGCAAACCTTCCCCAAAATGGTACATGTTGAGTGGAAGATGTTATGCTTAAGCCAGTCATCCCCATCTGCCTTCGGCGTATAACAAGAGCGTCTGACAACCAAGTTCACTCCAACATCACCGGTCACAACCTCTTCTTCGTACTCAGTTTCTTCATCGTACACTGGATTGTTTTCATACTCTTCATATTGTTCGTCCTCAGACTCAGCAAACAAGTGCCTTTTGCCAGCCCTTTTGCACTCCGCTTGACGATGGCCCGTCTCACCACAATTGAAACATCTTGGACCACTACTACTAGCCCCCTTAGAAGTAGGCCCGGTATTGCTACCTCCCGGCTTCTGCTGACTAGGCCCGCCACGAGGTGCCCCACTGCCAGACCCAACGTTTCCCCCAGCAGGGGTAAATGAACCGCCCACCCGACGGTTTTGCTTCTCAAAGGCCAACGCCCGTTGGTGTGCCTCAGGAATGGTTAACGGATCAAAAAGATTCACGGCCTCCATGATTTGAACCCTTAGACCCCCAATATACCGAGAAACAAGTTGCTCATCCGGTTCTTGAATATCATTCCTCGCAATCAACTGGTAAAACTCTGTGGTATAATCATCAACCGATTTAGCCCCCTGTTTCAAATTCTGCAGACGCTGGTACATCAACCTTTGAAAATTATGAGGCAAAAAGTTGGACCGCAAGCACTTTTTCATCTTGGCCCACGTCACGATCCTTGACTTCCCGAGTCTATTCCGTGTTAATTTCAATTGTTGCCACCACGCAGAGGCCCTACCACGTAACCTGGTAGCGATCAAGGCCACCCGCTTGTTTTCAGGCACCTCCTTGTACTCGAACACCTCCTCTACGGTAGCCAACCAATCGATGAACCCCTCCGGATTCAAACTAGACCCATCAAATTCCGGAATATCAACTCTTATTCCAGAATCCCAACGCCTGTTACCCCCTCCACGTTCACCCCTTGGTCGCCCTTCCTGTTCGTCTTCGGAAGCCGAACCGTCACCAAATGGGTTACTAAAATCAGAACCATACCCGTCATTGGGTCCCTGCCTCCTACGATTGATCAAATCGGCCATCCGATCAGTCAACTGATTGACCACTTGATCCAACCGTTCATCCACCCTCGCCATAAGTCGCTGCTCCAACTCTCGTTCATACACTTCATCAAGAGGCCTGTTGTTGTTTCTCCTCGGAGGCATTTTGAGCCAGGAATTCGGCTCTGATACCAACTGATGTAGCGCGTGAAACGGAAAAATGAAGATTACACGTTGATTCTACGAATTCCCGTGCAGTTCTTCCCCAACCCCCAAATTGTAACCCCAAAGGCCACGGAATTTGAAGTGAAAAAACAGTTTTCTCAAAATTCAATTCTGAACTTCTCATTAGCTTTAGCAACATATAAATAGAGACTGAAATTCGAAACGGGCCTAAAAAAGATAACGGGCCAAACACACGGCCTAAAACAAAAAGCCCAAAATAGTTCAAAAAACATAAAAATGCAAATAAGTAATAGAAATAAGCGTTTTTTGGCTCGGACGATGACCCAAACCGCCATAGGCGTTTGCAGCAAGATGGAGCTCGTTCTCACGTTCGAATCGCCTGGTCGCACGTCCAAAACGGACCCCCGTAGCCCAAGTTAGAGCCATTTTAGTGAAGCCCCTTTTGTTACGCGGTCTTGGGCCTCCAAATACAAAATAGTCCGTTCCTCCACACTTGGGCCCACATCAGTATCGGTGATAAGGGGCTATAATACTTAAAACGGGATAAGGCTTTGTAGGATTTAGAGGTGAATATATATAAAATGACAGAGAAAACGAGATGGAGGAAGGGACTGAACAAACCAAATGGTTGAGTTGCACTCTTATTTATACTGTCATTTTTGAGTTTGGAGTGTACGCTAAGTTTAGCCGTACACATCCACGTACACCATTATTATATAAATTTTTAAAATGACATAATATCTATTTAAAATTAATGTTTGCATATGATGGTCACATGTCGTGTTGGGTGTTTTGTATGTATGCAGAATTAGTTAGAGTGATGATTATTTATTATATTACTTGCACTTCCACGTGCATTTCATAAATAATTTGTTTTTCATTATTAATTAATTTATTTATATATTATAATTAATTTAACTATTTCATTCATTTGACACTTATAATTTCTAAAATATGACGTTTTATAAAACAATAATTATATCATTAGAACGAGAATAATTTTATCTACTTTTTGAACCAAGTTTTATTAAAAACAGAGTATGTTCAAATACCATGTATTTTTATAATTTAATTATTTAAATGGTTTCTATGTTTTGTCAAACTACCTTATATTTATATTGGTCAACTTACCCATGATGCATCTTTTTAATAACATAAATTTTTATATATATTTTAAATAAAAATTTTGAAACTGTTACATTATATAAGTTTCAAAACTTTACAAAACGTTTCTTAACATTACCAAAACATGTTGTTCAAACCCAACATACTTAACTTTTTAAAACACACAAACCATATGTACTAAAGTATGGAAACACAACATTTAAAATGTTTTGTGACAAAAGAACTAGTTTCATTTGCGGAAGCTTCTTTATACGCACGTTCGGTTCTATTACAAAGCTTGATTTTCATCCGCAAATTCCTATAGCTACCTGTGATCAAAAGGCTTCAAACCATCAGTTTTATGATGTTATAATGTAATCTAACATGTTTAAAAGATCAAACTGAACAACATAAACATTTTTGCTGATCTGTGCGGCTGTCGCGGGGCGCGACAGATACAGCTTCAGCCTTCGCGGGCCGCGAGCGCTATCGCGTGTCGCGACAGATATTAAGGTTACTATCGCGTGTCGCGACGGAATGGTTTTTCCAACGAGTTTCCTATGAAAACCTGCATTTTCCCAGCTATGTTCCATTTTACAAAAATGTTCATAACTTGTTCATTTCTAATCCGAATCCGGTCTCGTTTCTTTCTACGCGACCGTAATCAGACCATCTATAACACGTAGTGTTCGAGTCAACTTGACCCGTTTAAACTTTTAAGTGGAATCCACCACTTTCATCATTTATTCCCTATCCAAATCTCTAAATTTTTCTCATCCGATTATTACATACGAATTCCTTCGCTTAGTAATAACCAACATTATGACTAGATCATTATTCTTCAAATAAGTAACGTAAACAATAACAAGACTTTACGAAGCGTATAGCCACGTACCTTTTCAAAGCTTTCCTTTTAAGCGGGTATCCGTTCCGCCTTGCCCACTTGATGATCCACCCAAATCACCTATATAATTTGATTCGAATATATTGTTTAGAACTTATAGTTCAATATTCGATATTTCATTCTCTTGGTTACTCAATTAAGCGATTATTTCATATCTTTCAAGTATTCCAATTCATTCAAGCATTTTATCAAACATCTAGTGTGCATAATTTGTATTCTAACACTATCATGTTCATGATTAATAACTTTAACCATGTTTAAGCATAGTAATTCGATTCAGATAACAAGAACACTATAATTACACTAGAATTTGCATCATAAACATCAATTAACATCCAATATCACAAGACTATATGTATTCTTCACAAAACCCATATACCCTTATGTGACAAACATTGAAACTCATAGGTTATGTCATGAATTGATCAATTTATTGTCTAAGATTAGTTCCTAGACTTGTATTTATCATAATTTAACCATAACCTTCATCAATTCACCATAAATTTCTGTTACAAGAATTCAAGAATCATCAAAACATCTTCATATATCAAAATTAAGCATACCTTTCGATCTCCTAGTGTTAGTGATCAAGATTCTAGCTTAAGATTGATTCTTGATTGAACTCTCCTTTGATTTTTGAGTGAAATTTGTAGAATTTAGGGTTTGAAAGAAGTTTAGTTCGTCTCTCGGGTTTCAATCGATCAGGACACACACAAAGTGTGTGTGTTCTGATGTTTATCCAAGTTTAAGCAAACAACTTTCAAAATTGGCACCTTTGGCCCCTCTGGTTTTCTAAGTTTTATAAAAAAAGTTAAAATACTTTGATTTCCTTCTTTTCTAACTAATTTTTTTTAAACTAGGTTAGTTATTCCTAGTTTCAATTCTCATTATTATATTATAATTATTATAACTTATACATGTATAATGACATATATAGTTTAAAAATTTACGGGTGTTACACATATTTAACACTTAAAAATTTAAAAATCAAACCAGTTATATAATAATCAATCTATAAAAAAATCAGTATGGATATCATCAATTTAAATTTTTAATAGCACATTTTGTTCAGAGATATAAACTTTTTTTACCAATTCAAATTTATTTGTCGATTGCCTCTTGGCAAAGTGGCATCATATTTGTCTATGGAAAGTCAGAAACGACAAGGAATTCAATGGGATTTGCGGGTCAATCACAAATATGGTTGAAGATATTAAGTTAAACTCTTTTCTTTAGATCAAAGGTAGATCAAAGCATAGTAGTTTAAATTCGGAGAGATGGTGTGATTTTAATGTGCGAGATATTATAGATTGTTAAATGTAGTTGTATTGTATGTTGGGTTCTAGCTACTTACTGGCCTGGTTTCTATATCAATGTTCAAAAACAAATTGTTATTCACTACCGAAATAATACTGGTTCAAGTCCCACAAAATAATCATTAAAATGAAATTTATAATTAAGGTGTGTGTTTCCGTTAAAAAAAAAATAATAAGTTTATTTTAATTCATCTACCAAAACAATGTATGAGCAGCTGTCAATATGCTACTTATGAACGCCTAACCATTGATGCTTGAAAGTTGGGTTATCATGTTTTTGAGTAGATTAATAATAATGGAGGTGGACCCACCAGTGAAAAATAATATAATATATAAAAGGGTGGGAACTGAGAAACCGTGAAAATGTAAAATTTGTCCCCGTGGCAGTGGAAGGGACATAAAGAAAAGCGAGGCGGCGGCAGTTTCCGGTGGGTGGGTGGGTTGGTAGCACTGTGTGCCGACGTGTTACGCCGCCGTGTAAAGGTCAAAACGGTAATTATAGATTTATAGTCACGTCTCCGTGTGGTCCTCTATTAGGGTATCCGGGGCACCCTTCGGGGACCCCTTCGGTGACCATAGTCCCCGATCGGGAACACCGCCGCCGTCGGTGCGGGGACCCGATTCGGGGTGTGTTTTCGGCCCATGTCCACCGATTGAATTTTGCACACTAATCGAGTAACGGTCATTTTTGAACGGTCATAAACAAAAAAAAAAAAATCAATTTTTTTACAAATATAAATAACCAAACCTTCACACTCTCATCAAACCACACTCTCATCAAACCCCATTTTTTATACAAATTTCATTTTTTTATACTCTCAAACCACACCCACTTCAAAAATTTTTTATATTCTCAAACCACACCCACTTCTCAAACCGAGTAATGGAGAACCAACCCCGCGAAGCCAAGAAAAAAACTAAGGGACGAGGCAAGCAACCGTCTCGTGGTGGTTCGAGCGGTGCAAGTGCACAATCACAACCCCCTTTCGGATATACTCCACAACCCCCGTTTTTTTTCCAACAACCTTCACACCCCTCCTTTTACAACACCCAAGCAACCAACCTTCAACCCAATTTCGGCTACGGTTTTCAAAATTTGTTATCAATGGATGCTCCTCCTCTATCCCCCGCCTTCGACCCATATGGTTTTCGTTCCCCACAACTTCCATCGGTCCAAGAAAATGTTGAACGTCCTCTGCCTGTTTGGGACGACGAGGACGATGAGGTAGTGCCCGAAACTCAAAATTTGGGCGACGAGGACGATGAATATAATGCGGATGAAGACGCGGGCCAAGAAGAAGATGACGCTCGGGATAAAAAGGGAAAAATGACGAGCGAAAAATGGACAAAGGTCCAAGAAGAGGCGTTGGCGAAGGCGTATGTACATTGCTCTACCAACAAAAAGAAGGGCAATCAACAAAATCGCGATAGTTTTTGGCGTAATATTTTAAATCATTTTAACGCCACCATCGGCGGAAGTAACCGGACCGTGCATCAAGTACGGTCTAAATGGGGCCCGATGCAAACGAAAATAAACTTTTTCAACGGCCTATACCAACAAGCGGTAAAAATTATATTTTTTAACATTGTATATTTTTTATTTTTAACATACTAAGTTTATATTTTTTTAACATGTATATATTTTTTTTTTCTTTACTAAGTTTATATTTTTTTAACATGTATATTTTTTTTTTCTTTACTAAGTTTATATTTTTTTAACATGTATATTTTTTTTTTCTTTACTAAGTTTATATTTTTTTAACATGTAGGATCGCACACGAGGAAGCGGAGTCAAGGATCTCGACGTGATGAAAGTCGCTTTAACAGAATTTAAAGAGAGATATCCGAACGGTTTTCAACATATGGAGGCGTGGGAGGTCCTTCGAAAACACGACAAATGGGCCCAAGTCCCATTGTTGGGTGAGGAAGGGGAAGGTTCGGGACATAAAAGAAAGCCCGTTGAGGTGGACCCTTCCATACCCGATATGAACGAAGACCCCTCGCCACAAAGAGCACAACGGCGAGACAAGCGTCAAGCGACATCGTCCGAGGGAAGCTCGGCCGAGTTGGCGGCACAATTCAAAGAGTACACCGCCATGAAAGAAAAGAAAACCGCGATTGAATATAAGGCGGCTGAATTGAGGATGAAAAGAGAGGAGCAGGCTCTCGAGCTCATATCGGAACAACGCGAGACGATGAAAAACTACAATTACGATCGAGATATGGAAATATTCATCAAGCCGCACGACGATGCTCCGCCAAGTATGTTGCCGTTCATCCTCGCCCGAAAACGCGACATCGCTAAGAAGTACGGGTGGCCAATCGATTTCTAAAATTATTATTTTCTAGTTTTAATGTAATTTTTATTTTCTAGTTTGAATGTAATTTTAATTTTCTAGTTTGAATGTAATTTTTATTTTTCTAGGTTGTTTTTTTTTTAATTTAATGAAATGTCTTTTATTTAATTTTTATTTTTATTAATATTTTTTTAATTTATAAACATGCATAAATAAAAATAAAAATAAAAAAATAAAAAAAACCCAAGTCACCTATTAGGGGAGTGCCGCCATCAAAATGTGGTGTTAGGGGAGTTTAAGAGGGGAGTTGACGTGGCACTATCTGATTGGTGGTGTGTAAGAGAGGTGCCCCTTGTACCCTTAGTCTCTATACCACGATAGTGACTGAGGTGTTTGCACCTCATTTGCATTTATTGTATTTAGTTGATACACTCACTATATCAGCATTTATCTAATAAGAATGTTTTACATTTAAGCCCATATAGTTTTAGGTTATTTTCAATGCCACAAATACTTTATACTTTAATTAAGGTTAAGAAGTACTTAATTTTGTTTTCTCATTTTGTCAACGATTCCGGAAGGGGATATCATGTACCAACGTAATTTTGAGGTAGGGACAAAATTATAATTTTATTTTGAGCTGGGGGCAAAACGTATTTTTAAATAAGGGCTGTTTGGCAACTTCTAAATAGGTAAGTGTTACATCAGTAAGAGGTTTGAACTATTAAGTGTTGTACCAGTAAGAGTCAGTATAATGTTTAACCGTTCGTAGACAAATGTCTGACAAATTCAGATAAGATGTCTTAACCATTCAGACTCAGCATAATGCTTAACTATTCAGAGTTAAATGTCTGAATCATTCAGACATCTGCTCGCGAAACACACAATATAAACCATCAAGTGTTGAATCAGTATGGAGTCTGAACCATTAAGATCCCATTAAGAGCTTAAACAAACAACCCATAAAACAATTATTATTATGATATGTATATTTTTTTGTTAAGAATCAGTATGGAGTCTGAACCATTAAGATCCCATTAAGAGTTTAAGAATTAGCAACGTAAGTTTATTTTGTGTTTCTCACAAGTTGTTTTGACTTTATGTATGGGTCGTGACGTATTGTTTTGAGTCTTGTTTGTTCCTTTAGCAATTGAGCATACCTTTTTTCGGTATACACTTTCATAAAAACTTTAAAGATCATTAGTTATTAGTTCATTGTTGTATCATAAATATATTCATTTAAGAGTCGATGTGGTAGAAAAACTACTATTTTTAGCCTCAATATCTAGTTCTTAGTGCGAACAAGGAGCCACTTAATATCTAATATCTTATATACTACATATACACATGTGTTCATATAGGAGACAAGGAACATAGGAGTCAATATAGAGTTTCTCTGTTAGGGAGGACAATTCCTTTCTTTACCTCATGTTTATTTTTCTTTTCAAAAAGACTTAGGTTTTATATGTTAAATTCCGATGACAATATGATTGCTTATTTAAGTGATTTATTAGCTTATTGAATTTTAAAAAGTTAAAAGGTGTTTGACATGAAATTGTTATGTTAGTGGAAAAGTCAATAAGTCACTCCATTGATTGAACATAGTTTTGAATAAGTCAATATCTGATACTAAGATTTCTTGGTATCAACTTCTCAATATGTGATACTAAGATTTCTTATGTTGCGGCGGTTTTGTGGCAGCAGGTTAGTCGTTGGTGTTCGATTCCTAATATTCTGGCGTTTTCTGTGAAAGACCTGTTGGAATCCTACGAATTTTGTGGGTTAAATGGGGGGAAAAAGAAGTGGTTAAAGGTGTTATCAGAGTTGCGTGTTGGAGTCTTTGGAGAGCCAAGAACGCAGCTAAGTTCAATAACAAGCCGGTTAGCGTTGGAGGCATTCTTAATGAGATTAAGGCCGTTGGTTTCTTGTGGTTAAATAGTAGAGCGAAAATGTTGAGGGTTTCTTGGGACGATTGGTGTAAATTTGTAATTATGTAGGTGTTTTTGTTTGGTGCCGCCTCGGTTTTGAGGTTTGGCGTGTTGGTTATGAAGTTTACTTTAAAAAAAAAAACTTCTTAATATGCATACACATTTAAGCAAACCTTAAATCACATGTATATATAATTATATACCGAAAATGATTTGCTATGCAAACTTTAAATTACATGTGAATAGATAAAAAAATACTTAAAACAATCTTTAGTTAGATCATAGTCAATAATAGATCAAATAATTGTTATATAAATTCTTTGATACATTTTAATTAGTGTATTCAAATAAAAATATATGATAAACACATGTATATACTCATAATCACATAAAATACGTCATTAGTGGTCAAACATAAATTTCACATCTAACATAGTTCACGCATTGGCAATGATCTCTAGTTCAAGTGGGAGAGAGTTTGCATTTCTCTTGAGAAATGCATGTTCAACTCTCACTTGGTGCAGAGTGAGGCACTGGTGGGTAATGATAAGAGACCCATAAAACCTGGGTTGAATCCTTGAGCCAAACGGGTTTTACCGGTAATTTCACTGTCGTGTCTACAGGCGGGTGGGTTACCGGGTTTTTCCCGAAATTGGTAGTTGACTCGGGTTACTCTCGGAGTACTCCGTTTATCCAATGGGTGCCCCAAGAGTGTTCAGGATTAATTCTGTTGGCCGTTAAAAAAAACATAGTTCATGCATACTAATTAAAATAATTAAATTGGTGGTGGATATTGGAAAAAAATCAAGAGTAGATTTAACGAGTGAGTGAGATTGTCATCCAAAAAATATTAGCATTATTTATCTTAATTTTTTTATGTTCTCACATAATCTCATGGTTGCAGAAGTCGCTATGCGCTCTCTAGTCGGTCGATTAGAGTTGCGAGTATTTGAGGAATACTCGGTCATGTTGAATTATAAAGAAATTAGTTTTCAGGAAATTGTATATATGTCAAATATCAAAAGTTTACTAATATTTATAGCAAAATATGTGAATATCAATATAAATAAAAAAAATTACGTGTTCAAATAGTAAAGTATCTCAAACATTGATTTTCATTCCTTGAAAAATGATATTCATTATTTAATATGATAGACATGAGAATTATGTTTTATTGTTTTTAAGTTAAACTCGCTCCGAGTTAACCTACTAGATTCGATTCTGGCCGAGGTTAACCGCGTTTAATCAATTACGAGTACTAGACAGTCTCCCTTGTAGGAATTACTCGACCTCCAAACCCTCTTTTACAACATTGCCTTAAAAAACAACAAACAATACAAATGATACACTTACAAAGCAAAAAGTATACGACTAACAACTCTTAGTATTTCAACAAAACAAAAAACCATAAAGAAATCACATAACTACCACTTGGTGTATTCTCTTTCTTTTAAGCTTGAAAAAGAAAGAATAGTATAAAAGTATCAACTTTAGGGTCATGAAAAGCACATTTATTTAAGAAATTAACAAAGCAATTTCTTTCTCAATAATATATGTTCCCTTTCAACTTCACTCGGTTTCTCTACCATGTGAGTTGAGTGTCCATCATATGCTCTCTCTCTCTCTCCTCTCTCTCTCTCTCTCTCTCATTTCAAGACCTTGAAGTTGGTGCTATGAAGATTCCTCTGTTCTTCTGCTGCTAGAATAGAATCGGTGTGTTTCTTTCCTTCTTTATTCTTCGTCGATTCTTTCCATCATTTTACTCTGTGTTGTTGCTTGCTTTATATTATACATCATACATGTGTGTATTACAGCTTTTCAGGTCTAGGGTTTGATTCGTATGCTTATTTGCTGCTGTTTCTTCTCATTACATTTGATTTGATTTGATTTGATTATAATACGTGATAAGCGTTTCAATTGTGGATTCTGAATCGCACTTTGTTAGGTTAAAAAATTGAATCGATTTGTTTGTTTTTGAGTTTATATTGAAATTGTGATTGTGATTGGAGTTTGTGTAATTAAAACTTGATGAATTTCACTTCAGTTTCATGAAATTAGCTTTCCAATTTTCAGAATTAAAGTTGAATTTATTAATTATTAGCTGAGAATCAGGATTAAAGTTGCTTTTAGGTCTAGTTTTAGATTGATCTTTTCTGATTGAAAGTCAAGCAGATCCTAGTTTGACTTTTTTAAGTCAAGGGTTCTTTAATTTTATCTTATCTTCTGCTATAATTTGTATTTTATAATTTAGCAGGGTTAAAGATCATGATATTAGTTTGATTTTCGGTTTTGATGAACTTTTTCGATTTATATAATATAATTCAGGATCAAGATTCAAGAGACCTGTTATTGGGCTCAAGCTTGCAAGATCACTGCTTCAATTATTTGAGGTAAAAGATGGTGGCTGAGTCTTGGTTTCGCGGGCTATGGAAATCGTCGAAAAAACATGATCATGGTGAAAAGGTTCGAATGGGGGTGTTGGCGTTTGAAGTGGCAAGCCTGCTTTCGAAGCTAGTTCATCAATGGAATTCTCTAACCGATAAACAGGTTGCGAAACTAAGGGATGAGATTAGCAGCTCTGTGGGTATCAAAAAGCTTGTTTCTGAAGATGATGCTTATATAGTAGATTTAATTTGCGCTGAGATGCTACATAATTTAGAAAATGTGGCGCGAGTTGTGACACGTCTTGCAAAACGATGCAATGACCCGGTTTTAAAATGCTTTGAGCAAGCTTATGATGCGTTGATCAAATCGGGTGATGACCCGCACGGATGGCAGTTGTCGTGGAAGAAGATGAACAAGAAAGTCAAAAAGATGGAGAAGTTTGTTCTCATCAACGCAAATTTGTATCAAGAAATAGAAATGCTAACAGAACTTGAACAAATTTTGAGGAGAATGAAGAGCAATGAAGATCAAGACAGCATAACATTGGTTGAATATACGAAGAAACTGTCGTGGAGGCAGCAAGAAGTCAAACGACTGAAAGAGATTTCTTTATGGAACAAGACTCACGATTATGTCGTTTTCCTTCTCGTGAGATGCATCTTCACCATTTTCGGCCGAATCGCACATGTTTTTGGAATCAATCACGTGTTGCCAAATGTCGAATACTCTGATTCTCTAGATTCCGATCAAATGAATCGAAGTCAATCTGTTTCCGCGTTGCTTCAATCTTCTATCCACCCATCTGAGTATAGGATTGCTCGGTTTTCCTCCGGGCCGTTGGGAGATGTAGTTTCCAGATCCGGCCCGATTTCAAGTACGAATAATTTGAACGCTTACTATTCCGGTCCACTTGGAAGTTCAATACCATATTCTGGTAATAAACATCGGAACATTACTTATTCCGGTCCTATTGAGAAGTCAACACCAAAGTCAACAACAAAGTTCGGCCCGCTAGCTCGTGCTACTAGAACCAGGCTGAAACTTTGGCACGGAAAGACCGCCACACCAAATCGTTTAAGCACCACGGGACCGTTTAAGGGACACATGTTTGATGGAAACAAAGAATCCGATGTGGAAATTAGCTCCAAACAAAAGAAATTTAACGCACCTCCGGAAACCCTTGGTGCTGCTGCGTTAGCTTTACATTATGCTAATGTTATTATCGTTCTCGAGAAACTTGCGGCGTCACCTCACTTAATTGGTCATGATGCAAGAGACGATTTATACAATATGTTACCAAAAAATGTTAGAAGCGCTCTTAGAACGAGGCTAAAACCGTATGCTAAAATTTTGGCTTCGTCAGAATACGACACGGGTTTAGCTGAAGAATGGAGTGAGGCGATATCGGGAACTTTAGAATGGTTATCTCCACTCGCTCATAATATGATACGATGGCAATCCGAAAGAAGTTTTGAGCACCAAAATTTGCTTTCTAAAACGAATGTGCTTCTTGTACAGACTCTTCATTATGCAAATCAAGAGAAAACAGAAGCTACAATTACGGAACTTCTTGTCGGTCTTAATTATATATGGCGGTTTGGTAGAGAAGTTAACGAAAAAGCTATGTTGGAATGTGAAAGCGGTGGTGTCATTGATGATTCTGGTGGTCCGGTGAACTTGACAAGTTGAGGATGGTTAGCTTATTGACGATGACAAACGGTTCTAGTCTAAATGGTGAGGACCTGTTTCGTTAGCCGCTTGTGGGTGCAATCTCAAGAACCATGAATGGCATGAGTCATGATCTAGCGCGGCTGTTTTAAAAGGTACTGTTGAAAGTTCTAAAGATACATGTGTTTTCAAGGTTGCAGTGTTGATGGCTGTTGACCTTCTGCCATAGAATTGATATGGGTATTTGCTTGCTATTGTAGATGTATAGTTAATGGTGAAACATTTCTAATGATGTGGTTTTTACCCTATAAAAGTTTTCAGTTATATAAGATGTTTGAAGTTGAGGAGTTGCCCTGCTTGCATTGTGCATTGATCTTGCATGTATGGTTGATTTGGAAAGGTAGCAATTTGACCCACTTAACTAACTCATACCTGGTGGTCCATTTGCAAAAGATTGAGTTCAAGTCTCACGAGAATTAAAAGAAATTCGCTTTCAACAAAAAAACAAAAAAAAAAAAACTAACTCATGAATGGATTCTTATCAAGTTATCTCTATCAAGTAAAACGGGTAAAACAATAAATATAAAACAAACTAGGTTATACCCGTGGTACCAACGGGTCGCTCTATTTTAAGGATATTAATATTTTATTAATTTTATTAAAAGGATTTTTTTTATAAAATTTGTGAGGATATATATTCAATAATTCAATGTTAATCCTATATACTCACAACAATATAATTAAAATAAACTTAAATAATGTGACGTATTAGACAAGTTAATGACAAAGTGCATACTTTGTTTTCGAGCATTCTATAAGCATAGAAGTGTCTCGGATTCGTGGCGTGATAATTAAAAACACATGATACTTGCCCCGAATTTATTTAAGGATGCATATTGCCTGTTCAATGACATGAGCAAATAATGTTTAAGGTACATGTCAGTTTAGCAACGACAAAAAGGGGATTTGTTCGAGGATAAGAATTAATAAATTTAGAACTTAAGAGACTTTTCCCAAATTAACACGACTAGGTATGTCTCGCCGGCCGGTTAACATTCCGGCCAAAATCATTTCAAGAATCACTAAGGTTTTTATTACAAACTTGCCAGAAAAGTGTAGCGGCAATGATCTCTCGGGTTTTATCCGTTCGTATGGTGATATTTATGATCTTTACATCGCTAGGAAGCGAGACAAAGCCGGCAATCGATTCGGTTTCGTGTTGTTTCTTGATGTTAAAGATAGTAAGGCATTGGTTAGTTCGATTTGCAAGACTCGTATCGGTGATTGTTGGCTTAAGGCAAATATTGCAAGGTTTACGTTGGAGGAAGGTGAAATAAGAGCGGATCAACCTTCTGCTACTAGACAGCACGGTAAAAGTATCAACTTGGATCAGAAAAGTGGTGAAAGACCTCCTGCATGGAACCCTACAACGTTTTATAACGGATCAAGATCTTTTACGGACACCCTTACGGGCAAGTCTGGGTCTGTGGTCAATCAGAAATCTATTGTGATCAAAAGTGAAGTCGATGCTTTTCGGGACTTGCATGGTAGGGCTTTGGTGGCTCGTATGATCGACCTGGATGCTCTCAAAAGTGTCCATTTGATCATGAATGATATTTGTCCAGGCATGAGTAAGGTACAATATCTAGGAGGATTATCGGTTCTTATTTCTTTTGAAGATGAGAAGACGGCGTTATCTGTTCTTGAGGCTGCACGGGAGGTTATTGGAAGGTTCTCTAAGTTAGACGTTTGGATGGGTCAAGCATTCGGTTTCGAAAGGTTGGCTTGGCTAAAGCTTACGGGTCTTCCTTTGCAACTGATTTCTCGCGAGGTGATTGATTTGGTCGGTAATTCCTTTGGTAAGATTGTTCACAGGGCAGCTAGATCCGATTTTGATGATGATCTCTCGTATGATTACATTGGCATGCTAGTGGGTGAAGGAAAAAGGATCAATGAATCGGTTTCTTTGGTTTGGAGGGATAAAAAGTTTTTGGTATGGGTTGCAGAAGAGACCGGGGATTGGGTTCCTGAATTTTACAAAATACCGTCTAAGTCGGAAACGGAGTCTGAGTCTGACGCGGATGAAACCATGGAGGTTGAAAAAGATACAGATGCCAACGAGGAAGATGAAGTCAATCCATTGGTAGAGACGGTCACCGACAACCCTGCTCCGGCGACGAGTGCGCCGACTGTCGTCAGCCCTGGTCCGGTGATTAGGGAGGAGGAGGTTTTTTTGGTAACTCCTAATCAAATTAATGATGCTAATGAGGCTCCTACTTTTTTGGAGAGGAATGAGGAAGTCAACGTTGGAATGGAGGAATTTGTGCCTGGAAATCAGTTTGTCTTTGAAGATAATTTATTATCTGATACTGATAACGTGGACCCCTCGATTTTGATCAATAAAAGGAAAAAGAAATCTGGGCTAGGAAATTTGGGCCGACCCAATCCGGCATATTCTAGCAGTCTTGAAAAAACAAAGGTTGGTAAAAAGCCCAAGTGCAATGATGATTTGTTTGGGCTGGATTCGTTGCTGGGCCTGGATACAGAAGCTTTGGATGATGCAGATGTAGCCCATATCGTGACAAATGGTATTGACCTTAACTCGCAGCCTGGTACCAATGGAGAGGTTGGGTCTGTCACCGCTGACCAACCTCTGGGAAACAATTCGATGGCCCCAATTAATGAAGTTGAAGCTACTATCAATTTGGGTAGCAAGTTAGGCGTCAATCTTCTCAATTCCCACAAGTTGATTCATGAATCGATTGTTCTTGAAGGCGTACAAGGAGGTAAGGAATGAATTGTCTTTCTTTAAATATTCGTGGGATTGGGGGTCGTGGTAAATCGGGTAGGATTAAGCACCTTAAAAACGTTCATGGGATTTCTTTTATCGGATTGCAAGAGACGTGGTTAGTAATATTTCCCCTAGTTTGGTTTCAAATTTTTGGGGAGGTATGGGTTTTGAGTATGATTTTGTTAATGCTTGTGGTAACTCGGGTGGTTTAATGTGTTTGTGGGATCCAAAAGTTTTTTCTAAAGAATTGGTGAATAAAGATCGGAATTTTCTCCACGTGGCGGGTACTATTTTGGACGGGTCGATCCGACTTAATATGGTCAATATATATGCTCCGCAAACTAATGAAGGTAAAAGGGGGTTATGGTCGAAAGTTAGTAATTTGTTGTCTAGAAATCAAGGGTGGTGGATTGTGTTCGGCGATTTTAACGCGGTTAGAGATAGGGATGAAAGGAAAAATTCGGTGTTTGACCTGGTATGTGCTCGTGATTTTAATAACTTTATTGATGAAGCCGGGTTGCGTGAATATGACTTGAAAGGGTTAAAGTTCACGTGTATGACTAATAGAAAAGGTGTGTGTAAGTTTAGTAGAATCGACAGGGTGTTGGTTTGTGATAATGTTTTTAACAAATGGCCTAATGCGTGCGTTCGGGCCATTAACAGAGATTGTTCGGACCATTCTCCATTGGTATTTTCTGTCAAAGACTCGAATTTTGGGCCCAAACCGTTTAGGTTATTTGACTCTTGGTTGGATAGACCGGGGTGTTTACAGGTTATTGAAACTGTTATGGGAGGATGGAGGAACGAAGGAAAGGTGGATCTTAACCTGCTCATTAAATTAAAAAGGCTTAGAGGGTGTTTAAGGGATTGGTTCAAAGTTTATAGTGCCAACGAAATTGAGGAGGAGACTCGGTTGAGAAAAGAGAAAGATGACATTGAAATTCAAATGGAGAATAATGATTTGGAAGATGCGGACATGTGGATTTGGACCGAATGTAAAAAAGCTCTAGAAGAAATTGAGATTTTGAAGGCTCGTGATATCAAACAAAAATCTCGCGTCAAATGGGCCGCCTTGGGTGACGAAAATTCTAATTTTTTTCATAACTTGGTAAATGGGAGGAAGGCACGAAACTCTATTCCGGGTATTATGATTAATGGCGAGTGGGTTACTAAACCGTCTTTGGTTAAAAAAGAGGTGATGCGGTTTTTTCGAGATCATTTCAAAGATAGCTATAAAAATCGGCCAACCCTTCTCTGTTCGGACATTAATAGACTTGGTTGGCAGGATAGTGAAGACATGGTGGGGCTTTTCTCTAGATAAGAAATTAAAAACGCGGTGTTTGAGTGCGGTTCTAATAAGGCGCCGGGTCCAGACGGTTTTAATTTTCGATTTGTCAAGAGATTTTGGAATTACTTTGAGGAGGACTTCGCCAATATTCTGCTGGATTTTCACGGCTCAGGCGCTATCAGTCCGGGGTGCGGCTATTCTTTTATCACTCTGATTCCAAAGACTAAAACGCCTTTGGGTCTTAGAGATTACAGGCCTATTACTTTGATTGGGATGATTAGTAAGGTGATTTCCAAAATCCTTGCTAATCGCCTTAAAAAAGTAATGGGTCAGATTATTTTCGATTCTCAGTCCGCTTTTCTTTCGGGTCGGTTCATCCTGGACGGGCCCTTAATGGTTAATGAAGTTGTCGATTGTTTGAAAAAGAGGAAGACAAAGGCGTTTTTGTTAAAGATAGATTTCGAGAAGGCCTACGACAATGTCAACTGGGGCTTCTTGCTTTATATTATGTCTCAAATGGGGTTTCATGCTCGTTGGTGCGATTGGATAAAGGGTATTTGTCACTCATCTAGAGCGGCGGTTCTCGTGAACGGGTCGCCAACCTTTGACTTTAGGTGTGAAAAGGGGCTTCGCCAAGGTGACCCACTGTCGCCTTTTCTCTTCCTGATTGTGATGGAAGCCCTCTCGTGGCTCCTAGATAAAGCCAAGATCCTCGGAGTTATTAAAGGGGTTGATTTTTCAAGTGATGAGATGGAGTTGACACACCTTTTCTATGCGGATGATGCTTTAATTATGGGCGAATGGTCCAGGGATAATATCCGAGGCATTGCACGGGTTCTTTGCATTTTTTACATTTGTTCCGGTCTTCGTATTAATCTCCATAAATCAAATATATATGGGGTGGGTGTGGAGAATTCTGAAGTGGACAACATGATGGGTTTTCTTGGTTGTAGAAGAGGTGGTTTCCCGTTTACTTATCTTGGCATCCAAGTGGGAGCTAAGATGTCTCGTGTTTGTAATTGGGAACCGGTCTTAGATGTCATTCGAAACCGGCTTGTTTCTTGGAAAGCCAAAAATCTTTCGATTGGAGGTCTATCCTCATTAAAGCGGTTTTAGAAAGCTTACCCGTCTACTATCTTTCTCTTTACAAAGCTCCAAAGGCCGTCATTGAGTCCATCGAGTCTATTATGCGACACTTCTTGTGGGCGGGAGCTAGTGTTGAGAAGAAGATACATTGGGTTTCTTGGGATCTTGTTACTACCCCTAAAAAGAAAGGAGGTTTGGGAGTGTCTAGGTTACAAGATGCCAATGACGCGCTTCTTTTAAAATGGACTTGGAGATTCAAAAACGAAGAAAATGGTTTATGGAAGAAAATCATAATGGGTTGTCATGGAAATAGTAGACCTTGGGCTTTGCTCCCGTGTAATGCCTCGTCTAATGGGTGTTGGAAACGTATAGTTAAAATCAGCGAGAAAAAAACTCCAAACGGGTCAACTTTAAATTCCTTTTTCGGTGGTGATCTTGGTGAAGGTACGGCTATTAATTTCTGGGGTGATCCGTGGCTAAGAGACGAACCTCTTAGATTGGCGTTTCCTAACCTCTTCAAGCTCGAAAGAAATAAATGGGTTAGAGTGTCCAACAGAATTTCGGTTAATGGTAACATTAAGACTTTGTCTTGCGAGTGGCGCTCGATTCCGAATACGGCTGCTGAAGTCTCAGAGCTCTTCCAGCTGCTTACGGAAATTCACGATTTTCATTGGAGGGGTGGTTTAGATAGCTGGAAGTGGAAGATCGCCAATGATGGGGTGTTCACTGTTAAGTCCGCTAAATGCTTGCTGTCAGATTCGATTATGGCTGGTCAAAGTTCGAAGATAAAGTGGAAGGCTTGGGTTCCACTCAAGTGTAAGGTTATGGTTTGGAGGGTGACATTAAATCGGCTACCTACAATTGCAGAATTGATAAAACGGGGTGTTCGACCCCATCATACTTGCTGTGCATTCTGCCAAGCTGAATTAGAAATGGAGTTACACATATTCACGGGTTGTTCCTTCGCCCAAGAAGTATGGTATTGAATTAAGAAGTGGTGCCGTTTATCTCCGAATCTCCTCTTTGATGTTGCAGATGTTGTGAAGATACCGGAAGCCCAATTGTTGACCAAGAAAGCAAAGAAAGTTCTGAGAGGTATTGTGTACACGGCCATGTGGACTATTTGGAATGAGCGCAACAATCGCATCTTTAACAACAAGCATCGAAGGCCGATAGAGATCTTTGAGACTATCAAGTACACGACTTTCTTTTGGATTTGTAATAGGTCTAGATGGAAAGATGTAGATTGGTCTAGTTGGTATGTGTATCCCCTGGATTGAGTTGTTTTTTCCGGGTCGCAGGTTGGTCCTTGCTTTGAGGACCAATTGTGCGCTTTTTTGGTGAATGAAATTTTCCTTTCAAAAAAAAAAATACAAATCGGCCATAAAGACTCAAATAAACACTTGAAATATATGGTAAATCCTCTTAAAACCAATTTACCTATTGATTACAGAAGTTGAATCTATCGAAGTGGTATATTAAATTTCATGGAAAACACAAATTTAATATCTTTTTGAAGATGTAAAGAGGTGAGAATGATGTGTGAAATTAGGGTTCATGTTGAGAGGAATTAGGCGATAACTGGTGATTATTAAAATGGGTTTTTTTTGCAAGTAAAAAAGTTTTTTCATATCTAATCCAACAAAACAACATGAAGTTCATCGAAGCATGTCCGATCTAATTTAAACAAACAGATAGGCTATGGATTGTTGGTTATTGAACCAAATTTGATAACAAAACAACATGAAGTACATATAAGAGCCTTAAGCACAATAACCCATTCAAAATAATTAACTAAATAAAGAGAAGAAATAACTTGTTTCACTGACATTATGGGAGATGGTGGATGCCTCCCTTCTGACGTTATCTGAAGCGACATCAAGCATTTGTGGATCAGTTGTAAGGCCATTCATCCGCTTGACATCAAGCACCTACTATATAAAATGGTATTATACACAAAACAACCGATAAGCATGATCACAATCTAAAAAACAATAATTGTAAACAAAACAACCGATAAGCATTTTAATGCACCTTTATTTAACTTTATCCCTTTTATTTGTTCGACCATTTGACCAATTATAACCGGTTAACTTTTTTACTTATACACAATTAACATGTCAGATTGAAAACATAACCTCCATAGGACCCATTTATGGTAAATGGGTCACAAAATGAGAATGTTTAATGTCCTAAATTAGAGGTGGTGAGATGGATAGGTAGGATCCATGTTAAAACGCTTTAGTTGCATTGGACCCGCAAGTACTTTTTTCTCCATTTTTTAACGTATTAAAAAATAACTATTGGGTTAATTATTGTTACAAAAAAACATTAATGAAACAAAATCATTGAAAATAACAATTTAGCTCGCAATATGCCTCATTAAAAATAGACATTGGGGGATTGTCAACTCATTTAACATGTTCCCCTCTCAGTCTTAGATAGATTTATTATTTGACCCCTCTCAATCTGTTTTTTTTAAATGAAGCAATTTAGAAAATCATAAGCAACAGTTTGGCAACCCCAGTTAAACCATCATGTTTTCGGTTACCTTTTCTTTACAACCGGAAAGTATATTATTTCGATGCCTATTAAAAACCAAGTTATACCCGGATTTGTTTTATTAGAAACATCTCGAGGGTCTAACAAATCGGTTATTAATGTATATTATTTAAATAACTTTGATAAAATAAAATATTATATGACTTTTGAAGCAAACGGACAATTCTTCACTCAAAAAGCAATCTTGTGAATAGTACCTCACTCAACAGTAGCAAATCGGGTGGAGCACTTCTAGGTCTTCTAGTTGCTCTACGTCCCGGGTTGGAAAAATTAAATTACATTAATTATAAGTGTATAATAATTTAACATAAATCCCTTTGATCTTAATTTACAAATTCATATATAACATATATACTAATAACACTAAAATATTCAAATAAACCGAATAAGAAAATCACTAGTTATTTATATTAATTATTAATGATTAATAATTACGGGTTAAAAAATGGCATGCACCGGTTAAATGTATTTCAGGATATTTCTAGATGTATACGACGTAAGCGTGCAGTATTAACATTTCCAAACACATAGTTGCTTAATATAAATGACTGATTAGTTGTACGGAAATTACCAGAAAATGCCAGTTGTCACAGCACAAACGTGGGAAGGCAGGCTATTAAATCCTGTGCAAATACAACAACATGCTCATTAAACCATCTTAGAATTCCCATAAATTAAGGGTAATGAGTTATTTAAAGAGAAGCATACTCATTAAACCATCTTAGAAACCCCATCAAATCATATTTATAATAATCATAAATTTCTAAATATATATGAAAAAAAATGATTAAAGAAATTCTAACCAAAGGAGCCCCATGTGCAGCTCTCTGAGCCAAATAGTTGCACGGCTTGAAGAACCCCGTACACCATTCACCACTCATTCAACCTCCTATGAATGTACTTAGATCCAACCAAATTTCCCCTTAACATAATCCCTCCCCTGTACAAAACACATGTTGATATTCAAAACTAAAATTAAAATTAAAATAAAAAATAATTTTGATCAAAAGATGAAAAAGAATCTGTAAGGTGGAAATTCCATTCCCATAACACCATCGATATCCAAATCAGATGTTTTTACTGCAATGCCCCCTGCATATACTCTAAACGCCTCATTCACAACAGGAAAAAACACCATTTCTGTTATGTCTTTATCTGGTAATTTCCCTAGCTGAAACAAAATCAAACCTAATTAGTTATAAACTTACACACTTTCTTTCACACTCTTCAAAAATGTAGGATTCTGAACTTTACTCATCATATCGTGTGACGACATTGGTTGTCACAAACTAACTACTCGAGTTTCCATATCGTTGCATCGTTTGGAGATATTTATAACTGTTTAGAAATTAGTGACGTAAATGAACAGTAAATACCTTAGAATGTAGGGATGAGCATTTGGTACCGGGTACCTGTACCGAACCGTACCGGGTATATGTGGTACCAGTACCCATTTTCCCCGATAAATGGTACCGATGCCGGTACCAATTTTCCCTGCTTTTCGGTATCGAACGGATAACATGCTCATCCCTATTAGGATCAACTGAGATGCCAGGAATTTACCTTGCTTTATCGATGTACTTCTTTATTTCGGTATCCGGACTCGCTTTGCGTTTATCATCATACACATAGAAACCTTTGCGGGTAGTTGCATCAGACATGTAGGGTAAATGGGAAAAATTAAAGCAAAATATAGAAATCTAAAATGAAGGTTGATATTATGAAAAACTAACTCAATCCATACCAGAAATGCTCCACTTTGGCTTCTGAAACAACATACCCTGCTGTCATTTTTTTCACCTTAGCATGCAATTATCCACCCACATATAAAAATATATAAGAACTTATCTGAGTTCAATCAACTTAAAAAACGAAATAACAAAAATGAAGATTCCATTGAACCTATAGAATTGTGTTTTTATCACCATCATACGTTTTTAAAAGAAAAAATAACCAGACTTCATTAACATTAAAAAGGTATTTGTTTCACTCAGTTCACATATATTGTTGTAACATAGGGGCTCAAGAAGATGCTCTCACATTTAATAAAAAAATCAAAAAAATATGATAATCCAATCTTAAATTTGGTCTTAAGAATTGGCTGCTTAATGATGGTGATGATCCCCCTTTCTTTTATTTAGTTGTAGCAAGTTCTTTTGAGCTTAATTTTAAATAACCTTGTAAAAAAAATAATGAACAAAAAATGTTTTTTTGAAACTTCTAATATCTTATTAATCAAAATAACACTATATAAAACTTCTACATTGCATCCTAAGATTCATGAGTGTCATCCCAGCTAACTAAATATACAAAAAAAAAAAAAAAAAAACCTTGCATTAGTGATTAAGTGTCAACTAACTAAGAGTGATAAATGAATCAATAATGACTTGAAGTTCAGCTAAGCCGATACTTATTGAAAAACATATTTAATACGGATACCTTGCTACCCTAGGCTTCTTTTTATAAGCAAATTTTAGACTTTGAAGTAAAAGTATATAACATACATAAAGCAATTGTTTTATAATTTAAAGTCACATTATACTTCTAATACAAAAACTTGATTACAGTGTTGCATTTTTACTTAGTGGACTAAAAAATACCTGGTTGTAAAAGCATGAGTCATGAAGTTACCACAAATTAATCTGCGGCCAACAAACATGACAGATGTATACTTGAACCACCACTTATATAGTGATCATCCTAGCTACTACAAACGAAATAAAATGTCAAGTGTTGTTATTAACAAAGTTTTAAAACACCAAAACATTTCCAAACAATAAATCAAAAATTTTCAGAAGGTGAAACACTCATGTATGTAGATACCTCGTCACAAGCTCGATTTTGTAGAAAGGTGCCAGGTGGCTGTCACAGTATTGTTTCTCTTTTGCAGCCTGATGTGTGCAAAATGCAACATATAAATTTCATCAATTATGGCATAAAACTAACCCTTTTTTAGTACTAATGTTGGAAAAAAGTGTGCTTTTGTCTTCCTTTTGTATTTTCAGGATTAAATGAGCTCAAATTAACAAAAGAAGCAAAAAAGACATAAAAATCTAACATAAATACAAGAAAAGGAACTAGACGTGACATGCCCGACCCCACGACAGCATCTTCCCAGGCAAAACAAGATTACAGAAGACTGAACACGCCCCGTGCTCAGCCAGCACGGGGGCGTGCCCAAGTGTCAGCAGAAAAGACAAAGTTGTAGAAGCTTCTATTGCCCACCACGGGGCCGTGCTCAGCGAACACGGGGCCGTGGTCAACTATAAGATTCGCACAATCCAGGCAAATCTTCATAGTACAAAGATTCTTCTGCACACGGGGTCGTGCTCAGCGGACACGGGGGCGTGGTCAACTAATAAGACAAAGCTGCATTAAATGAAGAAAGAGAGGATGTGGACACGGGGCCGTGCCCGAGCTTCTGTTCAGCCTATAAATAGGAGTGCTTGGCTCAAGCTCAAACCATCCCTTGGCACACCACCTCTCTCACACTTCACTCACCACCACCATAACACCATCATCCACCACCATCATCCATTGTCCATCATAGAGTGTATGAGTCGTCTCGGGATCCAAGATTGATCGTAAGAGTTCTTGACAATCAAGGCCATGTTTGCCTAAGTCTCTTACATCACTTGGTGAAGACAAGTGTCTAGTGTAATACTTTTTATTTCTAATCTTTTCGCACTTTTTATTTGGTTTTGTATTAATGACTTTAATAACTAGTTTCTTATGTTGAAGGTGATTCTTCCTTATCGTTTGTCCGTGGTGTCTTGGCATTATTTTACTGTCTATATAAAATAAAAGATTTTCACCATTCATATCTCCACGGTCTATATGGAGGTATGTTGGCTACCTGGTCGGGGGTTAAGGGAACGGTTTGGTAAGAGTCTTGCCATTGTTCAGCGTTTAGAGGTCCTGCAATGGACCTGGGTCAAATTTAGTAGGACCTCCTTCAATACTTAACGGTATTGGATGGCGGGGGTCCAAACTCTTTGATCCCCTCATAAGTTAACTACTATTTATACTATAACCCGGCTATTTAGGACTGTATCCCTGCTGACTCAGACTACTTAGTCGATGGTAACGTCACCTCCAAAAGAGGGGCCTACCATAATTTGCATTAATAAATTAATTAATTATCTTTCAATAATCCGACCCTTTAGGATTGTATCCTTGCTAACTCAAACTACTGGTTGAGGGTAACGTCACCTTCAAAAGAAGGGCCTACTACAATAACTAAAATAATCTCTTAAAATAGTGCAAAAGTGCGGAAATAGTCAAAGGTTACACTATACACGAGTCGAAACCAAGTGATTCATCTTGTCTATCTGTTTTTACTTTTATTTTTATTTTCAGCATTTTTAGTTAGTTTTTATTTTTCTTAGTTTAAAACATTTTTCTAAACTTTTTGATTTGATTAGACGTTGAGGATAAACCGGTACTAAAAGCTCTTGTGTCCTTGGACGACATCGGTATCTTACCAACACTATATTACGCTCACGATGGGTGCACTTGCCCATATGAGTGTCTAGTGTTAGTAAATATCGTGTTTTATAAATTTAAAACTTGACTAAAAAAGTGTTAAAGGGGCTTAAAATATACACCTAATATATATAACACTTGACACCCATCAAGTTTTTGGCGCCGTTGCCGGGGACACAAGGATTTTAAGAAAGCTTAAAATCGACGGCCTAATCAGTTTTTCAAAACCTTTTTAACGCGCGCACATTTTTCTGCATTTTAGTTTAGTTTTGCATTTACAGTAACCTGTACACGGGGCCGTGTTCACTGAGCACGGGGCCGTGCTGCACATTTTCATAAAAACACCCAGTAACAGTAGCTTGAACACGGGCCGTGCTCACTGAACACGCCCCGTGCTCAACGAAATCAGTAAATTTAATTAAAACACCCAGATACAGATTCTGAACACGGGGCCGTGTCCAGCCTCTGTTTCTGTTTCCGTTTTTATTTTTGTTTTCTGATCTCGAGACTTGGTTGTGGTCTGCTGAGTGATTCTTATGGATCAATACTCAGGAGGTTACAACTACACCTATGAGGAGGATGATTATAGGAGTAATTATTGCACTAATTGTCGTAACCCACACTCGGTTCAAAACAGTCTCTCATATCAACCATCCAATTCATGCACCTACTATGAGGAGCCCAGGTACGAGCCATCAACTTCATACACATCCTATGCAGACCAAAGGTATGAACCTCCTCCCTCATACTCATATTTTGATGAACCAAGGTATGAGCCTTCTTACTCATACTTTGAGGAACCAAGATATGAGCCACCACCTTCGTATACTTACAATGAGGAACCATGGCGTGAACAACCCACCTCATATGAGTATTATGAAGAACAAAATTACGACCCTTATCCATCATATGCTTACAATGAAGAACAATGGTGTGAACCATCTACTTCATATGGGTATTATGAGGAACAAAGGATCGAACAACCGGATTCAAGCTTTGAAAATCCCGATTCTTTTTCTATAACCGAAGTGACCGATAGGATATTAGAACACCTTAGAGTTATCGATCGCTATATAAAAGAATCTCGCGCAAGGGAAGAGGAGTCCCGCGCAAGAGAAGAATTAAATAAAGAAGAGATAACTGAAAGTGTAAAAATGGAAGAACAAATAAGTGAAAAACCGACATATGAGTTAAACAACGAAAAAGGTGAGTCCGACAACGTTAAAATTCAAGAAGAGTCTAATTTTGAAGAAATTAATCTCTTGTCACCTTCTTTTGAAAATCATTGTTTAGTACCCACTCATGCTAAGTTTTTAAAAGAGTTAAACACTAACACTAAAATTGACGAAACGGTAAGTGTTAAGTTAACTATTGATCAAACCTCACTAATAAAAGAAGACCCATTTGAAATTAACATTACACCGGTTCCATGTTTCTTTCAAAATTTATTTATTAGTAATGTCACAATCGATAAAGATCTTTGTGTTAACATAAGGCCTAACTACAGTTTCGAAAAATTAAGTATTAGTGATTTTTCTCCACTTCAAATACCCATTTTCCTATCCAATCGGAAGGTAATAAAATCAATCGGTGTAGTTGAGGATGTCTTGGTTCAAACAAATCAAATGGTAATCCCAACCGACTTTGTCATCCTCTATGACGCTCCTCTAGTGTTGGGACGACCCTTTGTAAAAACTCACGAAGCTTTGAAAAACCGGAAGTACAACAATCTACCTCTTCAATTAGGGGCTTTCAAAAAAAGTGTCGACGTTGAGCGATCAATGAAATATCCATTAAGCAATGACGACCCCCTAATTGAAGATGAGCCAGAACCACCTGATAAGGTGGGTCTAGCCAAGGACCCTTATAAACGTGGCGCACCACGGAGGCATTCCGCGGAACTATCCGTAGTTTTAATTTAGATTAACTTTTATATTTTCTTGTTTAGTTTTAATTTTCAGGAATAAAACACACTCGGGATGGTGAAGGATACTAAGGGAAGCTTGAACCAACACCCTATACACAAAAACAGAGCCTCCCGACGATTTTTCTTCATTACAGCAAGTTCAGCACGGGGCCGTGCTCACCCTAACACGCCCCGTGCCCGAGGTTCTGTAGAAAATGCCCAGTTCAGGTACCTGGACACGGGGCCGTGCTCACTGAACACGCCCCCGTGCCCAGCTTTCTGTTTACTTTTGGTACTGGCAGTCTGGACACTGGGCCGTGCTCAGCCAACACTACCCCGTGTTCAGCTACCCAGTACCATAAAATCTTGTTTTTAACCCACTTTTACACATTTTAATCAACCTAAAAACTTATTTTTGTGACACATTGAGGACAATGTGTAATTTAAGTTGGGGGGGGGGGGGGTGCTAAAACCTTGAATCTTGCAAGTCCTAAATACAAGTCTTACATAAAACTCTATTGGAACCGCTAATCACCCCAAATTTTTTCAAAAATTTTCAATTTTTTTACTTGTCTAGGTTTAACTCGGGAAATTCAAGTTCTAAAAAGGTTATATTTTTACGAATTTACAACCGATAGCGTCGTGATAAAAAGAACCAACATAAGAAAATTATGAAAAGGCATGACAAACTTAGTTAAAATTTGATTATATATACTTGATCACATAAAAACTCATTCCCACAAAAGTGAGTTTTGAGCCTTTATTGAGCATACAATTACATATCATTAGACTAAATGCTCATTTTTCGTTTCTTGTGTGAATAGCCGCTTGGTTCTTACGACTCTAGAACTTGCCATGACGATACATTCCCGGTCCTTACCAACTTGAACCCAAGTAAGTAAATGATGGAGGCATTAGGACTAACCCTTTTTATTTCTACACCATTATTTTTCTTTTTTTTACCACCTACCCAAAATCCCCCTAGTTAGCCCCTTTTGAGCCTAAACCTTTTCATTTCATAACCTAAAACAAACACCCTTTTACCCACCAAAACCTTTTTCATTTTTAACCCTTTGTTTTAGTAACAAGTTCGGTTTTTCGTATGACTATTCAAAAAAAAAAAAAAGTTGATTATGAAGCAAAAGAAAATAAACAAACAAGTTTATCAAAAATGACTTTGTTTGAAAAATAGCTTCATAAAAATAAAAGTAGAAAAAAATAAAAAGTCTTACGAAAACCAATGCTTGTTACGCTTTTCGCCCTTTTTCTACTAACCACTAACCACTAACCCAACCACCTACATTTAACCCAAGCCTAACCCTTCACCCACAAAGTCCTCTTGATATTTACAAATGTATATAAGTTAAAAAGGAGGAGGATTGATTGCTTGGCAAGCTTATGGTAGGAGTAAGTTCCATGCCACTCTCGAGTGATCCACAAAAATACATTTTCGGCCGAGTGTTGAGTGATCCCCGTGAGGTATGTGAACTTGTATATAAATAAAATTTTACAAAGGCATGTTATGCCCTAATAAGTAATTTATCTTATGAAAAGTTTTAAATAAATCATGACGAATAGGATTGCAAATAAATAAAAATAAAACTAAATAAAGAATCTTGGACATCCCGACACTCTATGACAAGCCCAAAAACCTTCTTCTCTACCCATTCCATTTGGGAGTGTAATAGCCATTTATTAAAGAGTTTTGCTTGAGGACAAACAAAGATTCAAGTGTGAGGGTATTTGATGTGTGCAAAATGCAACATATAAATTTTATCAATTGTGGCATAAAACTAACCTTTTTTTAGTACTAATGTTGGAAAAAATGTGCTTTTGTCTTCCTTTTGTATTTTCGGGATTAAATGAGCTCAAATTAACAAAAGAAGCAAAAAAGACATAAAAATCTAACATAAATACAAGAAAAGGAACAAG
The DNA here is from genome assembly GCA_030545235.1 of Helianthus tuberosus. Taxonomy (NCBI): domain Eukaryota; kingdom Viridiplantae; phylum Streptophyta; class Magnoliopsida; order Asterales; family Asteraceae; genus Helianthus; species Helianthus tuberosus. Next base: position 184,245,503 of record CM060433.1, read on the forward strand.
ACGTGACATGCCCGACCCCACGACAGTATCTTCCCAAGCAAAACAAGATTACAGAAGACTGAACACGCCCCGTGCTTAGCCAGCACGGGGGCGTGCCCAAGTGTCAGCAGAAAAAACAAAGTTGTAGAAGCTTCTATTGCCCACCACGGGGCCGTGCTCAGCGGATACGGGGCCGTTGTCAACTATAAGATTCGCATAATCCAGGCAAATCTTCATAGTACAAAGATTCTTCTGCACACGGGGTCGTGCTCAGCGGACACGGGGGCGTGGTCAACTAATAAGACAAAGCTGCATTAAATGAAGAAAGAGAGGATGTGGACATGGGGCCGTGCCCGAGCTTCTGTTCAGCCTATAAATAGGAGTGCTTGGCTCAAGCTCAAACCATCCCTTGGCACACCACCTCTCTCACACTTCACCCACCACCACCATAACACCATCATCCACCACCATCATCCATTGTCCATCATAGAGTGTATGAGTCGTCTCGGGATCCAAGATTGATCGTAAGAGTTCTTGACAATCAAGGCCATGTTTGCCTAAGTCTCTTACATCACTTGGTGAAGACAAGTGTCTAGTGTAATACTTTTTATTTCTAATCTTTTCGCACTTTTTATTTGGTTTTGTATTAATGACTTTAATAACTAGTTTCTTATGTTGAAGGTGATTCTTCCTTATCGTTTGTCCGTGGTGTCTTGGCATTATTTTACTGTCTATATAAAATAAAAGATTTTCACCATTCATATCTCCACGGTCTATATGGAGGTATGTTGGCTACCTGGTCGGGGGTTAAGGGAACGGTTTGGTAAGAGTCTTGCCATTGTTCAACGTTTAGAGGTCCTGCAATGGACCTTGGTCAAATTTAGTAGGACCTCCTTCAATACTTAACGGTATTGGATGGCGGGGGTCCAAACTCTTTGATCCCCTCATAAGTTAACTACTATTTATACTATAACCCGGCTATTTAGGACTGTATCCCTGCTGACTCAGACTACTTAGTCGAGGGTAACGTCACCTCCAAAAGAGGGGCCTACCATAATTTGCATTAATAAATTAATTAATTATCTTTCAATAATCCGACCCTTTAGGATTGTATCCTTGCTGACTCAAACTACTGGTTGAGGGTAACGTCACCTTCAAAAGAAGGGCCTACTACAATAACTAAGATAATCTCTTAAAATAGTGCAAAAGTGCGGAAATAGTCAAAGGTTACACTATACACGAGTCGGAACCAAGTGATTCATCTTGTCTATCTGTTTTTACTTTTATTTTTATTTTCAGCATTTTTAGTTAGTTTTTATTTTTCTTAGTTTAAAACATTTTTCTAAACTTTTTGATTTGATTAGACGTTGAGGATAAACCGGTACTAAAAGCTCTTGTGTCCTTGAACGACCTCGGTATCTTACCAACACTATACTACGCTCACGATGGGTGCACTTGCCCATATGAGTGTCTAGTGTTAGTAAATATCGTGTTTTATAAATTTAAAACTTGACTAAAAAAGTGTTAAAGGGGCTTAAAATATACACCTAATATATATAACACTTGACACCCATCACAGCCCTACTCCGATGACCTACCCAAAGCAGCAATAACACAAGTTCAAAGATACTAATACCAATGGAGAATATAATAATAACAGTATAAGCAAGACGAAGAACAAACCGCTACCTGTTAATTTAAACCTTTCTTCAAGCATATCACCTGCAAGTTCCATAAGTGAATGATCTTCAGAATCCTCATCATCAACCTCCATTAACAATCAAAAGTCCACATCAAGAAGCAGCATAGATACCTCTGTCCAATCAGATTTCAGTATTCATCTGGTAGATGAAATCTCAAATAGACAAAGAAAACCAATTAGTAATTGTGTATCCATCTCAATTGAAGTATTGTCAAAGCTTCCATTATTTTAGAGAAAATATTTGTAAAAAAACACATACAAATAGAATTTGTAATAATCATGATGATTTACATTCGCAATGTTTAAAAAAAACGCAAAGTCCAAGAAAATTTACATGATGATTTACATTTGCAATGTTTTGTGCCAGGCAACATATCACACGGTTCAAATGAGCTAAAACTAACAATATTATTTTCCTTAACCTACAAATTTAATCGTTTAAATCTATTTTATAAACATATAATGATGAAATTAGATGACTGAATGCTTATACTGTCACACATGTAGCTATTTTACTCAATGACCCATTTTGACATTTCCCCCAACCCTTCGGTTTTTCCAAGTCTACTGAATAGCAATATAAAAAGAAATAAGCTCAAACCTTAAGCGAAATATAGCAGGACTTTGTACAGCCATATAAACATCTCCTGCACTAATACTGGAGTCTTTTGACGTCCATCTTCTGCTCATAGGTGATTGTCTAAGGTGCGTATCATAAGGCAAAAGCATTGGCTCTCCTACAGCTATGTGGGACCCACCCTATTTTGTATGGATGTGTTTGATGACAGAAGATATCTTCTTCCTAGCTTTGAGTGTGAGTTCGAGGAATGGATTAAGACCATCCTATAGGAAAGTCAATATATTAGCATAAATATAATATAATTAGTTACTAATAGTAATAATAATAATTAATAACTCGGATCCATCACACAAAAGCATTGATGAGAACAAACCAAAGCACTTTCTGTCGAAAAAATAAAGATATGTAGTGCGTCCATGGTTGTAAAACAAGGTTTCCAAGGCCGAGTACTCCCCGAGTAGTCGCTACAAGGCAGGCTGCCGAGGCGACTTTCTTTGACTCCGCCTAATTACTCGGAGTCGGTCAAACGCGGTCAACCTCGGCCAGAATTGGATCTAGTAGGTCAACTAGGGCCTAGTTTGACTTAAATAATAATATAACATAATTTCTATGCTATCATATTAAAGAATGAATATCATTTTCACGTATTTTGTTATAAATATTAGTAAATTTGTGTTATTTGACATATATTTAATATCCAAAAAGTAATTTCTTTATAATTTAACATGTCCGAGTACTCCCCGTGTACTCTCCGCATAGACCGAGTACTCTCAACTCCCCGGTCGACCGACTAGGGAGCGCCTAGCGACTTTTGCAACCATGAGTGCGTCAAATATGATTACAACAACTATGTTATTTTAAAAATAGTCTATTTTGGATAAAACTTTTTAAAACGGTTTATGCATTAAAAATGTGCTTCATGCGACTTTCAACGGGTTTGGCTATTTTTTATTTTTCAAGCAATTTCTTTTGTTTTTATCTGTTGGCCCGTAAAAGATAAAAGCATAGCTCGAATAAACCGGCTCATAGATAAATGGGTTGAAACTGCCACCTCTACTTGGCTTCATAAACTAACCTTCTCTAATCCAAGTCTAGTAACTTCATCAATTGGAAAAAGCTGCAGCTTTATCTTTGTCAAGGGATCAACTTCTTTTTTAGTTTCTATACACCCTTCACAAACGAAAGCTGCCTATTGACAACTTCTCTAGCACTAACAGACAAAACACATGCAATGGTTCCCATTGAAGATTAGAGTCGCATAAATGAAGTAAATGCTTATGCAAACATGTACCAATCATGACTTTGACCAATCTTGACTTCAGTATCATTGTTTCCCTCTAACGTAAAAAGTCCCCCCATTGTCAAATCGGTCATGTTATCATCCATTAACCGTGACAATTCCTGGCTTTGACCAATCTTAACTTCAGTATCCTATTAAAATCTTAGTCATTTAGATCCATCATAGAAAGTATAATTTGCCGTGTCCTAAAAAAACCTACCAACAAACTTGATTTAATCATATGCAAGTGCGACCTATAATCATATTTGAAGCAAAGTACTCGATCTTCTAAATCATCTACGATATAAAAGAGTGTAGCAACATTATTTCACATGTCAATTACAAAAGCGAAAATTTACTCTACAATTGTTTGTCCATATACCTGTCATCAAATTGGAAAATTAGTAAATCATATCAACAAAAGAGAAAGAAAAAGAAATCGAGAAGATGTAATCAAATGAGAATTAGAACTTACTTTTTAAGATCTGGAGGTTGACCGGATCTGCTCATGTTGAAACCCTAGAAATTGAGTCAATGATGATAAAAGAGAATGGGAAAAAATTAGTGTTTACTCAAACTTGGGTTGCTGGATAATGATTAATGAAAGCGGAAAAACTTTGTAATCTCATAAAATTGAAAAGGATAAAAAAAAAATTAACAAAAGAAGCTTTGCTTACTTGATGGTTGGTTGAATCGAAAGCATTGCACCACCACTACCACCACCACCAATTGAGTTACCACAAGATTGCTTTAGAGATCTAGGGTTTCATATCAGATGTGAAAAAGGAAAACGTGATTTACAACGATGATATCTATAGATTACAACGACGATGGAAACATTAGATTTAGGGTTTGCAAGTTTACCTTTGTTTCGATTGATTTCTCTTTGGTTAGGGTTTGAAGAAAAATGGAAAGTGCAAATGATAAGAAATTATTTATACTAAGAATCGAAAACTGGAACCAAGAATAAATGATTAACACCAATATGCTCATGCTTAATGATTGTTGATGCGATCAGAGATGAGAAGAAATGGCTGAAGAATGGTCGCAAAGAGAGAAGAGAAACGGCAGTGGAAGTGATGCGGATTTAGGGTTTTTAGAACATTTAAATACCCGGGTCATAATACGGATCCCGTCTCCACCCATATAAGGAAAAAAAAGACCCGGAAGTTTTCCCGCCAAAATGCACAATTTAGAGGCCTCCTAGCTTGACACATCAGCAAAATTTAACACATTTATTATATATAATAGAAGGGATGGAATGTAATATTACCTTTGTACGTTTTAAAAGTTAGATTATATTTAGAACTAGTATCAAGTCTCCTCTGTTGCGGTGGGGCGTAAAACCATGACAAATATCATTAATGTGACACCGCCATCAGCGACCATTAACACTGAAGTTGCGGTGTGTTAATGCGGAAAAATTAGACAAAAACGTAAAACATAGAAAACAATAACTAAGTCGATTTAGGACCCGCACGTTGCGCCAATCTATCAAACAGGAAAAAATAGACGATATAAAAACGTTGAACCACCCACGTACCGTTCCACCATGTTAACTTGCAAAATTTAGAGCGTAGTGTAAAACAAAACGTAAAAACATTGAACCACACACGTTCTCGTTTTAACTCGTAAAATTCAGAATGAAACGTAAAACGAAAGTTTTGAGGAAGGAGTATATAAAGTATAGGGGACCGTTTTAACTAGTAAAATTTAGAATGAAATGTAAAACGGAAGTTTTGAGGAAGGAGTATATAAAGTATAGGGGACCGAAGTTGAAAGTAAAAAAATTGTGAGGTTAAATTGAAAAAGATGAAAACTTTTGGTTGAAAGTAAAAAAATCAAATAGTTATGGGTTAAAAATGTAATGTAAGTTTTTTATTTTTTTTGAAAAGCCCCCAAAGCATGGAATACAACACCACTATGCAATAACTTTTTGCTAATATATAATCAATGGTATATTTTTTTAACAAAAATGTAGATTAGTATTAGAAGGTTAGGATTAAATACATTATCTCCCAAAGTTATAAAGTCGTAGAAAGAGTATCAAAAAGATTTCGATTGACCTCATTCAAGTAATATTGGAACCGTCTCATGAACTCTATGATATGAGATATTAGGTTTTAACTTTTGCACTTTTAGCTTGTAGATTTTATAATTTTTGTTTTGATCATTTTGTTTTTTCTATATTTGTGTCATTGTGTTTTTTTTTTTTTTTTTTTTTTTGACTTATTATGTCTTTTTTTCACTGACATTGTATTATGTTTCTTGGCATTGCATTATATTTTGCATGACATTGTGTTATAATTGAAATCCTTTGTGTCTTTGTACATTTTTCATTTTTAGTAGACTTTGTAAGATATCTTTACCCTAATATTAGAATAATAGTATTTTGTGATTATTTATCGCACTAATAATAAAATAATATTGAAGAAACTCAAAGGAAATGAGCTAGAAAAAAACATCCCAGGTAAACCTTACCCCACTAATTAATAAATAAAAAAAGACCTTTTTAATTTTATCCGATGACAAAAATGTCCATTTTGCCATATGGCCATATCCACTATGGTCACTTGAAACACTGACATTTTGTACTTATGGGCTGTAAAAGATAACGACGGTCCATTATTCATTTGTAGTTTTGTACATATTTTTCTCTATTACCTACACACCATTAAATATTGATAAAGTCATTTTGGTTGTAACTAATACCCGACATTAGTCAAAGTCGTGTGAAGACTAACGTTATGTGGTTGCTTTGACCGGTGGTAGACGTTATTGAACGTCGATATCTGCTTCGGGTGGTTCGGATAGGTCTCAAGGGGAGGTTGGAGGAGATCAAGGAAAACAATTAGTTTTATTGTTTAAATTACTAACGTAAATCAGATATGAACTAATTAAGGACAGACACGTCTAGTTATTATTTTTTAGGCAAATTGGAAAATAATAATCTCATCTTTCTGAAATTGGCCGATAATAATCCCAAGTCAGTTATTAGCCAATAATAATCCGACCTCGTCCAATTTTTTTTTTGTAAAATAGTCTGCCGTTAAAATAAGCTTAACGGAGTTAAGTGTTTTTCCGAATTACAAACCGATATTTTAGGGCTTTTGATCAGAACGAGGATACGAGTCGATTGATGTAAAACTTACCTTGAAATTGTGTTCGAAATGGCTTGAATTTTGTTAATTGGAAGTTAAACACCCGAATTGAAGCACTGTTTTCGTGGATTGGGGGCAGTATTTCGAGGTAAGTTTTACATCAATCGACTCGTATCCTCGTTCTGATCAAAAGCCCTAAAACATCGGTTTGTAATTCGGAAAAACACTTAACTCGTTAAACTTATTTTAATGGCAGACTATTTTACCAAAAAAAAAAATTGGATGAGGTCGGATTATTATTGGCTAATAACTGACTTGGAATTATTATCGGCCAATTTAAGAAAGATGGGATTATTATTTTCCAATTTGCCTATTTTTTAATGTTTTGGTGTCCTAGGTGAAGTAAAATAGGAGGGTCGGTGTATGGTTATAAAAGCCGATTAGTTGATCTTGTTTTATTATTTAGAAATTTCGTTAGAAATTCGAGTGCTTAACGCCTTGAGGTCGTCTAGAATCAGGGCAAGGACAACGTTCGATAATTATTTTTTTTCCTACATTTATGTATTGCTATTGTTAATATTCGATTGCATGTTTGTCTGGTCTTCTAATGTTAATGATATCTATACTTATAACTAACAATAGAAATGACGGGGGAGGATAGGGTACATGATGGATTTCACGTACCAAGTGTACGTGAAAATCTTGACCTTAGATTCTTAAAGATCAAGGGCTACAATTTTATCAGTGGCCATTTCATAAATAAATGTATATTATAATTGGAAAACAAATAACAAAAGGGTATTTCTGTCATTCAACCAAATACCTCATTGATTTTCAAATGGCTATAACTTTTTCATACGATATTATTTTTTTAAATAAATTACACCGTATTAACGAGCATTTCATTCTCTTTAATTTGAGTAGGGTATTGCTATAGTTTCGTTAATATTTTAAAGATTTTGTTTTACAAAACTATGTGGTTACGTAAATACGTGATTTCATAAGCCTATGTAATTACGTAACATTCATTATATTCAAAAGCAAGTATATTGTTATGTGATTATGTACCTGTTCGTAATTACGTAATATACAATTTATTCGTGAAACAAGGGTAACGTTACGTGATTTTTGTATAATGTTACATGATTTGTATAACGTTACGTGATTATGTTCAGTACGTAATTACGTAACGCTACATGACTATGTACCATTACATAATTACATAAGATTATGTGATTATATATTTTCTGCTATATGGTAAAAAAGACGAAGATACACTTTCCCTCTTTAAATAAAAAGGACACGCGTCAGGCTCAGAATCGCACGTACCCTTCGCACGCTTTTTGTCTCTTGTACTTGATCCAATGACTAGAAATGATACAATTTGGAAGAAAACAAGAAATATTGTAGGATATAGTTTACTTAATCTCCTTTGAGATTCTCTTTAAGTTTTACTTTCTTTTTTTGCAAATATTTTCTTTTCTTACAATTATCAACAAACATTTAACTTTTACAGACCAATTCATACACCATTCTAATCCTAATTCTAAATACACACATATATCCACGATATTAATGGTAGGGGTGGCAAAATGGACCCAACTAAGAAAGTTTAGGTTGATTTGGGTGCAAAAAAAACTAAGCAATAGGTTAAGTTGGGTAAGGGGTTGTTTGGCAACATCTGAATGGTTAAGTGTTGAACTAGTAAGAGGTCTGAATCATTAAGTGCTGAACCAGTAAGAGGTCTGAACCACTAAGAGCTTGTATAATGCTTAACCGTTCAGAGGCAAATGTCTGACCAATTCAGATTAGAGGTCTTAACTATTCAGACTCTGTATAAATCTTAACCATTCAGAGGCAAATGTTTGAACCATTCAGACATCTGCTCGTGGAACAAACAGTCTGAACCATTAAGTGCTGAACCAGTAAAGATCTGAACCATTAAAAGCCTCATTAAGAGGCAAACAAACAACCCCTAAGTCTATATAGTTAAAGGGGTCAGGATGGGTAATTTAAAACTAGAGTAAATTACAAGTTTTGTCCTTTATGTTTGTCCAAAATTTCAGGCGCTGTCCTTTACCTTTAAAATTGATGAGTTTTGTCCTTAATGTTTGCAAATGTTGCACGTTACGTCCTTTATGGCAAACTCAGTTAATTTTTTTGGTTAAATCTGATCATGTGCAAGGCACATGAGGGTAGCATTGTCTTTTCACCTCCTCACTTGTCTTTCTCACCTTTTAATGCCCTAATTATAGAATCACCAGCAAATAAAGTCAATTACCATTTCATCTGATATGATTTCTTCCAAAACCTCACACAAATCAGCTCCCGCCATGGTACCATCCCTCCTTCCCCATTCGACAATCATCCACCATCATCGCAAACACCCAACCACCACCATCCGCCATTGTCTCAGATCTGAGCCGACCACCCATTTACAACATGCTACCAGAGAGAGGAATCAAGAGAGAGATTTAAGAGCAAAGAGAAGGGTTTATTATTATCTCATGAACCTCATCAGAACACCGTCGCTCTGTCTCCTACACCACCGTCGGAACACCGGCATTCCTGCACCACTAGCCACCATCAGAAACCCCACACTACTCTTGTTCTTCGTAGATCTAAAAGATGGTGGTGGTTAGGGTTGGGGGTTTAACTATCGCCTGACCCCACACCACCTCCCACCCTCATCTGCCGCCGACCACCACCACCTCCCACCCTCCCCTGCCGCAATCACCCACTGTCTCCCCATCACCACTCCACCATCTCCAACATCACCATCAACATAATCCCAATCTCAAACAAAAAATCCCCAAATCACTAGGACTGATTTTATGATAGAATATGCATCGATTATTGGATAGTGAATACCAGTTCTAAGCGCGGTGGAAGGAAGCACTAGCTTCTCTGATGGTGAACCATCTTGCAAGCCTGAAAGAACCCGTTTCTCTGGTGGTAGATGGTGGTGGTAGGTGGTGTCGGAGCGGAGAGGTGAGTCGGCGGAGCTGTGGCGGTGGTTGTGGGGAAAGTCTCTCCTTCTCTCTCTCTCTTAGAACTTCTGATGGATTAACCCTAATGTGCAAATGATGAACCTTAATGTGTAAAAGGTGTAACTGGGTTTTAAATAATGAGAAAAGACATATGGGAGGTGTAACGACATTTCTACCCTCACATGCCTTGCACATGATCAGTTTTAACCAAAAAATCTAACTGGGTTTGGCCTAAAGGACATAACGTGCAAGATTTGCAAACATTAAGGACAAAACTCATCAATTTTAAAGACAAAGGACAGCGCCTGAAATTTGGGACATACATAAAGGACAAAACTTGTAATTTACTCTTAAAACTAATAGAAAAACTCAATAGGTCAGGATGAGCCAATATAATAAAAGGAGTGGGTCATTCGGAACCCAAAATGGAAACAGTTGAAGACAACGTTAATTGAGAATTAGGTTCTTCAAACTAAAAATCAAACCCATTTAGTGAAGAATATTTATACCTGCCAAATTCATAAGAGAATGACTCAACAGCTTGATGTTGTGCTTCCCTTCGGGTTCTTCCAGTTCCTTAACCGACCTTTTCTCCAGCAACAAATTTGTAATTATTTCAATAAAATTATCTATATTTATATTTTTTTAGAGTAAACTGCCATTTTGGTCCCTGTGGTTTGGCCAGTTTTGCCAATTTAGTCCAAATCTCAAACTTATTACATCTGGGTCCCTGTGGTTTCACTTTTGTTGCCATTTTAGTCCAAAATTCAAAAACCCCCTATTTTGACTGTTGAAAGCTGCTTATTTTGTCCTTTAGTGCAGGGGTATTTTGGTCATTTATGTTTTATTTAAAGCAATTCATTTAATAAAGAGTTAATTGCCCGGGTAGTCCCTGTGGTTTGCCATTTTTTCACGTTTAGTCCCCACCTTTTCAAAATCGCATGTTTGATCCCTATGGTTTAATTGTTTGTTACTCGGATAGTCCCCAGAGTGGATGTTCGTTAGTTTGTTTAGTTAAGTACGTGTGAAATGACCGAATTGTCCTTACTTAAAAAAACAGTAATTTAAAAAACCTTTAATTAATGGGAAGGGAAAATTACGAAATTTGGCCAAGAATAGTGTTGACTTACGAAATTGGCCATCTCATGCGTCCTTGGAGAGGCGCATCACGGATTCAAATGCGCGGGATGCGTCTAAAAGTACACGGGATGCGTCTGAAAGGGCACGGGATGCGTCTTGAAAACTTGAAGCGTCTGAAAGTGCACGGGAAGCGTCTGAAAGGGCACCACCCATCGACTCTATTTCCGTTCGTCTTGGTCGGAGATACGCGACGATGCAATCAACGCATCCGAACAGTCGGGTCGCCGGGGATCTGCAACTTCGTATTGGTCTGTGTTCGTTTTGAATTTGGGTGTTGGATCTTGGTATTTTAAAGTTCCTAACGAGAAGGGGGCTGGAGCTTCGAGAAGTCAATGGACTATGCAATTTTAGCGAGATCAACGAAGGTGGAGATGATTGTTGGTGAATGGATGGACACTGACAAAAGTGACCGGTGACCGGAAAAAATGTGCTCAGGTGGACGAGGTCACCGGAGAAGAAATAAGGGTGGGGTGGATTTAAGATATTATTTAAATAAACAAGGTGGGGTCTACTTGAATTATTAAATAATAAAAAAAAGTATTTCTTTAATTAGTAAGGGTATTTTTGTAATTTTACACATACTTAACTGTGTAACTTAACGTCCATCCAGCATAGGGACTACCTGAGTAACAAGTGAGTAAACCACAGGGATCAAACATGCTCTTTTGAAAAGGTGGGGACTAAACATGAAAAAATGGCAAACCACAGGGACTATCTGAGCAATTAACTCTTTAATAAAAACCCCAAAATATAAAAACCCCCATATCATCATCATCTTCAACCTCAACCCCCCGAACATCATCATCTTCAACCTCATCATCTTCAACCACCACCACCCCTCTCTCACCGCCAAGCACCACCACCTGCCACCACCCTCTCGCACCCCCTGCAACCACCGCCCAACTACCCACCCCCACCCTCATCATCTTCAACCTCATCATCTTCCTTCCCTAAACTGCTTCTCTCTCCTAACTCTCTCTCTCTCCATCACTTCTCTCTCTGAGTTCAAAACCTAAAATCAACAACAAAAAAAACCTTTTTCTCCTCACTCTCTTTCCATCGCCTAAAATCAACAACAAATCCATCTCAAAACAATCTGAAAAACCCTAAACCAAGAAACAGAAAAATCAACAACAAAAAAACCCTTTCAAAACCTAAAATCAACAACAAAAAAACCCGATTTACAAATAAATGAATCCAAATTCGTTAAAATCAAGAAACAGAAAACTAATTTGATAACTGAAACCTTAACCTTGATTCTTAAATCATCATCTTTCTACACCTGAATCGATACTAATCGCATCAAATCCATCTCAAAACAATCAGATCTCTTAAAGTTTGTTTGTAAACACCATGCTGCCACTGAATCGGAGCTTCTGTAAACAGTATCCTTCATCGAGGTGGATGATGCGGCGGTGGGTGGTGGCATCATCTTTCTGCACCTGAATCGGAGCTGCTTTGTGCATATGATGATGGTGGTGGTGTTGGACGACGGCGGCGTTCACAGTGGCGGTGATGGTGGTGCTTGGAGAGAGAAAGAGAGAGAGTGTGTTGTTAAAATTATGATGATGAAGATGAGCTGCTTTGGGTATATATTAATATATATATATATATATATATATATTAATTTTTGAATTAAAAAATGTTAAATGAAAAGCAAAATGACCAAAATGCCCCTGAACTAAAATACAAAATAGAAGGTTGCAACAGTAAAAAAATAGGGTTTTTGAAATTTGGACTAAAATGGCAACAAAATGCAAACCACAGGGACCCAGATGTAATAAGTTTGAGATTTGGACTAAACTGGCCAAACCACAGGGACCAAAATGGCAGTTTACTCTATTTTTTAGTTTTATAAATATATGAGGATATTGTGTTATCTAGCGTTTTACATGCTCACGATTCTACTTGATCAAAATGTCATCTATAAATCTATAATGAGTACCGGTACTTACCGGTGTTTTATCCGTAAATACCGGTACCAGTATCGAAAAACAGGAAAAATGAGAAACGGTAGCGGTACTGAATATACTCGGTACGGGTTCGGTACTGGTACCCGGTACCAAATGAAGTTCATCGTGACGTACAATCCTCAAAAGCACTGAACCTTTTTATTAATTTTTTTATTAATTTTTTATTTTTTTAATTTTTTATTTATATTTTTAGCCTATCATGCCAAAATTCAACTTAACAAAAACCCAACTTGAATTCTTGACCAAAACCCATCCTAACCCATTTCTTAATAAACTCATTCTAACCTAGAGATGTGCATAATACCCGGTTCCAAACCCGAACCCGTAGAACTGACCCAGAACCGGTTCCAGTTCGTATCCGATACATAGGAGAACCGGGTCCAGGTTCAAAAAACCCGGAGGTTCCTACCCGGTTTCATTTTTTCTCATAATAAATGGGTAGTACCCGGTTCCGAACCCTACCCGGTTTATACCCGTACCCGGTTCCTCTCCTATACCCGGTTCTACCAGTACCCGGTTATTCCAGTATACCCGGTATTATGTTACCGTTAGAACCGGTTCTATCCGTTGCAAGTTCATTAAATGCATTAAATGCCTAATATATCCGTTGGAACCGGTTTCTGTCCGTTGGAACCAGTTACTAGCCGTGAGAACCGATTCCTATATATTGTTTTCAAATTTCAATTTTTTAACTCACCAATCCTCTTATTCTTCTTATATCATTTTCTTCTAATCCTTCTAATACTTTTCCTCATACGGGAGAAAATATTTATAAAATTATAAATGCCACAATAATGAAATATTGTTTAGAGGATAAAATTTTTTCAATATCATTTGATAATGCTTCAAACAACTCAAATGCAATCGACAAATTAATGCTTCAAACAACTCAAATTCATTCGAAGAACAAGACTAACACCGGAATCGCTAGACAAAACCGGTTCCTGTCAGTACCCGGCGTACCCGGTTCCAAACTGTACCCGAACCCGGTTCGAAAATACCCGTAACTGGTTACATCGGTTCCGTTTTTTTATGCTTCTACCCGGGTTCAACCTGGACCCGGTTCCTCAATGTACCCGGTTCCGCTAAGTATTATCAGTACCCGGGTACGGGTAGTACCCGGGTACGGGTAGTACCCGGTTCCGGGTATTCAAAATACCCGATTATGCCCATCTCTATTCTAACCCAAACTCATACCCATCCTAGCCCATTACCCAAACCTGCCCAACCCACCCATTTTGCCACCCCTAACCATATATACTCTTAACATGATGGAAAGACCAACTTATCATCCGTCACCACACATTCATAAACACTTGAAGCATTGAAGAAAAAAAAAAACTTAATAAAAAATATGAGACATCGTATAATACATAAACAAATTTAAAGTAAAAACTTAAGATGCATGTAGTAAAAACTTAAGATGCATATAATAGAAGTTAAAATGATAATAGAGCAAAATGTTATATAATTATCATTATACCATTATGCTTTAATGTATGTATTTTGGATTTATTAGCAATTAATTGATTTCTGACCCCTCCTCCGTTGCATGGATTCCGTCGTAAACAAATAACTGCCACCACCGGCCGTGTATGGCGACGTCGAGTGCGCGAAGATCGTCTTCTATCGGTGAAGCGGATAATCAAACCACTGAATCCGAAGTGGTTGAAAGCGAATATGCCGTTGATTCCACCAAAATCGACGTAAATAATCTTCACCTTCTTTCTAGGGTTTCACTTTACGATCTATATTCAGTTTCAATTCGTCTGTAGGTATTCAATTTTAATACGTCATGAATGATTCCGATTAATGTGTAATTTGTGCGGTTTACAGGAGTCTGTTTCTTATGGATTATCTGAATTTTTGTTCGAAGATGAGAGTGTGATAGCAGAGGTAAGGATTTATTTATAGGTTATATGATATGGATGGATGCTTGTTACATTTTTTTAGAAGAATGTAACAATATGTGCAGTTGCAGTTGTGTATGATTGTAAGGAAGAGTGTAACGTTATAAATATCTTAATCAGTCTTTGCAGGAAGGCCTGGTGTTGGCTTACATTTCATATCATTTTAAAGTGTGTATTTTTTTTGTGTGACTGTATTTAATTTTGCTTTCAGGGGTATGGAGTTCTTGTTAACACAGATGAAGCAGGCACGGTGTTCGTGACCAATTTCCGTCTTCTTTTTTTGGTAAGGTTGTCCATCTGTGATTTTTTTCATACAGATGTGTGCAGTAGGTTGATTAGTTACATATGCAAACATAAGGTTGCCATCTGCACATGGGGCAGTAGGTCACTCACAAACAAATGCACATAATTTCTGCATGCATATGAACTTTCATGATTCCTCATATGATCATACTCGTTTGTATCTAAGCACCAAACGATGTCAAATGTTCTCCTGTATCTGACCTGTATTTCTGTCATACTTTTAAGAGTGAAGGATCCAGGGATGTTATTGCACTAGGAACAATACCATTGGCTACCATTGAAAAATTCAACAAGATTGTAAGTTTTGCTTATTAAAAAATGCCATTTCTTTTAATATGAAGGGAAGCATCCTTGAATTTCTGTCATACTATTAATATTTTTCTTCTCCAGGTTAGTTTTGTAGTGCTTTGACTATTTTAAAGTGATGTTTAAAATGGTTGTTTGTAGGTAATAAGGCAGCCATCTGGTACTCGCCAGCCAGAGAAGGCTCCTACACGTAGGCT
The DNA here is from genome assembly GCA_030545235.1 of Helianthus tuberosus. Classification (NCBI taxonomy): domain Eukaryota; kingdom Viridiplantae; phylum Streptophyta; class Magnoliopsida; order Asterales; family Asteraceae; genus Helianthus; species Helianthus tuberosus. The sequence goes on from CM060433.1 coordinate 184,260,963, forward strand.
TCTTCAGGTTGTTGGTATGGTAGATCACTTTTATAATTGTCATGTTATTTGGGATTATTTAATCATACATTTAAGATGAGGCTTTTTGCAAATTTGAAATTTGTCGGGTATCAAACATGCTAATTTGCTGGATATGCCAATATATAGTATAAGAAAATGCAGTTCTAGAAGTATTTTCATACAATGAAAATTTAATAATCTACTTAATTATCAGGTTTGTTGCTTTTGCAGGCAAAGATATGAGAATCATTATATTTGGTTTTCGCCCAGGGACTAAGCAGGTCAGTTATGGTCATTGCATTTGTAAACCGTCACGTTTTTGGTACTATTATGATCATTCGGCTTGTATTTTACAGAGACGTGCGGTCTTTGCTGCATTGATGAAGGGTACAAGGCCTGCAATGCTCTGGGATCTCTATGCTTTTAATTCTGGTCCTTCCAACAACAGTAACACCAACCCTAAAGTGCGGTTAGTAAACGAGTACTACCGGCTTCTTGGTATGGGATCACTTCAGTCATCAATCACCACTATAGAAGATGGTTTATTCAAATTACATAACGATTGGTGGAGGATTAGTGATGTAAATGCTAGTTATAACATGTGTACAACTTACCCATTTGCTTTATTAGTTCCAAAAGCCATCAGGTGAGGTATCTTTGCTTTATCTAATCCTCATGGTACTTTTCATTCCGTCTTATATTATACTGTCACTTGTGTTGCTGATTTTAGGGATACAGATCTGCTAAAAGCTTGTACATTTCGTGCACGGTGTAGACTGCCTGTAATATCATGGTGCGATAAACGTAAGCACGGGATTCCAGTATTTTTAAATATTATTTACATATGAATTCCGACTTTTAGTTATTTTGAACTCATCGTGCGTTTATTTAAATGATATGTAGGCACTGGAGCTGTTCTTGCTCGGTCATCCCAACCATTAGTTGGCCTCATGATGAATATGAGGAGGTAATGCTTGCTTGCCTTTGTAATTTCTTTAAGAGTAAAGTACACAGATAGTCCTGTGGTTTTCCAAAATTCTGGATTTGGTCCCTAGCTTTTCAAAAGTACACGGACGTGGTCTGCACCTTGTAATGCATCTAGTCCCTAACTTTTGCCAAAAGTACATGGATGGTCCCTGTGTTTGCACTTTGTAATGCATTTAGTCCATTTTTCTTTGTGATAACATAATGCAGCAATGCTGATGAGAGTTTAGTTGGTGCTCTTTGTACTCGTTTTTCTAAGGGGAAAGAAGGACGGAGGTAAAAGGCTTTCTACAGTTGCAGTTTTTTCAGTTATATGATTTTCTTTCGTCAGTTATATTATTCCTATATCTTGGTTCTTGATGCAAATGAGTTCACTAAAATGAAAATCATATTATTCGTAGGAAGTTATATATAGCTGATGCAAGACCCCGGAAAAACGCTTTGGCAAATGGAGCCATGGGTGGGGGTTCAGAGTCTTCTTCCAACTATTTCAATTGTGAGGTCTGTCAAAGATTTTAGAGCTAGAACAATGTGCATAAAATATGTTTTTTGATTTCTAACATATGTTTTATTTAGATTGTATTTTTTGGGATAGACAATATCCATGCTATGAGAGAGAGTCTTGTTCGTCTCAGAGACTACTTAGATACACATGGAACCACATCGTCGGATGGAATGTCATCGTTCTTGGTATAATTAGTTAATTACAAACGTTTACCATTTAACTTAATTTTGTAGTGTGTTGTTAAGCTTGGGATTTATTCCAACAGAGAGATGGTGGATCGACGTGGGGTAGAGGTAATCTCAGTAGTATGTCTGCTTCAGTATCAACCCTTGGTGATAGTGGTTGGTTGATACATGTCCAAAATGTATTGGCTGGTTCCGCTTGGATTGCTGCTCGTGTTGCGTTGGAGTCTGCATCGATGCTTGTTCATTGCAGGTAAGTCAATATTTTTCATGATTAAGTTTAGAGTAAAATGCCATTTTCGTCCCTGAGGTTTGGCCAGTTTTGCGACTTTCGTCCAAGGGTTTGTTTTTCCGCATTTGAATCCAAATGGTCTGTTGACTTAAAGGGCAATTCGGTCTTTTTCACTTTATGTACAAGCATTTGGCATAATGTACAAGTATTCAAAAGACCGAATTGCCCTTTAACTTAATAAAAAAGACAAAAATACCCCTGACTTAACAGAAAAAAAAAAGTTGGAGCTAACGAGCTGGATGAAAATGACAAGATTTCAAACCTTTTGGATCCAAATGCGGAAAATCAAACCTTTGGACGAAAGTCGCAAAACTGACCAACCCTCAAGGACGAAAATGACATTCTACTCTTTAGTTTAAGTTTATAACTTTCTCATTGGCATGTTATTGTGTGATAACAGTGATGGATGGGACAGAACAACACAGCTGGTCGCCCTTGCGAGTTTATTACTTGATCCATATTACCGGACCATAAATGGATTTCAGGTATCAATTTGTCATAAATTTGATTACTAAGTTTCCTATATGTGTTATGTTATATATGCTTTCATGCAGGCTCTTGTTGAAAAAGATTGGCTTGCGTTTGGTCATCCATTTTCAGACCGAGCTGGAATGCCAAGTTTTTCGGGAAGTGGTAGCATACCCTTAGAACTTTCTAGACACGCTTCGAGTCCAAACATTACATCGCCGTCACCAGCACCAGCACCATCATCACCGTCATCATCCATACGCCAGTTATCCACATCATTAACATCTCAAGCTCCACTTTCTAACACACAGCATTCAAACAGTTATTCTCCAATATTTCTTCAGGCAAGCTTTTCCACAATGTCTAGTTTCTATAGAACATCTTAAAACCTTTTATGGTGATTATAGAGTTAATTGCTCGGATGGTCCCTGTGGTTTCAAGTTTTTTCATGTTTAGTCCCCACCTTTTGAAAATAGCATGTATGCTCCCTATGGTTTGTCATTTTGTTACTCGGATAGTCCCTGGGTAAATGTCAGCTAGTTTGGAAATAGCATGTATGCTCCCTATGGTTTGTCATTTTGTTACTCGGATAGTCCCTAGAGTAAATGTTGGGAGACTATCCGAGTAACAAAATGACAAACCATAGGGAGCATACATGATATTTTCAAAAGGTGGGGACTAAACGTGAAAAAAGGTGAAACCACAGGGACCATCAGAGCAATTAACTCGTGATTATATTAATCCTGTGTATATTGATTTCATCTGACAGTGGGTTGATTGTGTTTCACAATTATTACGAATGTACCCTTTTGCATTTGAGTTCTCATCGGTAAGTATGTCCTTTCGTGGGACTGTATTTGATTTTCGTTATGTTAAATATTTTCTGACTCGTTCAAGTGTGCAGGCTTTTCTGGTTGATTTCCTGGACTGTGTGCTTTCATGTCGGTTTGGGAACTTCTTGTGCAACAGGTATGTGGTTTATAATGAAGTATAAAGTTAAGTTTTACAGACCGTTTTGACCCATACTAAAAGGTTACCCGTTTTGACCCGTTACCCAAGCTGCCCGACCCAATCATTTTGCTACCTATAGTCTAATGATTGAAATCAACATCTATTAATATCATCCCAAATAATAATTTATTGTATTTCAGTGAGAATGAAAGAGTGAAAGCTGGTGTTTTTGAGGCATCTGCATGCTTGTGGGAGCATCTGGCAGATATGCGTTCTTCAGAGGGAAATTCTCACGTACACTACAACATATTTTATAACCCATCTAAACATGATGGCCCATTATTACCACCCGCAGCAGCTTTGGCTCCAACGTTATGGCCCCAATTTCATCTTCGGTGGGCTTGTCCTTCCGAAGCCCAATCTAGCCAGGTTGAAGCCCAATGCAGAAACATGATGGGGAATTACTCTGAACTGCAAAAGGTAATTACAATTTCTCACCTGTTTACCCGTAATATGGGTTGATTTAGGCTTATGTTTAATCTCTAACGGGCCACACAAAATAAGTTAAAAAATTTAACTAATAAGAAAACATGGGTCAAATACATAAAAAACCCCCCTAATTTCTTTGTCACGAATTGCTAGTTATTATTTTAATCATATATTAATATTAACAGGCAAAGGATTTAGCTGAGAGCAACGCGAGAGAAATAACGACAACTGTAGAATCGTTGACTGCTGATCTACTTAATGAGAGCCAGGTCAGCTACTCAGCTGTAGCGTCGGCTAGAAAAGCAAAAATTGAAAATGCTGGCATCAAGCGAGCCATCGAATCACTTGGATATAAGGTCCGTGTTTCAGATGCAGCTGACATTGAAAACCATCCTGCTAGAAAGACGAATATGCCCTCTCGAACAAGAGAAACAATAGGCAGTGGAGAATTATCTGATGAAAAGACGGATTTGTCCGTCTCCATCTCGGTTACAGAAGATAACGATAATGATTCCGGGAACTTAACCAGACGGATTTGTGAATCTTTGTGCCCATTACGGGCCGAAGATGGTGGCTGTAGGTGGCCCAATGCAGGTTGTGCTCGACTTCGGAGCCAATTTATTGGCATGAAAGCTAATTATGATGCTTTTGATAGGCTATCTATCTATGATAGTTACTTCCAACCCGAATGACGAATAAGTTTAAGTTTTGATCATGATTCAACACAAAGTTTTAGTTCAAACATGTCATGTAAGATAGTTAAAAGGTACTTTCTGGTGGGTGGAAATCAATAAAATTCTGTGTTTGAAAATGTTCTTGGTAGCTTCTTGGAATGGGCACTAGTCATCGTCAGTAACTCATAGTTGACACCATGAGACTCACAATCTACAATATAGTTCTAGGAAAACAGTCAAATGGTTACTATCGTGATTTCATGGATGATTTGTCCAACTTTTGTGGGTATCCGTATGAATTAATTGTAACCAGTTTTGCATCGACCCAAATGGTTACTAGCGATCTGATCCGAGTTGAATAAGCATATCAAACGAGTCGGTGACCCAGTATACAACACCTAGGTTAGGTAAAAGGTAATATACTTACTAGATATCACTGTGGCTAGTATCGAGTAACACTACCTTGTTTAGGCATGGTTAATCAATCCATCCCTAACTAAAGCTAGGCTACCCAATACCTACCCTGATCATGACTTAAGATCTTATCTAGAATAACTAAATCCTAACGTTGGTACATAACCATACCTGCTTACTATCTATGACAGTTGGTGTAGGGTCTCCTCACTCTTCGCTTAATATAACTAGCTCGCAACACCCAATGGGGTATCGAAAGCTCAGGATTCTTACAAGGAGCGTTCTCGATGAACGAGGTTCAAAGCGTACCAAATGAGAGCCTCAAAGGCCTATTTATAGGTTGTTTTGATGGCGGTGGTGGACCGTTATGGGTTTGGCAGTGGTCCTCCACCAATGGTTAGTCCTTGTACTTTGTTTATTCTATGTTTATGAATTGCAAGTGCGTTTTAGTCATTTTACTCATATTTAACGAAAAAATACACATGATTGTCATAGACCCAAACATGTTATAAAATAAGAACCACAAATCTCAAACTTGCAACTTTTAGAACTTAGTACCCAAAAGGTGTTACTTGGTCAAACCACATGGCCCTTTATGTAATTAACTCTAATATATATAACCATAAGCTAAGTAAGTGCATAGACTTAGATATATATTACTATACATAAAAACCATGTTTGAAATGAGTTTAAAATATTCTAGCAATGGAGTTATGGAACCTGTGTTGGGTTGGCATTGGCAAACGTCACTCCCATGTGGTGTTGAACTAGCATTACCATGGCGTTGGTCAACGCCTCGTGCATATCTTTGTTACCAACGTTCGTTTTTAGTGTAATTCTTCTTCAAGCCGTCCTGTTCATAAAAGTATATTTTGAGTTGATACATCCATGTAAAGCACTAAAACTTTATCCCAATCAATTTATAGAAAATCCACTTACATTTAAGCATGTACAACAAATCTTGACCCGTTCAGGTTTTTGGTGAAATTTTGTGACTTCAAACATTTGGTAATTTACTGATTTGATCAAAACTTTTCATCCAAATTGAATTTGTTTGTATAGGTAATATAGATTCACACCTTTCCGATTAAACAAATGAAGTTGGCTAAAACAAAATTTTAGCCTTGACCCGTTAAGGAATTGGGATTCTAAAATATCAACTTAATCAGTTGAATTAAACAACTCACATTAAGGAATTAAGACTATGCTTGGTGTTGTTCCTTGACAACAACAAAGAGGTTTTATCTCATCACATATCACACATAATTCAATGATTTTAAACATTACACACTACTAGTTGAGTATAGCATATTAGTATTGCCATAACACCACCACACACTACTAGTTGAGTATAGCATATTAGTATTGCCACAACACCTAATCACACAGTACCAAAACACTAAATTTGATTAACATGAAGATATAACCATATCACATCATTCTTTCAATCAATCCAAGTGAAGTCTTTGATCTACGAGTTCATATAAATTTTGATCCATTAATGAAGCTATAACCCAGAATTTTCATAAAAGTTGCGAATTTTACCAATCTTCACAAACAGCCCACTTTTTGGTTTTAAACCCAAATTAAACATTTCAAAAAGGTTAGAAGCATTAGGTGTGGACGTGTGGTCCTAAATCGGGAATTCATTTTTCATGTTTAAGAAAAATAGTATCTGGGAGGAAAGAACATTACCCAGCCATAATAGTATCCATCTCCAATTAACAAAGCAGCATATTCATTACCCTGCTTAGAAGCTTGCCACCATAAAGAATGTGCACGCTGACGCCTTTCTGCGCTTGTGCATAATCCAAATTTACCCATGCACATGCTTGATTCACCATATTTATCAAGAATCCAGGCGGCATTACTTTGTGCCACCTCGTATCCTAATTCTGCCATTCTTGAGTACAATAAGAAAGCCTTCCCAATGTCACCCTTTAAATATGATTCTAATGCCCATCTAGACAAGGAATTCCATGGTCCCCTTTCTGCAACTAGTTTGTACAATGATGTTGCCTGAAAATAAAAAATGTTGAAAAATAATAATCATCATAACTATAATACAAATAATAGTAGTAGTAGTAGTAGTAATAGTTGATGCACCATTCCAAGTTTCCAACGATAACTTTTAGCTATGCGTAAAATAGAGATGGCTAGTTGGGCGAGTCGGCAATGAGTCATTATTAAGTACGGGTCCAAGTTGGACGGGCCAGGTTGACCCACAAAAAAATTGTCCCAAAGTAGAACTTCCATAAATATATTAATACGTTAATTGCGATTACAAGAACTATAAATAAAACAAATATAGCAATCATCATATAAAACAATTTAGTAGACTTCAAGCATCATACTTGGAATGAAATATGACCCATTTGACCCGTAACCTTTTAGCTCTCTATCTCACTCTTCATGATGAAGGTAGAAACTAAGTTATAAGAAAAGAAAACTATATGAAAAATTAGCATATACCATGAGGAACACATACCGTTGGGAGATTCTTTTTAAGCCCTATGCCGGTGTGGAACATTTTTGCCAACTGGTAAAATGCTTTTGATTGACCAGCATTTCCAGCCATTATGAAAAACTTGCAAGCTATCTTCACATCTTGCTTCACCCCAAATCCTTTAAGATACATTACACCCAGGTTGTAATGGCCACCACCTTCGTTATAGTCAGCAGCCTTCTCAAAGTATTCTCTTGCCTGCATTCAAAACGGTGACAAGCAAAATCAGACTTAGGTTTTTCTTACTAAAATAACATATATATTATGTAGAACAAAAGAAACAAGACACACAAAAAGCATAAATACATTGCACCTTGTTCAGTGTGTTGACAAGCATCAACATATATGATATATCTCATGAAGATTTGACATCAGAACCCACAGATCAAAGAATCGCTTTGTTACATAAAAATAATACAAAAACCAGATTTTGCCAAAGAAAAATTGACGAAATCAGTTTTACAGACACCCTTGCTGTGATTCAATGTGTTGCGGGAAATATTGGCAACTGAATTAAACATTATGGCAACTGGCAAGTATTACCAATCGAAATTTGTAGGTGGCCTGTCAGTAACTAACAACATCAATATCAATATCAATCTTTTGTCTAGTTGTATATGGGAAGGTATTGAATAAAATATGTAAAAAAAAAAAAAACAATTTGTATCTCTTTCCTCAATGATGTGCTTATTGAGTTGAGATGTAGCCGTTAAAACTTGAACCAACAACCAATTTCACCAAAACATATACACATTTGGTACTAATGGATAAGAAGAAAAGACTATACAAGAAAGGGATATGAAAATAAAAACTATTGCTAACAACAATAACAGCTTCTATCCCTACTATCACACAGACTAACGGTGCCACCTAACAGAAACTGATGAAGGCATGTTACTAAGCCAACAATGAAAAAAAGGATAATCTAGATGATCGAAGAAGAAGACGTCAACTGCAATAAAACTTAGAAGATCTAAACAAAAGAAAAACAACTCATGCATTATTAGAGCAAGCAAAAAACAATTGTCAACCTTTCTATTCACTTTGTCCCAAAAAGAAAAGAATGTCACCAAGAATATAATCATCAACTTTCAATCTACCCTTTATTAGATTCTGTCACATAACTGCATAATATATGCATCCCTAAAACTGTATATTTCATACGAGTAAACTTGGCATTTAGCAATTATACAATGTATTAAATAACTTTCCTAAGACTCTGACTTTTTCTTGTGAACAAGTATTTTAAGACGGAGGGAGTACTATATTAGTTACAAGTTTCATCAAACTTACTTTAGTGTAATTCTTGTGTTCTACTCCATAACCCTTGAGATATAAATATCCGATCCCATTGTAAGCCGAATATACTTGATGTTTAGATGCAAGGGTTAGCCATTCAAGAGCCGTTGTGTAGTTGCGCTTGACTCCATCACCTCTCGCGTAAATCACACCAAGAAGCTCCATTGACATAGGTTCACCCTTTTCCACGGCTTTTGAAAACCATGAAAATGCTTTGTCATGATCGCGCCTAAACCCTCTTAATCCACAGTAATAAAATATACCAATTTTATACATGGCTACAGGATTTCCTTTCTGTGCCTGGTATTCCAAGTTCTGAAAATCTTCATCTTCCCCTCTGGATCTTCGGAGAGCATCTGTGTTCTCTTCTGCCCCATTATGAATTCTGACTGGTTCACTCACTGGGCAGTCTTTTAATATCAATAAACTATCAACAGCAGTTTCAGCTAGTTCAGCATACAAAACAACTGCTTTTTCGTATAACTACAAGTATCAGACAGTCACCACAATCAGATTAATACATAGACAGATATTGTATAACATGAGTAGTAAGTGAATCAATAGGATTTGTCCAAAGTTTTTTGTTTGCCGTTTTTAATAATATTTCATTTTTCATTTGATTTGATTTTTCTTTAATAACTTGCGTTGTTAACTTTTCAAAAAAATCCAAATATGAAGATTCAGCATTCCGATATAGTGTTTAATAAAACTGGAGTTGTATTAAAAATAGAATAATTTTTGGTATCAAGTACTGGTACCGATGGCGTATCAAACCCAACACTGACCGAACAACCTCCGTACCTGACTCAATATTCATTTTGATGATTTTACGCTAAAACTTGCGTTCCATAATTAAAAAAAAAACTAAGTACATAATTATGTTTATTTTTTGTTTTTGTCAATATTCCGATACGAATTTTGTTTTTATATACTGCTCGAAAAACATCGGTATCGGTAAAGAGTAAATCACAATTTTGGCCCATGTGGTTATATCACTTTTAGCCCAAAAAGAATTTTTTAACATCTGAACCCCAACGTCTTTTTTCTAACCCTTTTGGCCCTAACACTAACCCCATCCATTAATGTTAGGGGCTAAAAGGGCTAGAAAAAAAGATGTAAGGGGCCAAAAGGGTTAGAAAAAAAGACGTTGGGGGCTCAGTTGTTAAAAAATTCGTTTTTGGGCTAAAAGGGTAAAAGTGATATAACCACAGGGGCCAAAATCGTAATTTACTTGTTTTTATTTTTACAGTTTTCGGTTTCGATACGAGCTGGTTTCGGTATTTTCCTGTATTTTTGCACTACTGCTTAGCTTAGCGTTGTATCGCAAGTTCGCAACAAGCGGTACGGTGTTCGATTTGTGGTTTTACTCATTTTTCGGTTTCGGTACCATTACCAAATATTCTTTATTTTATAACATTACAATATAAATTTTACGGAAACTCTATACCGAATACCAAATACCAAATACCGTTACCATACCAGTAATGTACTGATACAATATCAACCGAAGAGCATTGGTACACGTATTCACTTTTGTATTGTACTATACATATAACACAGAGACGATATGTGTGTTAACCAAGAGGTTACCTCTTTACGAGAATATGTATACGCACGAGCCAACTTTGAATAAATATTACCGGATTCAGCGGCAAACTGATGGTACAAAAAAGCTTTGGCGCCATTACGCGGCCTAGCCATCCCCAAATTGTACAAAAACCCTAACAACGACTGCGTGTGAGAGTTACCAGCTGCAGCAATCGATTCAATCTCTGAAGCAACACCCTCCATTGCTCTTCCACCATCGCTGACGGAATCCACCAATTTCCTGACACTTGAGTAGTACTCCTCGTTAATTGAATCGGAATTTGACTCGTCAGGTTCGAAGATAGGACGCCAGGATCCGGACTTGAGCTCGTCGTAAGGCCTAGAGTCCGGTTCGTCCCAATCGGCGATGGAAGATGAATCATCGATAGGTCCGTTGTTGAGATCGTGTTGAGAGAGGACGAGGATGAATGGCCGGTCTGTTACGGTTATTGAGAGGAGGAGGGAGCATAGAAGGAATGCAGTCAGGTGGCCGGCGCACGGTGGTTTATGACGGCTTCGCATTTCTCCGGTAGCTTGTATCTTACGAAATGTAATAAGTCAACGATGAGTTAACACAACGTTTTGAAAATGCTTGTATTTGTTTGGAACAATGGGAATATAAAATTTTATCGGTTGACGGAGAAAAACGGAGTGACGGAAGGATAAGTTGACGGAGAAGTCAGCCGTCAAGGACACGTGGAATCACATTGGAGGTAGGATAAGGCTTTGGGACCAATAGGTCCTAGGTTCGATTCTCGTAAAGAGGTCTTTTTCTATATTTATTGGGTTTTCTACTGAATTGGATGGTCGACAGTGACCCAATCTTTTAAAAATCAGTTTGGTTGCTCTATCGTTTGATGGGTGCTTAAAATTAGTTGAAGTCATTAGAGACGAAGTAAGTTGGTTGGTTTGAGATTAAATTATTCGGTTTCGATGGTTCGGTGTCATTTGAAGCTTGGAAAAGTTGTGGTAAGTGGTAACCGAAGTGTTCATTTAACCTTTATTATTTAGATTTGAGTAAACTGCAATTTTATACCCTGAGGTTAGGGGTCATTGGCATGTCTACCCCCCCCCCCCCCCCTAAGGAAATAATTGCAATTTTACCCTCCACTGTTTGACCTTATGTCGCACTTTTACCCCCCGACGTCAAAATGGGTAACAGAACTGTTAACTCTAAGTTGAAATGACTATATTACCCTTACATTTTACCCCCCAACATTCCTGTTAAGTCGCACAATTACCCCCACTGGTAAATTACTAATTTGTCATTTTCTATTACCCCATGTACTTTGTGTTAACACACAACATTACCCCCTGAAATTTACAAAACCCTTCCCGCCAAAATCAAATACCTGTTCTTTGATCTAAAACCTAACAAGCAAATACCTGTTCTTTGAACACGTAATCTGAAACGTAACAATCATACCTGTTAAAAAATCTGAAACCTAACAAGCAAAGACTCCAAAATTGGTAAATTACTAATTCTGAACCTGTTCTATGCATATGTTACTAATTCAGAACCTGCACTAACAATTTTACATTTATATGCAATCAGTTATTTCTATAAGGTGTTCAAACCAACAAGCAAATACCTGTTCAACCAGTGGGAACAAAACAATCATACCTGCAATGTGAACAAATCAAGCATACCTGTTCAACCAGTGTGATCAACCAAGCAAACTGTCATTTTAGAACTTATGCACATGCAAACTGTCTTTTTAGAACTTATGCACATACAACAAGCTTAGTACTAGGTAAACAAGCCACTTATGCCCAAACTGTGTGTTATTTACCCAACCTGCCAAAATCTGATTAAGCCACTGTTGAGTGTGCTGCTAATGTCAACATAATGAGTGTATACATGATCAACCAGGGTGTGTTCTATGGCCGGTACAATTTGCAGCACATAAGTGTGCTGCTAATGTCAACTTATGCCACTGTTGAGTATGCTGCTAATGTCAACATAATGAGTGTAAACAAGCTGCAAATGCATACAATCAAACAAGCTGCAAATGCATACAATCAAACAAGCTGCAAATGCATTCAATATGGCCGGTACAATTTGCAGCACATAAGTTGCTAGATCCCATGTTCACAGCACATAAGTTGCTAGACTCCAAAACATAATGAGTGTGCTACTGTTTCATTCACACTGATTAAGCACATGATCAACCTGTGCATGCTATGTGTTATTTACTTCAGTCTATTGCTATGTGTTGTTGACACCCTGCAAATGCACATGATTAAGCACACTGATTAAGCACATGATCAACATGTGGTATACATGATCAACCAGGGTGTGTTCTATGCACACTGATTAAGCACACTGATTAAGCACATGCACATGATCAACCTTAAGTAGCATAGCAAGTTATCATAGCAAGTACCAACCTACAACCAGTGTTCTATGCATCTGATTAAGCACAATTATGCCCAAACTGTGATCAACCAGTGTGTGTTATGCCCAAACTCTGTTCAACTTATGCCTACAACCTGCAAATGCACATGAGTGTGCTCCTAATTTTTATCAAACATAATGTCAACAAAAGCTAAATAAGTTAAGTTAGGTTAACCTACATATTACACAAAAGGTTCGATTAAGTTAAGTTAACCTACATATTACACATAAGCTAAATAACATCCATCCGCTCAACTCTCCGGTGGTAGATGGAAGTTGAGGACAGGCCTCCCAAACACAGAGACCACCAGGTGGAGCACCAAAGATGAGCTTGATAAGCTCATCGTCAGGTCAACTGTAGAAAAACCAACAGTGAACCAAATCAGACCCTAAACCCTGTTTTATAACATGATAATGACTAAATCTGACCCTGATTAACTAACATTGGCCGATTATACCTTTGGTGTGGCGGATGATATAGCGGATTATCCAAAAGACCGGCATTTCCACTTATCCGACGAGGAGAAGAATGATCGGACGAGGAGCAGAATGATCGGAAGAGGAGATGTCGCCGTCGCCGGAGAGACACGGATCGCCGCCGGTGTGTTATGTCGCCAGAGAAGAAGGTTGAAGGTCGATGGTGGGAAGGTTGGGGGTAATTATGCAGTGGTATGATTCTTATAGGGGGTGTTGTATCAAATAAGCTTGACATAAGAGCAAAATGACAATTATACCCTTTGACCGTCAGGTTATAATGTTGACCGGTAACCCATTTTGACGCCGGGGGTAAAAGTGCGACATAAGGTCAAACAGTAGGGGTAAAATTGCAATTATTTCCTTAGGGGGGTAGACATGCCAATGACCCCTAACCTCAGGGTGTAAAATTGCAGTTTACTCTTTAGATTTTTTTGAAACGTGTAATAGTGTATACCACTACAGTACGTGTTTTGTAATCATGGATTTTATGAATTCAAACTAATGATTTTGTCCGAAGTATAAAAAGATCGGTTCAAATCCAAACCTTGAAACCCTCTCAAATCAGTAAATCCAATTGGTTCGGTTTGTTGTTATCAAAACCTATAAGGATGAGGGGGTGGTGATCACTCATCAATCACAACATCCAATCAAGTTTCGCTATGTCATCAACCATTATTCCATCACTCGCAGCTTTTTTTAGTGGAAATGGTCATCACTCACAACACCCAACAATAAACCCTCACATCCTTCCATTTATCACGCGTGAATTTTATCACGGAAATATCTCATCACGCGTTAAACAATGTTGGTGGCGGTGGTTTATCACTCGTGGAACTCATATATCACGCACATGCAATCCCCCAACCCGGGTCCCCTAAGTAAGGTTTGGCCAAAACTTTTGTCAAAATCGACCAACCGAACAGACCATAAACACTCCTAGTTTCATTTATCATACTAGATCTTCAAAATCAGATAAATTATAACTTGTATACAATTTTATAATCATGTAAAATCTTCAAATTTGACATCAACGTTTCCATTTTCAAACTCACATCCTCTACTTACATACATACACTTCAACTAGACTACATATGGAAACCACTTTCACTTTTTTCTCCTTCAAGCAACTTCTATAGGTTTCATTCTCGGGGAGCCAAATGATCGTTGAGCAAAAGGAGTTTGGTGAGCAAAAAGTTAACGACCATGGTTCGGTTAACTAAAAGTCTTTGAGGAGATGAAACAAATGTTGGTTTGTAATTCATGGTAACTTGTTAATAGTTTTACCATTAGTTTTGTTTTTTTTTTTTTTTTCTCCTAGCTAAATTACAATTCCGTCCTCAGTCTAAATTTACAGTTTGCCATCGTTTATGTTTTTTTTTTCTCGTCAAATTATGATTTTGACCCCGGTGTAAAATTACAGTCATGCGATTGTTTTAGTTTTTCTTTTTTTACAAAACTATAGTAGTGTTTTGTTTTAATTGATTGACTCAGTGTAATTTTTTTATTCGTGTCAGACGGCTGCCTAACACACGGTCGTTTGTCCTGAAAAAATACAATTTTTCCCTCAGTTTAAATTATAGTATTTCCATCATTTTAGTTTTTTTAGCAAAAGTACGGTAGTGTTTTATTTTAATTGTTTGACTCAATGTAATTTTTTTGAGATCATATTATGAATAGTATGTACAAGTAATCGAAAACACTTACGTACATGTTAGGAGAGAAAAAATATTCGGCTTAGTGCCCCCGCAACACGGGCAGGGCAACAACTATAACTACAAACACAAGATGGGGGAATAGTGTCCCCCATTGGTCCAACCAATTTACGGTTTTATCCCTTCTTTAAAATTACAATGTTGCCATCAGTTCATTACGTTTTTGCCCTAAGTTCAAAATAAAATTATGTTTTTGCCCCCAGCTAAAAATTACAATTTTGCCCCGTTTCAAAATTACGATTTTGCCCTATTTAAATTTACAGGTTTGTCATTAGTTTTTTTTTTCTCCCAGCCAAATTAAGATTTTGCCCTCAATTTATATTTACATTTTTTCCACCGTTTTTGTTTGTTTTCCCAGTTAAATTACGATTTTGCCCTGACTGTAAAATTACAGACATGCTATCGTTTTATTTTATTTTTTTTCTTTTTTTTACAAAACTGTGATAGTGTTTTGTTTTAATTGTTTGACTCAATGTAATTTTTTGAGATCGTGTTATGAGTAGTATGTACAAATAACTGAAACACAGAAGTACATGATATGAAAGAGAAAAATTCGGCTTAGTGCCCCGCAACACAGGCAGGGCAATATCTAGTTAAATATAAATACATGATTAAAGTGAAAAAAACCACAATTTCCGCCACCCTCTTCGGCAAGTACTAACCCCTCCCTTAGCTGCCGGCTACTGCCCGCCGGATCGGCAGCGGTGTAGCACGAGCGGGTAGGGGCTACCCGCTTGAAAAACGGAAGTGGCCTGGGTGGCCTAAGATTCGATTTTTAAAAGATACAAAATTGAACACTTAGATTTTTTCTATGGTTTGCTTATTTTGGTTTCAGTTCAGTTGTTTAGTTTTCTGTTCACCCTCAGTGGGTTGTTAGCTTTATATATTCCATTCGACCTAAAGCGAACATTACGAATTTACCAAATTTATATTTGATTACTTCTCATGTGTCTTCCATTATAAGAAAACAATCCCAACTCAATTTGGTAATCGATTCATTAAATCACTATTTTGTGAGATTAAATATATTATTGTTATAATATTTAATCTTGTAGCCATTATAATCATTTATATTATATAGATCAAAATATATTGATAACCTATTAATAATTAGTTGGTAATTGTTGATGGACCATATTACCCTTATTAACTAATTAGGTTTCCTCTTGGGTGTATATATAAGGAGATTATTAGATAGTTAAAGGGTTACACAAGTTATACAATTTCACAACCCTCATAACATCACAATCTCGGCTCTCTCTCCCAACCGAAACCATCACTTGTTTCGGTTCATCACCATCATAACTTTACACCCTAAGGAGGAACCAGATCATCGTGACAAACATGTCGAACTCAATGGCTGCATCTCTGACTGGATTCTCTGCTGGCCTGTCTGCTGTAACAGGTATGTTATTCATGTTTTCCATTATGTTTAAACAGAACTGATCAACATGTGGTATCAGAGCAAATGTTGATAAATCAGTTATGTTTTCGTATCCATTATTCTGGGATCAAAATCTGGAAAACAGATTTTTTTATCAGCCATATAAATCGCGGCTGTTTTCGGTTTTATTTGTGCCGAAATCAGTGTTTTAAGAAAGGGGTGCTTAATCATGTCACCGAAACCATAATGGGTAAATTAATATCCGAAATCTGTTAATAGAAGTCTTAAAATTTAGGTTTCGGATCCCAGAATTATGTTTTAAATTTTAGGGTCAATTCAAAGGAACATCAAAAGCACACGCTAGCACTCTTATCCTTAAGCTGGTGACGACTAAGTATGATGGGAGGAGCGGCATTCGCGAACACATCATGATGATGCATGACATGGCCAATAAGCTGAAAGGGCTAGAGATGGAAATCAGTGATGGTTTTCTTGTTCACTTCATCATCACTTCGCTTCCTTCGTCCTATGAAGCATTCAAGATCAATTACAACACTCAGAAGGACAAATGGACGATGAGTGAGCTGGTCGCTATGTGCGTAGAGGAGGAAGAGCGTATGAAGATGGATAGCACTACTGATGTTGCTAACTTCACCACCTCCAACTCTAAGAAGAGGAAGAACAACTATCAGAGAAAGGATGCTTCCAAAGTCCAAAAGCCAAATCCTAATACAAGTACACCTTCCAGTTCTAAGAACTCTTTAGGCAAACCCTATTGCAAGTTCTGTAAGAAAACAGGACATAAGCAAAAGGAATGCCCTGACTTCAAGGAGTGGCTGGCTAAGAAAGGTAACGATTTTTTCATGATACTTGAGTCCTTTAATTTAAATGTTCCTGCTAATTCTTGGTGGTTTGATTCTGGTCCTATGGTTCATGTAACTAACTCTACTCAGGGATTCCTTTCAATCCGGAAGTTGGGAAGAAACCAAAGAACAGTTAAAGTTGGGGATGATCGGGAATTAGAAGTGAAGGCCATAGGAACATTACAATTATTTTTTGAAAACTGGTTTATGTATTAAACTTTATGATACCTTATATGTTCCTGAGGTAACTCGGAACCTTGTATCAGGACCAAAGTTAGACATGGACGGTTTTATTGTTTCCCATGGTCATCGCAAACTCTCTATCCATTATGATTCTGTTCTTTATGGTACTGGTATTCTGGATGGTGGTCTCTATAGATTAGAACTAGATGATAATTTTTCCAAATCTTTGTTGTCATATAATATTAATGAATCACTCACAAAGATGGAAGAGAAACGAGACTTAGAAACTTCATCCATGTTGTGGCATCAGCGTCTAGGCCACATTTCAAAAGAACGATTAAATCGTCTCGTAAAGGATGAAATCTTACCTCCTCTCGATTTCACTGATTTTGGAACATGTGTCAAATGTCTTAAAGGCAAAATGACATTAGCGAATAAGAAAGGTGCCACTAGGAGCTCTAATCTATTAGAACTCATTCACACTGACATTAGTGGTCCCTACCAAATCGCTGGCATAACAGGACATACTTCATTTATCACTTTCATTGATGATTATTCTCGTTACATGTACTTGTATCTTATTAAGGAAAAATCTGAAGCTCTTACAACTTTTAAAGATTATAAAGCTGAAGTTGAAAAACAATTAGATCGTCAGATTAAAGTTTTAAGATCAGATAGAGGTGGTGAATATTATGGAAGACATACTGATGTGGGTTAAGCTCCTGGTCCATTTTATGAGTTTTGTAAAGGCCAGGGGATTGTGAACCAATACACCATGCCTGGTACACCTCAGCAGAACGGTGTCGCTGAACGAAGAAATCGTACCTTTATGAACATGGTGCGCAGTATGTTAGCCAACACTAATTCCATTATTCCTCTGGACTGAAGCGTTAAAAGCAGCTGTTCATATACTCAATATAGTTCCTTCTAAGTCTGTCCCTAAAACTCCTTATGAACTTTGGACAGGAAGGAAACCGAGTCTTAAATATATGAAAGTATGGGGCTGCATTGCTGAAGCAAAACTCTATAATCCTTTCCTAAGGAAACTTGACCCTAAACAGTTACCTGTTTCTTTATCGGGTATCCTGATCATTCGAAGGGTTATCGTTTCTATTGTCCTTCCTATGTCACTCATATTGTTGAAACCAAGTGTGCTGCGTTCCTGGAGGATTTCAAGGTCAGTGGGAGCAGTACTAACCCTTACGAAGAATTGCAAGAAGTACAAGACGTGGGGGGGGAGACCCGTCGCTTACCATTACTCCGTTTACTCCTCTTGTACCCAATGCAACAACTGCACCTGAAGCTACTGCACCAATTCCATCTCCACAATCAGAACCCATTATACCTCATAAGGAAGGCACGTCAAACGCTCAAAACCAAGACAACGTTGAACCCGATAATCAACTCAGGAGGTCATCTAGGCAAAGAAGGCCTACTAATTGGGATAATTATGTTACCTACCTGACTGAAATGGATGCTGGAAAGCTCAATGATCCTACCTCTTATAATGAAGCCATTAGCAGTGATCAGTCTTCTGAATGGAACAAAGCAATGATTGATGAGCTTGAATCCATGAAGAAAAATGACGTTTGGGATTTGGTAGAATTACCCAATGGTGTTATGTAACACCCCAAAACCCGAATATTTATATTCGTTAAAATGTTATGTTATGACACATCAAGAAATAAATAACTAGGCTATTTAACCTACTTAAATGTATGGTTAAAATTATTAAAAGATTGAATGTGGTGAAATGTTTCCCAAAGCAAGCAAGGGAGCAAACTAGAGGGACCAAAACCGTTAAGTGGGAAACATAATTTTTACAAAATAAACATAAAACACCACACACACACATAGAGTGTGTGTGTGTGTCGACATCCAGGAGGAAGAAACAAGGTTCAACCCTAGTTTCACTATAATCCTCAAATTGGAAGGGTAAATGAAGTCTAAATCCATAACCGAGTACGGATTAACGATCACCTTCTCAATGGGATTCTAAGGTATGTTTTAAAAGTTAGATTGGTGATCTTTCACGAAGTGGGTTATGATGAAAATTTCGAAATTTGTATGAAATCGATGATGGGTATGTGTTAGAATTATCATATATAACATGGATTATGCATGGTTTAGGTTAATTTGATGTTTAATAATGAGACCCAATTCTAGTAGTAATGTTATGAAGATGATGATGTTGCATGTGTTAAATCAAGTATGGTTTTGATGTATATGAAGTTGAATATTGTAGATTATTGTTAATGACCTTGATTTAGGATGAAAGTTATGTGAGAATTTGTGGGAAATTGATGATCTTGATATGAACTAGTAAGAAGATGCAAAGAATGCTTGTACTTTATGCTTAGGAAGTAGTATGCACACCAAGTGTATGATAAAATGTCTAAGAGAAGTTAAGATGTGAGATTTTAGGAAGTGGCTTGACATATATGAATGATGTATGATAATGATGTAATTAGTGGTATATTAACTTAAAGAGTGTGCTTTAGATGGAACTAGTACAAGAATTCGGGTTGAATGTATGTGTTGTTAAGATTATGCATTAGAGGCTTGTACATTATGCTTGAATGGGCGATGCTCGCCATGTGTTTCTATTAATCACTTAATTGCGATTAAGAAGTGAATGTATATTAAATGTATAACATATGTCCATACTAGTAAAGGGGTGATGTTATGAATTACGTTAAGTTGTCTAACTTAGCTATGAGATTGTCAAATGTAGAATCATGAAAGCATAAATATGTGTATATGGTGTATGTGAATAGGAGATCATGTAGTTGTTTGTGTCAACAACATTATGTATGAAATGAATATCATGTCATTAATATGGTCCACTATATCAACATGAATGCGTGTTCATAAGTTGGGAGTTATATGCTAAAAGGTTGACTTTCTGAAAGTCAACCGAGAAATTATAACATGGTTAGGTATTTTGATACAAATGTAAGAATCAAGAGATCATGGAATAAGTGTAGACCAATTGTGCGTTATGTGTGATAACGAAATGGTATTTCGGAGATATTGAACTATGTGGTTGACAAGTCATGTCGTATGCGTGTTAGTGAAAGTAAAATAGATAAAAGTTGGAAAAATGTGTGTTAATATGAATAAGCATGAATACTAACATAATCATGGCATGACGGCATGGAAGAATAGGAACCACACTAGCACGGACCAAACATGGAAGGCTAACGGGTCAAGATGAGGCAAGGAAGATGTTACGAACGCGGATGCACAATGTAAGTGATTTCTGTAATCACTTCATATGTTCTGTTAGGTGATATGATGTTTTATTTAACTAAACAGGATGATTGAGGTCAATTATGTGTCGTAGCCCTATGTCGTAAAGGATGGGGTTTAAAGTTGACCAAAATGCCCTTGATGGGTATTTTGGGCAAACGGTCTTAATAAGGGGTTTAGAAACAAGTTATATGATTAATGTAATGTTCTGGACAAGTATGGAAGTGGGAAGTATGGTTTTGTTAGTCTTAGATCATTTAATGCGCAAATACCCATAACGGGTCAAATAATTAGGAAATGACAATAAGACGATAGAGCGTAAGATAAGAATTTCCTTAATTCGGAAGTGGGATTTTAAGTATTATGATAGAATGTGAATTTACAAGCATGTAGGAAGAAACGGGAGGTTAAACGGGTAAACGGTTCAAAAGTCATGCGGCGACGAATGGTGAGAAGGTGTATAATACCATTCGTGCCGAGTAAAGATAGCCTGGAAGCTATCTGGACCATTATAGGGTGGTCCGTGGTAGATGGAACTATCCGAGACCTCGATTGGGTGGTTGGGAGTTCCTGATGCGGGTTCTTCGGGATCTTCTTCCTCGTCCATATTATTTCCTCCAGAAAAATGGTCCTCCGGCCCCAATGGGTTAAAACCCACTGGTTCCTGTATATAATCCGCCGGGTTAAACCGGCCTTGAAAGAATGGAGTGGGGTCTCCAAAAGGGCGGTGCGACATAGATCGCTGTAACGGTATGGGCGAATGGTGTAAGTCTCTAGGCTCATTTTCTGATTGTGGCCCGTAGGAGTCTTGAGCGGGAGTCGTAGAGCTGTTCGAAACCGATCGTCTTGCCGGTTGAAAGAGACCTCTCTGGTTCCGCCGGGTACCGTCACTCTCGGCAGGGATAGGACCTCGTGTATTCGAAGGTCCTGCTTCGTGATCGTTGGGGGCGGTGGTCGGCCCCTTTCCTCCTCGTCCTCGCATACGTAAAAATCTCGGAGGCATCTTTGTTATTCCTGTCAATAAAACATAAGATAACAATAACAAAAATATAAAATTTTAAAGGACAACAAAAACCGAATAAGGTGGAATTTGTCCTATGTTATAAGTCTAGACTCGAAAGTTTAGATATGTGCAATTGTGTAACTGAGATTAAACACAAAAGGCTAGTGTTTAATTCACTCAGTGTTGGCTCTGATACCAACCTGTCACACCCCGAATTTCCACGTGTCACCGGTGGGCCCGGTAGGGGAGTATCGTGACGTGGTTGGCAACATAATAGTCAAACAACACAATATTAAATGCACAGCGGAAGCAAAGTATAGATTTAATTCAACCAACCGATATTGTAATATTAAGTATTACAATTAGTCGAATATAATCCACAGGTAGATCCAAATAAAAAGGAAACAAATGTTCAACAGTTTATGACATCCAAGCTGGCGAGACTTAATGTGGATGCTAGGAGACATGCCAGCCTATTTCGCGTAGTACCTGCACTTAACATTTTAAGAAAATACGTCAGTTTACACTGGTAAATACAATCAACCGACTCATTTTGAAAAGAGTTTAAGAAAATGCATTTAAGGCACAAGGCACAAATAATATTTTATAACTTGGGATAATTATTTAAATATATAATACTTGTATGGATTTACATGTTCCTTATGCGTTCAGTAGCCCGGGTCGAGCCGGGTTAAAGATCAATTAACACACCACTTTATTTATGAGACACTAACAGGTGTACGCCTACACCTGAGTGCTGAGGTCGTGGCCATTTCGTAAAATGATGCCAGGGATATCCGGGACACGGTCATTAACCCCCCAAAGGCTTTAAGTAAACAAAACAATGTTAAACGAGACGTCTCAATACTTTCATTATCATACATTCAATCAAAGATTCAACGTCCCGACCAAGCGGTATTTTATATACCGTACCCCAAGCCCGTATAGGGAAAATAAGTTAAAAGTATTTACCTTTGCAAGTATAAATCCTTAATCGAATAAATTGCAGATAGCTTTTACTGGGCTCCTAATCTGGAACGAAGGTTTAATATAACCTATTAGAATACTAACGGGTCTTTAATTAAGCTTAAGCTTAGACCGGTTAGTTTTAACGATACGGTTCGTACGCACGATTAAGCGAAGACCGGATAGAATGTGATTTAGACCCGACAAGTTTGAGGACTTGTTTAATATGGGTTTACTACTCACATTCTGGATTTTGAGATAAAAATGATATCGTTTGACCCGTTTCGGCTAGTTTATGCAAACTAGTTACATAAACCGAACCGAAGCGTATAATGCATAACGGGTAACCGAAAGGGTCGCGAACAGGTTTCCTAAGTTAATACGCTTTAAATATGTTGTGATATCATCATGATATCTTCCATAATGCCCATAACGAGTTTAATCCTTAATTATGCCCCGTAGGGGTATTTCGGTCATTTTGAAGGTTATAAAAGGGATTTATAATACCTCTGTGATACGGGTCTGGTTTAATCAGAAAAATTATTTATTTTGACAGGTATCAATAGTTGGTATAAAGTCTTTTGTGATAAAATGGTTCTAGACCCAAACTACGCGTTTAATACGCGTATAAAGCCGTTTTAAGCGACGTGCGGTTTAAAATATGGTTTTGAGTTTTCTGATCAGTAAAACAGGCTCAAAACACTCTATTTATTATTTAAAATCAGTGGCAATTGGATTGGTATCAAATGGATTTGTAAAACTCGTTTTATGGCCTAAAAGGGCATATTCGGTATTAACCGAATCAATGCGATAAGCCTAGCTTAAGATCAGTTTAAAAATAATCAAAAATCTTCAAAAATCCCAAAATATTATTTAACATCAGTGGGTAAAAGTTTTGGTACCGAAAATCGGGTTTAGATAGGCTACGCGCTAATCGCGCCGTTTAAATAATAAAAGCTTAATATTTACGCTAATGCGCATATCTCCTAATCTAGAC
Source organism: Helianthus tuberosus (assembly GCA_030545235.1). Classification (NCBI taxonomy): domain Eukaryota; kingdom Viridiplantae; phylum Streptophyta; class Magnoliopsida; order Asterales; family Asteraceae; genus Helianthus; species Helianthus tuberosus. The sequence goes on from CM060433.1 coordinate 184,284,549, forward strand.
CTCCGATTGACGTGAAAATTTACGTACATGCTAAATAATCAGTAACTAATATTATAGTACTTCTACATTTTCAAAATTCTCGTTGTAGGGTCATAAGGGCGTTATGGTCCAATTTAAGCGATTAACGGAAACGTGTGCATGCATCGGATAATCAATGAAACAAGTACAGAGACTTATACTAGCATGTAAACCAACCCTAATGAGACTTTAAGGCATGTCTAATTCAAACTAAAACGGGTCAGAACCGAAGTCAAAGCAAAAGTCAAGGTTTTGCGCCTTTCGGTTCCGAACCGGGTTTAAACAGCAATTTGTCGAGTCGGACAAGCGTAGACAAGTTTTTATACTTATTACCAAGTTATATTAAGTTTAAAACAGGTTGCACGCCTCGCGGATTGCTAGTCGTGCATTAAATCGCATTTTGTAATTCTGTTGACTTTTTCGGTCAACGTTTGACCCGACAAACGACCTAGTTGGGTCTGGATTTGGTACTTGCCCTTATAAGGGTTTAATACCCATATATTTACCTATCTAACGGTACTTTTAATTCGACACACGACTGAGCTATCGTTAATTAATCGCGAAGTCAAACCGTAGTTACGTCGGTTTGACTTTTAAGCTAATTACTAAGCTAGAATTAATTTAGAAAGGTTAGGCAACTTACTAGATGGTTAATGAATGATTAGAAAGGCTCTTGATCAGTTTGCAAGCTCCCCAAATAATCAGAATGCTTGAATATGATGTGTGAATGAATGTTGCACTTGAAGGTCCTTTATATACAAGAATCAAGCACCACAAGAGAGTGACAACCAAGTCTAGGGCCATCCACAATTGATCAACACTTGTAAGTAGTGTGTAGGGATGTCTAGGGGCCATGTATGTGCAAGAAAAACCGGATTAGAGGGTAACAATCGCACACAACAGCCAACAGCAGGTCAGCTGTCGCTGGGCACACCCTCGCGTAGCGCGAGGGTCCGTCGCGCTACGCGACGCCTTACTCTGATCCGAATTTTGTTGTTTGTTGGTGGTTTGAAAGGGCAGCCGTTATAAACGACTTGTGGACTTTTTTTTGGCAACAAGGGACCTCTATTATGGGTCTAGTACAGTTCCTTACCCTACCAATATCCTTTATTTCAAATGAATGCATAAACAAGACCCGAAAACATCGGTTTACCATTCATTTTCTTCTTGGGATCAATCATACTTTTCCAATTCCATTATTGGCAATAATTCCCTGAATTGAAGGTGCATAGATGTGTAAAATATTATATCGGGTCTTGGGATTTATAATTGAGGTGTTCAGAGGTAATAATTTAACATGACGCCACTTTAAATCCTACCGAAAACATCTTTATTAAATCCGGGTTTTCAACGCGTTTTTGTCTTAAATGACACGTGTCGTTTTAATATTAAACCCGAAATTTGCGAGGTGTTACATCCTCACCCCCTTAAAATAAATCTCGACCCGAGATTTACTGAAACAAATAAGGGTATTTTTCTTTCATGGAGGATTCCAACTCCCACGTATACTCGGGACCTCTTCGGGCATCCCATTTGACCTTTACAAAAGGTATGTGCTTTCTTCGAAGCTTCCTTACCTGTCGATCTTCAATCGACAAAGGTTTTTCTACAAACGTTAAGCTCTTATCTATTTGCACATCTGCATGTGGCATGACATGTGAATCATCAGCGGAACACTTCTTTAGATTGCAAATGTGGAACACATTGTGAATCCCACTGAGCTCTTCTGGTAAGTTCAACTTGTAGGCAACTGACCCGACACGTTCGATAACCTCGAAAGGTCCTATGTATCTCGGGCTTAGTTTGCCCTTCTTACCAAATCGCATCACTCCCTTCCAGGGTGACACTTTAAGTAGAACTTTTTCACCTACTTCGAAGTGAAAATCCTTACGATTTGGATCAGCATAAATCTTCTGCCTATTCCGGGCAGCTTGGAGATTGTTTCGAATCTGGACAATCTTGTCCGTCGTTTCGAACACGATCTCTGGTCCTGATAACTGGACTTCCCCAACTTCCGCCCAACAAACTGGTGATCTACACTTTCTACCGTATAATGCCTCAAAAGGCGCAGCCTTGATGCTGGTATGGTAGCTATTGTTGTAGGAGAATTCGATTAATGGCAGGTTCTTATCCCAGCTACCTCCCAAATCGATCGCACATGCACGTAGCATGTCTTCTAACGTTTGAATAGTACGCTCACTCTGACCGTCAGTCTGTGGATGGTAAGCCGTACTAAAGTTCAAACTTGTGCCCAAAGATTGTTGGAAACTTTTCCAGAAATGAGACGTGTACCTAGTATCCCGGTCAGAGATAATAGCTACAGGTATGCCGTGTAAGGCTACAATCTTATCAACGTACAGTTGGGCTAACATATCGGAGCTGTAGGTCTCCTTAATGGGTAGGAAATGTGCTGACTTAGTCAGTCGGTCAACTATCACCCAGATGGTGTCATTTCCTTTCCTGGTTTTGGGTAACTTGGTGATAAAATCCATAGTTACCATTTCCCACTTCCAAGTAGGAAGTTCAGGCTGTTGTAGCAAACCTGACGGTTTTTGATGTTCTGCCTTGACTTGCGCACACGTCAAGCATTTAGCTACATAGGTAGCTACAGACTTCTTCAAGCCTATCCACCAATAATTTGCTCTAAGATCATGGTACATTTTATCAGCTCCTGGATGAACAGAATATTTAGAGCTATGGGCTTCCTGGAGGATAACATCTCGGAGTCCTCCATACATTGGAACCCATATTCGTCCATTCAATCTAAGAATTCCATCCTTACTAAGAGATAGCTGCTCCTCAGTGACTCCTAGCTTTTCGTTAGGATAGTTAGCTTCCAACACAGCTTCCTTCTGTGCAGCTAACAACCTTTCCATCAAACTGTTCTTTATTTCCATGCTCTTGGCATTGATTCGGATGGGTTTCACCCTCTCCTTCCGACTCAAGGCATCGGCGACTACATTCGCTTTGCCGGGATGGTATCTTATTTCACAATCGTAATCATTAAGAGTTTCCATCCAACGACGTTGCCTCATGTTCAAGTCCTTCTGGTTGAACAGATGTTGAAGGCTCTTGTGATCAGAATAGATCACACATTTGATTCCATATAAGTAGTGCCTCCACAGTTTTAGTGCGAATACAACGGCACCCAACTCCAAGTCGTGGGTGGTGTAATTCTTTTCGTGCACCTTTAACTGACGTGAAGCATAGGCAATGACTTTGCCTTTCTGCATAAGCACACATCCCATCCCGGTGTGTGATGCATCACAATAAACTACAAACTCCTCTATTCCATCAGGCAATGTCAGTACTGGAGCATTGCTCAACTTTTGTTTCAGAATTTCGAAGGATTCCTGCTGCTTAGGACCCCAGTCAAACTTAATCTTCTTACGTGTCAGCGAAGTCAGGGGTGCAGCAATCCTTGAAAAGTTTTCTATGAATCGCCTATAGTATCCTGCCAAACCTAGAAAGCTACGTATTTCTGTAGGCGTCTTTGGCTCGTGCCAATTCATGACAGCTTCCACCTTAGCGGGATCTACTTGGATACCACGCTCACTAACAACATGTCCAAGAAATTGGACTGCTCGAAGCCAGAATTCACATTTTGAGAACTTGGCATAGAGCTTCTCTTTATGAAGTAAATCCAGTATGCATCGAAGATGCTTCTCATGGTCAGCTTGGTTCTTTGAGTAGATGAGAATGTCGTCGATGAAGACGATGACGAATTTGTCTAAGTGCGGCTTGCAAACACGATTCATGAGATCCATGAACGCGGCTGGTGCATTAGTGAGCCCAAAAGGCATCACTAGGAACTCGTAATGACCATAACGAGTCCTAAATGCTGTTTTGTGCACATCTTCATCTCTTACCTTCAATTGATGGTAGCCTGACCTTAAGTAAATCTTCGAGAAGAAACTTGCCCCTTGAAGTTGATCGAACAGATCGTCGATTCTGGGCAAAGGATACCTATTCTTGATAGTAACCTTATTAAGCTCACGGTAGTCGATGCACAGCCGCATCGATCCATCCTTCTTCTTTACAAATAAAACCGGTGCTCCCCAAGGAGACGAACTAGGTTTGATGAAACCTTTGGCTAGTAAATCATCTAGCTGCGTCCTCAATTCCTTCATCTCTGTTGGTGCCAACCTATAAGGCGCCCTTGCAACTGGTGCTGATCCAGGAATAATGTCAATTCTGAATTCCACTTGCCTATCTGGTGGCAACCCAGGTAGTTCTTCAGGAAATACTTCAGGGTATTCAGAAATGACTGGGATATCTCCAATCTTGGGTTTCGGCTCATCAATAATCACCTGTGCCATGTAGATGACACAGCCCTTCTTCAAACACTTTGAGTCTTTGAGTATAGACATTTTCTCGGGTAGCCCATACTGGGTATCTCCCTGGATAGTAAGTGATTCACCAGACGAAGTCTTGATCCTCACTTGCTTCTTATTGCAAATAATCTGGGCCTGGTTATGGGATAACCAGTCCATACCCAAAACTATGTCGAATCCGGCTAGTTTGAAAGGAAGTAGGGACAAAGGAAAAGAGTGATTCTTAATGGATATGAAACATCCATCTAATAAGGTTGAAGCGGTTTCTAAAGTGCCATCTGCTAGTTCCACCTCATAATTCACACTTAAAGTTCTAACAGGCAGTTTCAACAATTCACAAAACTTATCATCTACAAACGACTTATCAGCGCCCGAATCAAATAACACTCTCGCGTATACATCATTTACGAGAAAGGTACCTGTTATCACGTTGTCGTCCTTGACAGCTTCCTTAGCATTCATTCTGAAGACCCTAGCATTGGTCTTCTTAGCCTCTTCCGGCTTCTTGGCATATTTTGGGCAATTGCTCCTGATGTGCCCTTTTTCATTGCAACCATAGCAGGTCGCATCCTTTATCTTCTTGCAATCCACGGTTTTGTGTTCCCTGGATTTGCATAACCCACATGCAAAAGGCTTCGATTGTGTTTGTGAGTTGGATTCAAACCTGCACTTACCAAAGTGCTGTCTCTTGCAGGTTTTACACTTGGGTTTTTCACCCGACTGTTGGCCATCCTTCTTGAATCCTGACCCCTTCTTAGCGTCATTGTTTCCTTTCTGCTTCTTATCCGATCGTCGTGAGTTGTCATCCTCACGCTTCCTCTTTTCGGTATCATTTTTCCTAGTGACCTCAGCCTGACAGCATCTGAGGTCAGAGACAACGATATGTCCGTTACTGACCGAAAAGTGGTTGGTCTGGAGGCCTTTACACTTGCTTTGATCTCCGGTTCCAAACCCCCGATAAAACGAGCTATACGTTTCGGCTCCGGAGTCACCAAATAAGGGACCAACCTTGACAAAGTATTGAAAGTGGTAAGGTAGGCCTGGCAGTCCAGGTTTTTCATGACCAGTGCCAGGAAATCAGATTCAATTCTCTCAACCTCGTGTTGAGGGCAGAAATTCTCCTTAATGAGTGCCATAAACTGTTCCCAGGTCATGTTGTATAGCGGAACTTTCCCTGTGGCCTGGATCAAAGATCTCCACCAGGCTAAGGCTTCTCCTTTGAAAGACTGCGAGACAAACTTCACAATGTCCCTATTATGACAACCACTAATATCCACCACAGTATCCATTTCATCCATCCACGTCATGCAATCAACAGCTCCTTTTTCCCCATTGAAGTCTCTGGGTTTGCACGATACGAAGTATTTATAGGTGCAACCCCTATTACGAGGTTCTTGGTTCTGTAGGACTCTTTGAGATGGATTACTCCTTTGATTCGAGGAGTGGTGGGAATTACTGTTGTGGGCAGTGTGGGTCCTGGAGGGTGTTCTAGTGTGTGATGCAGAATGGGTTCTCGTATGGGTACCACCTGATCCATTGTTTTGTCTATCCATAGCTCTATTAACTGCATTGTCTATCATAGCTTGCAACTCTGCACCTCCTACGTTTACATTGGCATTATCATTCCCTATCCCTTGGTGACTGTTGACCTCGTTTGAGTCTGCCATGTTTCTTGAACTGTAACACATTGGCAATAACTTATTGGTGAGTTTATTATAGCATTGTCCTTTATGGAAAATTTTTATTAACCGTGGTAAACATAGACCATATATGGTTAATTTATTACTCCCCTTTATTTAGGATTTCAAATATAATTTATCCTAATTATAAAACAATAACAGTATTTATTAGCACATAAGGCCTAGTCACAGGGACAATATAGATTATAAGCTAGGATTTCAGAGAATCAAAGCATGAAGGTTTGAACAAAGTTCATTACCTTTATTAGACAGGGAATCAAAGCTACCACTGTCTTTTGACTCATATGGAAATGAGTAGGGCCCGTAGGCATTATATTACCACGTATGGTTAAAATATGATCATCTTAATTGATGATATAACCCAGGATTCAGAGATCATTAAACTAGGTTAGGAATCTTCTAAAGAATTCCGTTATAAAAATGACGTATGTGATTTTAACGAATCACCTCTGCCAGGAGTGTTAACATGTTTTAAGATGTTAACAGGGAATTGAATCTTTTAAACAGGTCTTACCATTTTGGCCCGGTCTTATATTTGACACGTGGCTAGGTTTCACACTTTACGATCCTTAATTAAATAAATTTCATAGGCAGATTAATTTAAAAGGAATGATTTTAATTTATTTATTTCATTTATAAATTTTTATATGCTCATAATGGCAAACATGAAATTTATAAAACAAACATTCCATTAATTATACATAGGTTACATATTGCCCTAAACGGGTCTTTTCACACAAACCAGTTCCCACTTAGGGGTCAAACAAGTACTTACCCGCGCAGGGGTTAAATTTAAAACACAAGTCCTCGCAGGGACTGATTACTTAAATAGATGTCCACGCAGGGACTAGGTACAAAGATAAATGTCCACGCAGGGACTACATACACACATAAATGTCCTCGCAGGGACTTAATTTTAAAGTAGGCATACACACATAAAGGATTTACTGATCCTTCTTGCTCTTTCCCTTGATTAAGTTCGTCAAGGTCTTGAACATCCCCTGGTTACGCCTTCGGTCTTCCCGTGCCTCATGCCGCACCTCCCTAATACTTTGTAGGATTTCCTGATGCAGTGGTGGCGACATCTGCAGAGACGGCGGGGGTTGTTGGTAGTACGGGGGTTGTGTAGGCATCTGGTATCCCTGTGCTGGGTAGCCTACTCCCCAAGGACCTCCATACGGTCCCTCCTGGTTAAGGGCGTTGTAATTAGCTGCTACCAAATACGGGTCGGCTTCAGCGTATCCGAGGTTAGGGTGAGTCGGTGGCTCAAACGGGTTGTACATCGAAGGACCCGTGTATGCTGGTATCTGATTATCGAAACCCGTCGGTGGCGGTTGCTGCGCGTAGGGGTTTGATGGTCCACCTATCTGTGGATCTTCTTGATCCTGCTGATAATTTCTGCCACTTGATTGTAGAGGAGAGTTAAAGTGAAACTCCTCTCTTCGTGTGGACATCCGGGCTCCGGATCTCCTATGTCTTTGCGGCTGTGGAGGCGCCGGCTGAACTGGTGGCGGTGGAGGCGGTGGCGTAACTGCCACAAACTGGTGATTCCCAGAGGAATCTTGATGATGCTGCTGCTGCTGCTCATGCGGCGAAGAATAGTGAGGCTGATGCTGCTCATGCGGCGACGAATAGTGAGGCTGATGCTGCTCATGCGGCGACGAATGGTGAGAAGGTGTATAATACCATTCGTGCCGAGTAAAGATAGCCTGGAAGCTATCTGGACCATTATAGGGTGGTCCGTGGTAGATGGAACTATCCGAGACCTCGATTGGGTGGTTGGGAGTTCCTGATGCGGGTTCTTCGGGATCTTCTTCCTCGTCCATATTATTTCCTCCAGAAAAATGGTCCTCCGGCCCCAATGGGTTAAAACCCACTGGTTCCTGTATATAATCCGCCGGGTTAAACCGGCCTTGAAAGAATGGAGTGGGGTCTCCAAAAGGGCGGTGCGACATAGATCGCTGTAACGGTATGGGCGAATGGTGTAAGTCTCTAGGCTCATTTTCTGATTGTGACCCGTAGGAGTCTTGAGCGGGAGTCGTAGAGCTGTTCGAAACCGATCGTCTTGCCGGTTGAAAGAGACCTCTCTGGTTCCGCCGGGTACCGTCACTCTCGGCAGGGATAGGACCTCGTGTATTCGAAGGTCCTGCTTCGTGATCGTTGGGGGCGGTGGTCGGCCCCTTTCCTCCTCGTCCTCGCATACGTAAAAATCTCGGAGGCATCTTTGTTATTCCTGTCAATAAAACATAAGATAACAATAACAAAAATATAAAATTTTAAAGGACAACAAAAACCGAATAAGGTGGAATTTGTCCTATGTTATAAGTCTAGACTCGAAAGTTTAGATATGTGCAATTGTGTAACTGAGATTAAACACAAAAGGCTAGTGTTTAATTCACTCAGTGTTGGCTCTGATACCAACCTGTCACACCCCGAATTTCCACGTGTCACCGGTGGGCCCGGTAGGGGAGTATCGTGACGTGGTTGGCAACATAATAGTCAAACAACACAATATTAAATGCACAGCGGAAGCAAAGTATAGATTTAATTCAACCAACCGATATTGTAATATTAAGTATTACAATTAGTCGAATATAATCCACAGGTAGATCCAAATAAAAAGGAAACAAATGTTCAACAGTTTATGACATCCAAGCTGGCGAGACTTAATGTGGATGCTAGGAGACATGCCAGCCTATTTCGCGTAGTACCTGCACTTAACCTTTTAAGAAAATACGTCAGTTTACACTGGTAAATACAATCAACCGACTCATTTTGAAAAGAGTTTAAGAAAATGCATTTAAGGCACAAGGCACAAATAATATTTTATAACTTGGGATAATTATTTAAATATATAATACTTGTATGGATTTACATGTTCCTTATGCGTTCAGTAGCCCGGGTCGAGCCGGGTTAAAGATCAATTAACACACCACTTTATTTATGAGACACTAACAGGTGTACGCCTACACCTGAGTGCTGAGGTCGTGGCCATTTCGTAAAATGATGCCAGGGATATCCGGGACACGGTCATTAACCCCCCAAAGGCTTTAAGTAAACAAAACAATGTTAAACGAGACGTCTCAATACTTTCATTATCATACATTCAATCAAAGATTCAACGTCCCGACCAAGCGGTATTTTATATACCGTACCCCAAGCCCGTATAGGGAAAATAAGTTAAAAGTATTTACCTTTGCAAGTATAAATCCTTAATCGAATAAATTGCAGATAGCTTTTACTGGGCTCCTAATCTGGAACGAAGGTTTAATATAACCTATTAGAATACTAACGGGTCTTTAATTAAGCTTAAGCTTAGACCGGTTAGTTTTAACGATACGGTTCGTACGCACGATTAAGCGAAGACCGGATAGAATGTGATTTAGACCCGACAAGTTTGAGGACTTGTTTAATATGGGTTTACTACTCACATTCTGGATTTTGAGATAAAAATGATATCGTTTGACCCGTTTCGGCTAGTTTATGCAAACTAGTTACATAAACCGAACCGAAGCGTATAATGCATAACGGGTAACCGAAAGGGTCGCGAACAGGTTTCCTAAGTTAATACGCTTTAAATATGTTGTGATATCATCATGATATCTTCCATAATGCCCATAACGAGTTTAATCCTTAATTATGCCCCGTAGGGGTATTTCGGTCATTTTGAAGGTTATAAAAGGGATTTATAATACCTCTGTGATACGGGTCTGGTTTAATCAGAAAAATTATTTATTTTGACAGGTATCAATAGTTGGTATAAAGTCTTTTGTGATAAAATGGTTCTAGACCCAAACTACGCGTTTAATACGCGTATAAAGCCGTTTTAAGCGACGTGCGGTTTAAAATATGGTTTTGAGTTTTCTGATCAGTAAAACAGGCTCAAAACACTCTATTTATTATTTAAAATCAGTGGCAATTGGATTGGTATCAAACGGATTTGTAAAACTCGTTTTATGGCCTAAAAGGGCATATTCGGTATTAACCGAATCAATGCGATAAGCCTAGCTTAAGATCAGTTTAAAAATAATCAAAAATCTTCAAAAATCCCAAAATATTATTTAACATCAGTGGGTAAAATTTTTGGTACCGAAAATCGGGTTTAGATAGGCTACGCGCTAATCGCGCCGTTTAAATAATAAAAGCTTAATATTTACGCTAATGCGCATATCTCCTAATCTAGACCTCCGATTGACGTGAAAATTTACGTACATGCTAAATAATCAGTAACTAAGATTATAGTACTTCTACATTTTCAAAATTCTCGTTGTAGGGTCATAAGGGCGTTATGGTCCAATTTAAGCGATTAACGGAAACGTGTGCATGCATCGGATAATCAATGAAACAAGTACAGAGACTTATACTAGCATGTAACCCAACCCTAATGAGACTTTAAGGCATGTCTAATTCAAACTAAAACGGGTCAGAACCGAAGTCAAAGCAAAAGTCAAGGTTTTGCGCCTTTCGGTTCCGAACCGGGTTTAAACAGCAATTTGTCGAGTCGGACAAGCGTAGACAAGTTTTTATACTTATTACCAAGTTATATTAAGTTTAAAACAGGTTGCACGCCTCGCGGATTGCTAGTCGTGCATTAAATCGCATTTTGTAATTCTGTTGACTTTTTCGGTCAACGTTTGACCCGACAAACGACCTAGTTAGGTCTGGATTTGGTACTTGCCCTTATAAGGGTTTAATACCCATATATTTACCTATCTAACGGTACTTTTAATTCGACACACGACTGAGCTATCGTTAATTAATCGCGAAGTCAAACCGTAGTTACGTCGGTTTGACTTTTAAGCTAATTACTAAGCTAGAATTAATTTAGAAAGGTTAGGCAACTTACTAGATGGTTAATGAATGATTAGAAAGGCTCTTGATCAGTTTGCAAGCTCCCCAAATAATCAGAATGCTTGAATATGATGTGTGAATGAATGTTGCACTTGAAGGTCCTTTATATACAAGAATCAAGCACCACAAGAGAGTGACAACCAAGTCTAGGGCCATCCACAATTGATCAACACTTGTAAGTAGTGTGTAGGGATGTCTAGGGGCCATGTATGTGCAAGAAAAACCGGATTAGAGGGTAACAATCGCACACAACAGCCAACAGCAGGTCAGCTGTCGCTGGGCACACCCTCGCGTAGCGCGAGGGTCCGTCGCGCTACGCGACGCCTTACTCTGATCCGAATTTTGTTGTTTGTTGGTGGTTTGAAAGGGCAGCCGTTATAAACGACTTGTGGACTTTTTTTTGGCAACAAGGGACCTCTATTATGGGTCTAGTACAGTTCCTTACCCTACCAATATCCTTTATTTCAAATGAATGCATAAACAAGACCCGAAAACATCGGTTTACCATTCATTTTCTTCTTGGGATCAATCATACTTTTCCAATTCCATTATTGGCAATAATTCCCTGAATTGAAGGTGCATAGATGTGTAAAATATTATATCGGGTCTTGGGATTTATAATTGAGGTGTTCAGAGGTAATAATTTAACATGACGCCACTTTAAATCCTACCGAAAACATCTTTATTAAATCCGGGTTTTCAACGCGTTTTTGTCTTAAATGACACGTGTCGTTTTAATATTAAACCCGAAATTTGCGAGGTGTTACAATGGTGTACCTTGAGAATGAAAAGTAATGCAGGTACGTTATCGAAGCCTCACCAGGAGATGGATACGCAGATGAGATGCTTAAAGTTTCTTAAAGATCTAAATGTGAAGTGTATTCGAATGAATCTTGTTTATATAATACGTACTAATGTTATGAATGTATGTGGTGAATGCAGGTTGTATGGATGATGAGCGATTAGCACAAGGATTAGAGATCGAAGACCGAGTCACTAGAGAGATTGTACGGGGACGTTGAATGTAAAATGTAGTTAATGTAAGCCATGTTTTTAGTTAACAAGTAAGAGGATGACAGACTTTTGATTAAGAATTAAGTTAAAGTTAAAAGTTTAAATCAGTTGAGGTTTTTATAACGCAAGAAATTTTATGGTTGGTGTTTCCGCTGCGACTTATTGTCCAATATGATTTAGGGTGTAACAAGTTGGTATCAGAGCCCTGGTTTGAGAGAATCAAGTGTAAGAAGGTAAGTGCTTGAACTCAAACCTGTGTGCTCTTGTGATAAGAAACCCGTACAATCCAAGACTCGGTCAAGATCCAAAGGTAAAAGAGAATGTAAGTATGTACTTATGTATACGCATAAAGAAACTGACGTTTTGTATATGCAAGGTAAGTATAAGCGTTTGGAGAGGATGATCCGCGAGTGCGGTCAAGTACCGACACCAAGGCATGAAATAAGATAAAGTTGAACCCAGGTACGTAAATTTAATATGTCGGTATATGAAATGGTAAAATGCATTAAGGGAAGAAAAATGCTAAATGAAGGACCATGATGGTATAGTAAACAAGTTTTGAAAAATGATACACGTGCCGAAACCAAATTCTTCGGACATAAGGTGACAATTACACGAAGACACGAAACTAGTATGTGGATTGTGTACCTGGCCAGTACACGTGAAGCATATGACGTTCGTGGGACCGTGATAATTGATACAGGTATGTCCGCTAGAAGTAAGTAGTAGGTGGACGTGAGGGTGAAGAGAAATGTAAGACTCTCAAGAATGAGAGTATGATATGCTATGCTAGAATCCGCGAGACGGATTCGAAGTATGATATGCTATGCTAGAATCCGCGAGACGGATTCGCAGTATGATATGCTATACTAGAATCCGCGAGACGGATTCGAAGTATGATATGTTATGCTAGAATCCGCGAGACGGATTCGGAATATGATATGCTATACTAGAATCCGCGAGACGGATTCGAAGTATGATATGCTATACTAGAATCCGCGAGACGGATTCGAAGTGTGATATGCTATGCTAGAATCCGCGAGACGGATTCGAAACACGATATGCTATGCTAGAATCCGCAAGACGGATTCGAAACACGAAATGCTATGCTAGAATCCGCGAGACGGATTCGAAACATGAAAGAATTTAAAATATGAATGCAATGCTTGAATCCGTGAGACGGATTCAAGGGATGAAAAGCGTACATGCAATGTTTGAATCCGCGAGACGGATTCAAGGAATGAAAGATATGAATGATGCAAATTCCTTGTGGAATTGGTTATGATAAGCGAAAGCTGAAACAAGCTATGCACGTCGACCGGTTCAAGTTGAACAAGTCGAGTGAGGATAAGGTACCATCCGTTTAGAACGAGTGGTCGTGAATGCAATAACGAATGTATGAAGTTCAATCCGTTATACGGATAGGACGGAAGAATTATGTTGAAAGCAATTAACCTGATGTTGCCGGGTCGTAAGTGGTATGCTTGAATCTCATTATGAGAGTATATGCTATTACCCAATTAAGTGGATAATCGAATGCGTGAAAGAAATGAAAGTATATAAGCGGATGAAACTAAAAATGTTGGAATGGGCATAGCGTAATATGGAAAGCTTGGTTCTAATAGTTGACGTAGGAATGAAAACTATGTCATTAAGAAGTGAAATTTTAATGTTTTGAGTAAGATATACGAGTATTAGTTAAACTCTTGTATGATGAATGTGCATGATACGTATACCTATGTAACTTAAGTAAATGCGCGAAATGAGAGGAATAGTAATGTAGAAAGATGTTAACTATGGAGTTAAGCATGTAGACGTGATTATGGAATGAATGAATAAACATGTAGTGATGATCATCACTAAGAAATTATCATGAGGCAAGAAGTTGAGGTCTAAAGATATATATATTTTAGAAGCATGTTATTTAGGAGGGATGGTAGTAACCGGTAAGTAAAGGATTATGGTCCCGTAGATATGAGCAAGGTTTCGGGGACGAAACCTCTTTTAAGGGGGGTAGACTTGTAACACCCCAAAACCCGAATATTTATATTCGTTAAAATGTTATGTTATGACACATCAAGAAATAAATAACTAGGCTATTTAACCTACTTAAATGTATGGTTAAAATTATTAAAAGATTGAATGTGGTGAAATGTTTCCCAAAGCAAGCAAGGGAGCAAACTAGAGGGACCAAAACCGTTAAGTGGGAAACATAATTTTTACAAAATAAACATAAAACACCACACACTCACATAGAGTGTGTGTGTGTGTCGACATCCAGGAGGAAGAAACAAGGTTCAACCCTAGTTTCACTATAATCCTCAAATTGGAAGGGTAAATGAAGTCTAAATCCATAACCGAGTACGGATTAACGATCACCTTCTCAATGGGATTCTAAGGTATGTTTTAAAAGTTAGATTGGTGATCTTTCACGAAGTGGGTTATGATGAAAATTTCGAAATTTGTATGAAATCGATGATGGGTATGTGTTAGAATTATCATATATAACATGGATTATGCATGGTTTAGGTTAATTTGATGTTTAATAATGAGACCCAATTCTAGTAGTAATGTTATGAAGATGATGATGTTGCATGTGTTAAATCAAGTATGGTTTTGATGTATATGAAGTTGAATATTGTAGATTATTGTTAATGACCTTGATTTAGGATGAAAGTTATGTGAGAATTTGTGGGAAATTGATGATCTTGATATGAACTAGTAAGAAGATGCAAAGAATGCTTGTACTTTATGCTTAGGAAGTAGTATGCACACCAAGTGTATGATAAAATGTCTAAGAGAAGTTAAGATGTGAGATTTTAGGAAGTGGCTTGACATATATGAATGATGTATGATAATGATGTAATTAGTGGTATATTAACTTAAAGAGTGTGCTTTAGATGGAACTAGTACAAGAATTCGGGTTGAATGTATGTGTTGTTAAGATTATGCATTAGAGGCTTGTACATTATGCTTGAATGGGCGATGCTCGCCATGTGTTTCTATTAATCACTTAATTGCGATTAAGAAGTGAATGTATATTAAATGTATAACATATGTCCATACTAGTAAAGGGGTGATGTTATGAATTACGTTAAGTTGTCTAACTTAGCTATGAGATTGTCAAATGTAGAATCATGAAAGCATAAATATGTGTATATGGTGTATGTGAATAGGAGATCATGTAGTTGTTTGTGTCAACAACATTATGTATGAAATGAATATCATGTCATTAATATGGTCCACTATATCAACATGAATGCGTGTTCATAAGTTGGGAGTTATATGCTAAAAGGTTGACTTTCTGAAAGTCAACCGAGAAATTATAACATGGTTAGGTATTTTGATACAAATGTAAGAATCAAGAGATCATGGAATAAGTGTAGACCAATTGTGCGTTATGTGTGATAACGAAATGGTATTTCGGAGATATTGAACTATGTGGTTGACAAGTCATGTCGTATGCGTGTTAGTGAAAGTAAAATAGATAAAAGTTGGAAAAATGTGTGTTAATATGAATAAGCATGAATACTAACATAATCATGGCATGACGGCATGGAAGAATAGGAACCACACTAGCACGGACCAAACATGGAAGGCTAACGGGTCAAGATGAGGCAAGGAAGATGTTACGAACGCGGATGCACAATGTAAGTGATTTCTGTAATCACTTCATATGTTCTGTTAGGTGATATGGTGTTTTATTTAACTAAACAGGATGATTGAGGTCAATTATGTGTCGTAGCCCTATGTCGTAAAGGATGGGGTTTAAAGTTGACCAAAATGCCCTTGATGGGTATTTTGGGCAAACGGTCTTAATAAGGGGTTTAGAAACAAGTTATATGATTAATGTAATGTTCTGGACAAGTATGGAAGTGGGAAGTATGGTTTTGTTAGTCTTAGATCATTTAATGCGCAAATACCCATAACGGGTCAAATAATTAGGAAATGACAATAAGACGATAGAGCGTAAGATAAGAATTTCCTTAATTCGGAAGTGGGATTTTAAGTATTATGATAGAATGTGAATTTACAAGCATGTAGGAAGAAACGGGAGGTTAAACGGGTAAACGGTTCAAAAGTTACGCACGTTTTAGTGCGTACAAGCGACGAAACGGATCTGCAGCAAAATGATTTTTCTAGGGGCCGTCGCCGACGGGCTCCCACCCCGTCGCCGACGGGCTCCCAAAAGCCCTTTTTGGCCGACGGCCTAACTATCTGTCGACGGGAAGAATTTGGGCGACGGGTATAAGGAGAAGCCGTCGCCGACGGGTCCCCACCCCGTCGCCGACGGGTTGTCTAGCCCATTTCTTCGTTTTTCCTTATATTGCACATCCGGACGACCCGTAACGCATTCTGGTATGTCGTTTTTCGATAAGATGATTGTTTAAGCACGGTATGTAAGAAGTATGTAGGTAGGTATATATGTGTGTATGTCTTAAGTATAAACGTATATATGTTTAATGAGTGTACGTATGTATGTAGATGTGGGAGTACGCATGTAAGGGCAGGTGTATGTCTGTAAGAATGTACGATTAATATAATGTTAATAACATGCTTGGTGAATATCGTAGACTGTAATTACGGTTTATAAATCAAAGCCTAAGTCCCGGGTAAATAGCGTATGAGTATGTAGGAAGTATGCAAAATCTTGTACGTATATGTAGATGTGTATATATGTATGCGTATAGATATGCACGAGTGTATGTATGTATGAAATGATGTAGGAAAGGTTGTATGTATGTGGATATGTATGTATGTATGTGTTAAGATAGGTACGAGGGTATACATGTATCCAATGATGTGGGAAGGGTTTGTATATGTGTAGATGTATATGTATGCAGATATGTATGTATAAGGGCACGTATGAGTGTATGCACGCATGTAAGATGTAGGAAAGATATGTACGTAAGTAGAGGTGTATGTATGTAGGTATGAAAGTATGTATGCATGATTTAGACATGTCGAGGGTTAACGTTATTAATGGTGTACCTTGAGAATGAAAAGTAATGCAGGTACGTTATCGAAGCCTCACCAGGAGATGGATACGCAGATGAGATGCTTAAAGTTTCTTAAAGATCTAAATGTGAAGTGTATTCGAATGAATCTTGTTTATATAATACGTACTAATGTTATGAATGTATGTGGTGAATGCAGGTTGTATGGATGATGAGCGATTAGCACAAGGATTAGAGATCGAAGACCGAGTCACTAGAGAGATTGTACGGGGACGTTGAATGTAAAATGTAGTTAATGTAAGCCATGTTTTTAGTTAACAAGTAAGAGGATGACAGACTTTTGATTAAGAATTAAGTTAAAGTTAAAAGTTTAAATCAGTTGAGGTTTTTATAACGCAAGAAATTTTATGGTTGGTGTTTCCGCTGCGACTTATTGTCCAATATGATTTAGGGTGTAACATGTTAAACCTGTAGATTGTAAATGGGTGTTCAAAACAAAACTGGATCCGAATGGGAACGTTGAACGCTACAAAGCGAGATTGGTTGCAAAGGGCTACACTCAGAAAGAGGGAATTGATTATCAAGATACGTTTTCACCTGTCTCTCGTAAAGATTCATTAAGGATCGTCATGGCCCTAGTAGCTCATTTTGATTTGGAGCTGCATCAGATGGACGTCAAAATTGTTTTCCTTAACGGAGACTTAGACGAAGATGTTTACATGAAACAACCTGAAGGCTTTAAACCTGAAGGTCAGGAGCATCTAGTCTGTAAGTTGAAGACATCCATTTACGGGTTAAAACAAGCATCACGTCAATGGTACCTTAAGTTTGATGAAGTCGTGAAGAGACAAGGTTTTATGAAGAATCAAGTGGATCAATGCACCTACCTCAATATGAGTGGGAGTAATTTTACTATACTTGTCCTTTACGTAGATGATATTCTATTGGCAAGTAATAGTTTAGACATGTTGCATGAGTCGAAGCGATTACTCTCGCATAACTTCGACATGAAGGATCTCGGAGATGATTCTTACGTCATTGGCATCGAAATTCACCGAGACAGACACAAAGGGATCTTAGGATTGTCCCAAAAGACTTACATAGATCGTGTCCTTACATGTTACAACATGCAACAGTGCAAACCCTCTGTCGCTCCAGTAGTTAAGGGAGATGTTTTCGGTTCATTCCAGTGTCCGACAACAGAGGTTGAAAAGAAGCAAATGAGCCAGATACCTTAAGCGTCAGTAGTCGGGAGCCTGATGTATGCTCAAGTCTGTACTCGCCCAGATATCGCTTATATTGCTGGAATGCTAGGCCGTTATCAGACTAATCCTGGCCTAGATCACTGGAAAGCAGCTAAGAAGGTCCTTAGATATCTGCAAGGGACGAAAGACTATAAACTGACTTATAGAAGAAGTGATCACTTAGAAGTGGTAGGTTATTCTGATTCTGACTTTGCCAAATGCAAAGATGACAAGAAATCCACTTCAGGCTACATCTTTATGTTAGCAGACGGACCTATCTCATGGAAGAGTCATAAACAATAGTTAACTACAACTTCCACAATGATGGCAGAATACATTGTTGTTTACAACGCAACCTGTCATGGAATGTTGCTTAGAAATCTGATTACTGGACTCAAAATCGTTAATTCCATTTCTAGACCATTGAAGCTTTACTGTGATAACTCAGCTGCCGTTAGTTTCTCGAACAGTAACAGTTCGACTGGAGCTGGTTTATATCTCGATACAAAATATTTGTTCGTACGTGAACGAGTTGAGGAAAATAATCTTTGTATTGAGTATATTAGTACTAAAGATTTGCTTGCGGATCCGATGACTAAAGGTCTCCCACCTAAAGTTTTCGAAGAACATGTATCGAATATGGGACTTACTAAAGACCTTATTTAATGGCATATTGTACTAGCTTATGTTTTAATTAATAAAATTTCCTCAGTTTGATTTTGTATGTCTCTAACATATGTTCTGCCGGTGTAATGACATATAGACAAATATAAATACAAATCAGACGCTAAAGGGCTTATGCATATTTTGATCATAACTATTAGGTTTTAATTCGAGGCTATAGTATGATTAATGGGGGTCCTGAGTCGAATGATGATTCAACGGCTGTATTTCTCTGCTATAGTTCTTTGGTTTAAAGCTAAAATGAGTGTTAACTCCTGGCCAGACTCATCTAATACTCGTGATAAATGATTACTCGGCTAAGTGGGAGAATGTGAGATTAAATATATTATTGTTATAATATTTAATCTTGTAGCCATTATAATCATTTATATTATATAGATCAAAATATATTGATAACCTATTAATAATTAGTTGGTAATTGTTGATGGACCATATTACCCTTATTAACTAATTAGGTTTCCTCTTGGGTGTATATATAAGGAGATTATTACAAAGTTTAAGGGTTACACAAGTTATACAATTTCACAACCCTCATAACATCACAATCTCGGCTCTCTCTCCCAACCGAAACCATCCCTTGTTTCGGTTCATCACCATCATAACTTTACACCCTAAGGAGGAACCATATCATCCTGACAAACATGTCGAACTCAATGGCTGCATCTCTGACTGGATTCTCTGCTGGCCTGTCTGCTGTAACAGGTATGTTATTCATGTTTTCCATTATGTTTAAACAGAACTGGTCAACATATTTAGGTTAAATTTGGCCAAAATGCCAAATTGTCATTTTCACTAAAATCACAAATTTTAAAAGATTTTGTTGACATTTTGATTCAAACTAATTTTGATAATGCTTATGGTCTGTTTCCATCAACTTGTGATGGTTGAAACATCATGTTGCATTGAATCCCACTTTAGGTCAAAAGTAATCAAAGTTATTTAAAACTCAAACCCAGAACTTGTTAATTTGTCTATATAAATCTAAATCATCATCATCATACTAAGTAAATCCCACCAATAGCAAATCTAAGGTAGAGTTTGAGAAGGGTAAGATGTAGACAGCCTTATCTCTACCCAGTTGGAGTAGAGAGGCTGCTTCCAGTGAGACCTCCGGCTCGAATTTGTCTATATATAAATGAAACCAATAATTATAACGAACTTTTAATCATCGTTTCTGATGAATTTACACTTCTGCCAAGAGAATCATATAAGATGAGGGTGGAAGCAAGCCTAATTACTTATTAGAATCAAGTCATGGCACGTTAATGCTCTGTGTTCATCATTGTCAAAATAAACTTATCACTTCTCCTTAATAATTCCAGGGATTGGCGTCCGTGTACAGGTGCGCTATTGGACACTAGCATAACACGAATTGTGGCGGTGGGAATTCGACCATAGTGTCTCTTCATTTAACTGAAACTCTGACAGTGACAGGCGCACAAGTCAATCCTATGACATTGCATTTATTTATATTACGAGTGGTTAGATGAAACGACCAATCCAACTCGCTTATGTATGCATGTTCGCGGCCTTGGTTCCGCAAGCTTATGTTTTGTTATTTTACGACTCTGTGTATTTCCCTTTGATACTATAAATTATTATTGATTTGTTTGATTGGGGTATCATAGGTTTATGCAAAGACGTGAATTGTCAAGTAAGGCTCAATCATATACAGTGTTGGAAAACAGGTGTCCAAAATCTATCATATACCAATACCATTGCCGCCTAGTATGGCGGATTTGGCAAAATTTCTGCAACACTTGAATTTTGGACACCTGTCAAGTAAGACCTAATCTTGATTTTTCTCATGAACTACATATAACTTATGGTGACACTAGTGAGGATATAATGTTGGTTTTGTAACATATTTGTGTCCCAAACCTCCACCTTTATAAAATACCAAAGCAAAAACCAGATCGACTTAGACTACTCGGTATGGGGCTTGTCCCCGGTGCGTCGAGTAGCGGCGACGGCCTGCACCCCCCCCCCCCCCCCGCGGTCCTCCCCTAGACGTTGAAGCCGGGCCTCTTTCTTCTTTATACCACACACACACATACGCGCACACATATATATATTGAGGTTCATCCTCACACCTGCTTACGTGGCGACCCATCCTTTGAGGACTACCCTTCTCCACACCCCATAGTCTTATATGCCCGCGTTGCTCCAACTAGGAAAAAGAAGCGAGATGGAGAGGAGAAACGGATGAGACAATGCAGAGACGGGTCAGCTATTGTGGGTATGTGACCCACATTTGTATCGTGGATGCGTCAGTGGGGCACATGCTGAATATAAGCAAATGCCATCATGTTATTGGTGATAGGCCGTGACATCTATCTATACATACTAAACGAGAACGTGTGGTCATTGTTATAGCAAATTAGACTAATAAGTTCTAAAGCATAGCGAAATTTTGAACCATGTATATTGAAAGTAATTCCCACAGATTTAAGACAAGTATGTGAATTATATGACATATACGAAAAGAAACACATTTCATACGCACTAGTTACCCTCATCAGTCGTGGGTGATGAAGATGGTTGGTCATCATCAGATGACTTCTTCCTTTCCTTGTGCTCGTTCCATCGTCCCCAAGCCCACTTCAAGATGAAGAAACCTCCAATCACGTAAACCTATAAGCAACCATAGCAAAGTTTAACTTCGACTCATTTTCTTGTTAATGGGTCAGCTCGGGTCAGAATAAAAAGCAAGTTAGCTTTGTAGAAAATATGTCAAAAATCGTTTGATTAAACAAAAACTTATCACCAATAAAGTGTTGTGTTTCATTTAAGATTAGGGGTGATAATTTCCAACACGAGCTGAAACCAGGCACAAAAGAATTAGGTTTTGGGTTGTCATATCTAACCCATTCAATAAACGGGTCAAGTTCGGGTTGACATGTTTAACCTGTTTAATTAAATATGTCAACCCACATTTAATTAAACAAGTCGACCCACTAACCCGGTTAACCCAATTTTTACAAGCCGACCAACACGTTTACAACTTGATTACTACATGTCAACTCGTTTGACACATTTAAATAAATGAGTTAACCAGGTCGTGTTCGGGTTCGGGTTACAAGATTTTAAGTGTGTGCGGGTTAGGGTTGGTTTTTTACACGAATAAAAATACGGGGCATGTTTGAGTAGAACAAGTCAACCCGAAACCGTCAACCTGCCAATCTGACACGATTGACCCCTATTCTGGATAGGCCCAAACGTTGTGTTTGTACATTGACAAAGAGAACAAATGTTATTTTCGTCTTAGAATAGATTTGATTACATGTATGCATAAGTCCATTAAAGCAGATAATGGATGTAAACAAATATCCTTTTGTGATTATGGTTAATCAAAACAGAGATTTTACCAAATACTAATTACTAAGAATGCCAAAAGATGACTTGAGCTAGATCATGACTATCCAAATATAGAAAACCAGATTTGAAATTTGCTCTCAAACTTTATACGTCTCACATGCATTGTAGGGTTGTACTGTACAACATAATACTACACACTATGTTGTACAATGAAATCCTACAATACAGGTGAGACATACAAAGTGAGGCAGCATATCCGAGCGTCTATAAAATCGATATCTGATGTTCCTTTGCAAAAAAAATGTGTTAGCATCGAGCTCTCATTAAACTTGGTTTTGAACATGTCACATCATCATTAAGAAACTATTCATTGCATGTCTAGCAGCAAAGATGGCAACAAAAAAAACAAGAAAAAAGTTCCATGGTCCCCATGACATACAATATACTAGAAACGCATGTGACAATTGCCAACCAGCAGAATTTGTCAATGCAATTAAACCATGACTAACAAATTCATCCACGCTGGATACGAAATGCTGATGACACAACTAATGAAGACAAAATGTAGATAGATGCAGTTTCTTTACACACACACATTCCAAGAAGAGGACACTATGTACACCCTATATTTATACTAGCTAACATTTTAAAACAAATATGAAAAAAAATTCTAACGTTATTCGTCCACATAAAATAGATTATGTCATCTCTATGGAAATGATTGGTTCTAAAATGGCCTGATGTGTTCTCTATATACATGTGCACTTCAACATTAGGTCTGATGTAAATTAAACACAAGTAGATTATAAGAAACAAGATCTTATGCTTCTACCTAAGCTTACCAAAACGGGTGGGTCGGTCAGGTAACGGGTGTAAACGTTGGTTTGGGTCAGAACCTTTTGTATAGTTTGAGTTGACCCAAACGAACTCATATGCATTTTTTTCCACCCAAATCAACCCATTATTGAAGAACGGTCCATGACTGTCACCGCTACTCCTACCTGGACCAGAACACCTTTTGAATGAGAATTTCTTTGGGGTCATACCTTTGGGCAAAAAAGCTAAACATTAAGTGAACCATCACCATCCATACCCACACTTCATTGATTCAATGCGCAAAACTATGAACTCCTAGATCTAGACTTAATTCACCTAGCAATTGGTACTGTAACCAAAACAAGACCTAAAAATCTAAAACACAGAATCAATCGACCG